>PYSR01000305.1:0-28015 GCA_003049425.1 Magnaporthiopsis incrustans | reverse complement strand
GCGTTGGCGTTGGCGTTGGCGTTGGCGTAGGGCGGTGGCGGCGGCTGTCGCCCGTTGCTGAGGCTGAGGTTGGCGAGGTCGGCAGTGGGTGGAGCGGGCGTGGAAGAGGAGGATGAGGAGGAGGCTGCGGCGGCAGGGGCGCGGGCGGCGGCCAGGCTGCCCTCGGCGGGGAGCAGGGAGTTGATGCTGTCGTAGGCTTGGTCGTCTATCACGCCCTTTTCGTACAGGCTCTCCAGCTCCTGCCGGGGGACGGGGCGAGAATGGGTTAGTTATGCCGGAGTTGGCTTGGAGTGAGGGAAATGCTCACATTCTTGATGATGCGCAGAGACTTGTTGGTCTCGATGATGGCCTGCCGGTCTGCCGAAACCATGGTGGGCCACGAGGGGGGCGGGGCAGCGAGGGGAAGGGATTCTGATGGTCGTGCGGGGTTCGGGTTGCTGCGCTGCGCTGCGCTGACAATGGCAGGACGAGGATATTTCACCCAGATACAGCAAAGGATGGAAGCGATGAAAAAGAAAGAAGAAAAAAAAGAAAGCCTCGGTGTTGGTCCAGGACAGCTGACTCCGCCTATGGACTGCGCTCGGCGTCCTGGAGGATCCCGCTTGTGTGGGGCTTATTCGTCCGAGGACCCACAATTACGTTCCTGTGCACATGAGGAGTTGATCTGCCGAGCCATTGTCCAATTACAGGGCGCTTGCCTGATACGAGATCCCGTGGCCGCCATGTGGGCTGTTCGGAATCATGGGCAGAAAGTCTCACGGTTTCGGTCTTCCCAAGGCGGGGAAACCCAGTGAATTACGGATCTGTCTCGATTGGGAGGAGAAGCATGAACAGATCGGGCGCTTTCGGAGTAGCTAAGCGGTTGCATGGACGCGTCAGCAGGCTATCTTGGAGAAAAAGAGTCTAAATCATCCAGGCGGCCGTGGTACCCAAGCCGCTTTTTCGTCTTCCCCTTTCGGCCGACCCGGACAAATGCCGTGAACGTGTCGTTTTGCGGCATCGGCTTGGAAACCGCGGGTTGACGAGTAGAGCGAGGCGCATGGCCCGGGTCCTGAGGGCCCGTGGCTGATGTCTTACAGCCTTCGAGCCGGTGCCGGTGGTTCAATGAGCGGCATTGTTAGAAAGTCTCGCGGACTATTCTTTGGATGAACGTTTGCAAAGACTGGTTGTCGTCTTCCGCAGCCTCGTCACGGCTATGATGGGCAGAAGACTCGGGCGAAGGGTTATGCTCCAGATAACAAACCCAAAGAGGGGAAAGAGCACAACCAAGACATCGATGTTCCAGACGTTGCACGCGATTCTTTCATTTCTGTCAAAGCATATCAAGTAGTTACAGCTTGTTCTATAGTAAGAAATCCTTCTGCGTTTATACTCGCGAGGCCTAATCTACTGCACAAACTTGCTGTTCTCGACGACGTACAAGTCGACATACTCGTCGACGGACATGGACTCGAGCTTCTTGGCGTCCATGCCGAGGTCGATGAGCTGCTGCACCTTGTCGGCCGGGTAGTGGGCCTCGAGGTGGCGCTTGTACTTTGCCAGTATCTCGGGCTTGGCCTCCTCGCGGCGGAGGCGGTGGCCGAGGGGCGCTTCCACGACCACCTCGTCTAGGACCGTGCCGTCCTCGAGCTCGACCGTCAGGCCGTTGGCGATGGTGCGCTGGGCCGGGTCGTGGTAGTCGGCCGTGAACTTGGGGTCCTCGACGCAGCGGATCTTCTTGCGCAGCGACTCGACCAGCGGCGACGTGGCCGCCTCGGAGCCGTCGACGTAGTCAGCGGCCGTCAGGCGGCCGTAGACCAGCATGACGGAGCACATGTACTGGATGCAGTGGTCGCGGTCGGCAAAGTTGTCCATGGGCTTGAACTGCTTGTCGATGATGCGCACGCAGGCCTCGTGGGTGCGGCACGTGATGGCCTTGATGTCGGCGGCCGACTTGCCGCGGGTCTTGAGGAGGGCGTGGATCCTTTCGCAGCACTCGATGGCGGTCTGGGAGTGGAACTCGGCTGTGATGGTTGTGTCAGTGGGCGTACACACGAGAAAAGGGAATGAACGACGGAAGAAGGGAAAAAAAAAAAAAAAAAACGTACCAGGATACGACACCTTGAACAGCACATTCTCCATGACGTAACTGCCATAAGGCCTCTGGAACTCAAACTTCTTGCCCTTGAACAGCACGTCGTAGAAGCCCCAGACCGGGGCGGACAGGACGGTGGGCACGCCGGCCTCGCCGCGCAGGACCTTGAGGGCCAGGTTGACGGCGCGCTGGCAGGCGTCGCCGGCGGCCCACGACTTGCGCGACATGGTGTTGGGGGTGTGGCGGTAGGTGCGCAGCGACTGGCCGTCGACCCAGGCCTGGGTGACGGCGTCGGCCGTCCGCTTCTCCGAGAGGCCCAGCATCCGGGAGACGACGGCGGTGCTGGCGACCTTGACGAGCACGACGTGGTCGAGGCCGACCTTGTTGTACGAGTTGAGCAGGGCCAGGCAGCCCTGGATCTCGTGGGCCTTGATCATGGCCTCGAGCACGTCGCGCACCGTGAAGAGGCGGCCGCCGGCGACGGGCTTGGTGGACGAGCCCGGGGCGGCGGCGGCGCGGTTGGTGCGCGTGGCCCAGTCGGCCACGGCCAGGATGGCGCCCAGGTTGTCCGAGGGGTGGCCCCACTCGGCCGCCAGCCAGCAGTCGTTGTAGTCGAGCCAGCGGATCATGGCGCCGATGTTGAAGGCGCCGTTGACGGGGTCGAGCTGGAAGGGCGTGCCGGGCACGCGCGTGCCGTGCGGCACCACCGTTCCATCAACCACGGGGCCCAGCAGCTTGGTGCACTCCTTGAACCGCAGGCCCTCGAGGCCACAGCCGAGCGTGTCCAGAAAGACCCATCGTGCCGTGTCGAACTGCGCCGACGAGGCGGTGCGGTCAGCCTCGGTTTCCGTTGCTGAGCCCTGGCAATATCTAGTGCGGGGTATGCCTGCCCGCAATGGCCCCCATGTATGTACTCACAGCCAAATCCGAGTCAATTGTCGTGTTGTGGACGTAGCCGGCAATGTCCGAGATCTCGGGATCGTACTCGAACGACGACATGTTGGCGGGTGCTGAGGACTGGCGGGTGGCAGAGGTCGAGAAGGCCGAGAGCGCCGACGAGGAGGGGCGAGCCCTTTGGGTGGAGCGGAGGGCGGGCGAAGACGAGGAGCTGCTCTGCGACGTGGCGGCCAGCGTCAGGGGCGCCGAGGAGCGGAGATAGTTTCGCTGCTGCTGCTGTGAGAGGCGCAAAGTCCGTCCGGCGGTGCGGAGAGTCCTGTTGACGGCCAACATGGTGGCGCTTTGGGTTTGTGCAAGAAACAAAAAAAAACAAATCAGGTCGCCGATGTGAGCTCCCCAGCCGCCATTGTATTTAAGGGCTAGCCAAAGGGTAGCCTCGGCTCAACGCGGCTGCCACAGGCCTTGGGCTGGAGGAGACGTGTGGGGTCGGTTTACCGAAGGGCTGTTCTTCTGTCGCCATTTCCGATCTCGGCCACATTCGAGCCTTCCTAAACTGCTGCTAACCGGTCGGCAAAATGGAACAAGCAATTGAGGCTGGACCCATTTTGACGGTGACATTGGATATCGCAAGGCTGATCGGGTAATGAGAAAACAGTGCGGCCGACAAAACATCATGGGAATCTGGGGTTGAACTCAGGATTGTCAAAAAGAAACAGCATTTGAGCACAAAAGTTCAAAAGCATCGTCACATCGCAAAAAGCTGCAAAAGCTCAAGGGCAAGCGAATGGACAATTATTACTCCGATACGGGGAATCGAACCCCGGGCTCGGCAGTGAGAGTGCCGGATGTTAGCCACTACACCATATCGGATAAGGATTGGTTGTTGGAATGCAGTGACGCTGGCGCGGTATGTTAGCCGGCCCACCTCCGCTGGCGTTTACCGGTACGTACCTGCCCAGATGTTGTACGCTGGGGCCTGAGGGTGTCCATGCCGTACAACGCCCGGGCGCGGCTGCTCGTTGTAAGTCCTAGGTGATTCACTAGAGCCAACCGCGATACACACCGTCAAGTGACGCCCGACCCTCCGATCTTCGTGTTGAACTTGACCTAAAAGAGCTCGATGGTTTCCTTCTCGGCTCCAGCAAAAAGACGCGGCTCGTAGGAGCCAAAAGGGAACAAACATGCCCATGCGCAGCGGTCTATATTCCGTCCCGGCGCTAGACGATGATGATTCCCCAGCAGTCCCTGCTCACGCCCTCTGCCTTTCCTGTACAGCCACTATAGCTTGCCAACGCCGCGGCCTGGTCCAGACCGCCGTCGACAAAAAGGCGTGCACGTACGTCCCCGTGGGAAAAATTCCGGTATTGTAACCCCCCGGAGAGATCCCCGTCTTCTTGCTTCCTCGGCGAGAGGAGACTCGTAGGAGCGGCAGCTGGTCACCAGGAGGAGCCGGATACTATTCTCGAGCTTGTCTTGCGCAGCACCCTGCTGGGCGTGGTGCTCGGGGCTGACGGACGTCACGTCCCCGCTGGTAAGCCAGTTAATACGAATCTCCAAACCCTCTAACCCACCAATCCATTCCTATTGAGATCTTGTGCTCGTTGCTGGATTACGTCAACTAGCCGCGTCTATCGCGGCCTTTGAAGCAACCTGCCAGTAGCGCAATAGTCCTGCCCACCACCAGCAGAGGGTTACCCTCCCTGAGGCGACCGTACGGCTTGTTCCCATTGACGCAGAGCTGGGATCCGAATCTGTCCTTGGCCCTGAACGAGGGAGGCAATGAGCTCTGCCAGACCCGGCACGCCCCACCAGTCCCTGGAATAGAGCGCCGCCTGCTGTAATCAAGATCTAGGAAGAAGGCCAGGGATGGATCAGAAAGACGGCCATCGTTCTTGGTTTGCATGCTCATGTCGTTATCTGTGCATCACCAGCTCAGGCCCCAGATGGCTTTCCTGGGAGCGAGCATCTTTTTTCCGCAGAGAGAGGCCGATGCCTCAGCGGAATAATGAAGCCCGGCACAACTCTCCCTGGCAACTCACGACGGGCGAGCCTTCGTAACGGAGAGGCCTTGTCGTTATTCTGACACGATGGCGCCTCTATGTGGGGGATCTTTACGCGAGGTCTTGGACGGGAGTCGTTTCTGTTCAAAAAAAAAACCCTCGATGACAAGTTGAAGACTGCACGACGCAGATGGTCACCCACGAGCTTTGAACGTGAATCCCCATATCACGGCTTGGGTCGAAGTTGAGGTTATCGCCAGGCAAGCAGAGAATGGATCCGGCATCGGCTCGAGCCGCCCGAGGTCGATGAGGCATCTTTTTTGG
This sequence comes from Magnaporthiopsis incrustans, assembly GCA_003049425.1. NCBI lineage: Eukaryota > Fungi > Ascomycota > Sordariomycetes > Magnaporthales > Magnaporthaceae > Magnaporthiopsis > Magnaporthiopsis incrustans. The sequence continues at coordinate 22,720 of PYSR01000305.1, read as the reverse complement.
GACATAGCCAGGGGGATCCAATGCTCCTGCTGAGGCCTGCACGCCGAGGCACGTCGGAGGGACGTCGACATTGCGTCCGCTCAGCTCAGAACGCCACGTATCGACATACCGTGACTTGTCTCCTTGTAGCCTCATATTGTTGAGGCGCACATACAAGGCATAGTCGAACGCCAACTCGTGCGGGAGCCTGGGGCATCTCGCTGCAAAGACGAAGTTGACATGTGTGCAACTTCCGTCACCTAGCTCAAGCGGTGACACGGCGGGCCACGGACCCACACGACGACGCGACGGAGCGGCGAGAAGCTGCTCTGGCCAGAGCGGAGGAGAGTCAAGCGTCGCCCCTACGGCTCCTAGTGCGAGTGAGGCGAGCAGCGGAATAAGTATTATGCGGCGCGAAGAGAAGAGAAACCCGGGAAACACGAGGGCATCCGCATATGCTCGACGCCCTGCCCTTTGAGCATCTCTTTCCATTAGGATCTTGTCTTCGGGGCAAGCGCAAGTACAGGCACGAGGCAAGTCAGCGTTGCTAAACCATGCAGACACGATTTTCACCACAGAGAAAGCCAAGGCTCCCGACAGCAATGCGACCGAGGCAGCGAGCCGTGGGATTCTAAGGCGGCAATCGCCGTCTTGGATGGCCGTGTTGTGACCCGTTTTTGGACAAGCCGGCAGGCTGTGCCCGGTTTGGAGCAGCGAGGGAAGCCTCCAGTCCGCTATGCAATGCATGACGGGCCTAGCGCATCCCGAGACCGGCAGGCGCCCGGAGGCGCTTGGCTTAGCGGGCGTGGGGTTGAAAGATTGAGGCGGTCCAAAAGTGGAAATAAAGAGGAGGAAAAAGAACACAGACCAATCTTCTTCGCCGTCCCTTATCCGCCACCCTTCTGCCCACCCTCCCACGGCCTCGTCTACTTCTGTCAGCTCTTCCCGGACCTGTCAGCCCAACCACGCTCGGCCCAAACTGATCCGGCATTCGTGGCAGGGACAGGGGCCGTGCGCGTCTGGGACGACAAGGGGAAGCAATAAGCTTGAAGTAACAAGGAGCATTGGGCCCGGCAGGCACGCCTGCATATTTTACTGCACATAAACTTTGTGGTGAGGGGTTGATTGGCGTTGTGGGGGGTCACACCAAGACGGAAAAAAAAAAAGAAAAATAAAAGAAAAATAAAGCCAAGCAAGGGGTTTGAGCGCCTGAGACACGATCCGAGGCAGATCCTATGGCCGCTTGGCAGGTTTTGGCTAAGCCGTGAGGGTCCCCTCCCCACTGGCGATCGCTCGCTTCTTCCTGCTGCACAGCATGATGGCGTTCCTCGGCCTGGCTGAGCTGCACCGAGCTGAAAATGCATGCGAGCGCAGCGTTTCGGACTTTTGAGGTGAGCTAGAGCTCGGAAGCGTTGCACATTTCGCCCCTGGGCGGCACTTCAAACCTCCGAACTTTTAGCACATAGGTACCTAGCTAAACACAAGGAGACAGGCGCAGCCAAATGAAAAAAAAAAAATAGACATGGGATTTCTTTGGTCCGTCCTCTTCGTCTACTGGATACCTACCTACGTAATAGACAAAACACAACTAGGAAAAACAGGAAACAGGTGGCAAACCACCAGGTTGTAGTTTTGTGCCGTGCCCTCCGCCCCCTCCCCATCCAGCCGGAAAAACGTGTTTTCCTCCCAACGATAGATAACGAGTGATCACAACAAGTTTTTGAAGCTTGCCCATTAAGCAGCAAATAAGGAAACAAAACAGCAGCCACGGCGATAGGGATGGGAACGTGGTGAAGAGACGTGTTCGTGGTTTTGTTTTGTTTTTTGCTCCCCTGATCTTTCGAGCGACAGAAGACAGGTGCATAAACACACGCAAAAAGACCCCGACCGTGGAGGAAATAATACAAAAAACCAGTCCTGACAACCAACACCGGGCGATGGAAGAAGAGAAACAAAGGTGGTGGGAAACAATCGTGGAAGGAAATGCTGATAGAGCTCCGAACAACGAGCTTAGCCAGAGCCAAATGTCGGAGGCAAGGAAGCAAAGGAGAAGATAGAAAACCCAGGGTACAAAAATCCTTCTTCTCCAGTTCTCTCTTGCCTCGTCCATCCATGGGCCCACCCCTTTTCCAGAAAGAATAAGGTGAGGGGTGTAGCGGGTGGCGAAGCTCCGGTTTGCAGGGCGGAGGGACGCAGCAGCGAAACCACAGCTTGGCGTCGGGGCGGTGGTCGAGAAGAAAGGAGAGGCATCAACTGGGTGTGTACGCGCGAGGCGGCGTGGGAGGCTTAGGGCTGGGCGTTGCAGGCAGCCTGTTGAGCAGTGCAGTCTTGCAGGGTCTTGCCCGGAGCCTGGCCCCTGTTGACGGCATCGCTGCAGGCGTTGTTCTGGATATCGCAGGCGCGCCTCTTGGCCTCGGCACGGTCCGTGAAGTTGTTGCCCTGGACGCGGAAAGGCCGAGCCTGGTCGCCGCTGTTCTCGATGGCCGGAGCAGCACCGCCGATGTTCTGGGCGTTGGCGCCGCCACCGGCGCCTGTCTGGGCGTTCCTTTGGTTGTTGCGCTGGCCTCCGTTGTTGCCCCCTCGGTTCTGGCCGCCGCCGCCGTTCTGGTTGCCGCCGTTGTTGTTGTTGCCGCCGTTGTTCTGGTTGCCACCGTTGTTGTTGTTGTTGTTGCCGCCGCCGCCGCCGCCACCGCCGCCAACAGTGAAGCGGACGCAGTCATCCTGTGCGCCACGCTGGGCGACGGGCATCAGAACGGGCTGGTGGTTGGACGCACCGGCCATGGTGCAGAGGCGGTAGTTTCCAGGGGGCAGGCCGCCGGTAACAGGGGTCTCGAGGGTGCCGGCGCCGTTTCCGTTGTCGTTGATGCCCTTGAAGAAGACGAACTGCTGGGCGTTGAGCGGGTTCGTGGGGTTGAGGTTACCGCCGAGATCCTGGACCGTCACGTGGGTGTGGCCTACGATCTGGCCGCCCTGCAGGGCCTGGGGAGCAGAGTAGTAGGTGGTCTGGGCATTTGTGAAGGAGCCCAGCTGCATGTTGGCGATGCGGACCTGGATGTTGAAGGTCTGCTTGGCCTGCAGATTATCGCCGTTCTTGGGGTTGAGGATGACGGTCGACACCATGCGGTCGGTCGCGGGGATCTCGCCCATTGCTATGCAGGGTGCGTCAGTCGGGCTCGCCCCGGCAGATTCGGTCGAAGCTTCAAAACTTACGGATGCCGTTGCAAGAGCCGGTCTTTTTCTGCTCGCCATTGGTGAGAGTCTTGCCCTGGCAGACGTTGATGAAGTTGTTGGCGTCGCTAGATATGCTTGTTAGTCTAGATGCCACCAGGGACGTGTCTCAGGGGCCACTCACGTTTTAGACTCGACCTGGCCCGCCTCGATCTGACCGCCCTTCTGGCCTGTTTGGGCGCTGGCAGCCTGGATGACGTTGGCGTTCAGGCAGTTGGCGCCCTGGCCCTGGCCACCACCATTGTTGTTGTTGTTGTTGCCACCATTGTTGTTGTTTCCACCGTTGTTGTTGTTTCCTCCATTGTTGTTGTTGCCGCCGTTCTGGCCGCCGTTCTGACCGCCGCCTCGTCCTCCCCGGAACTGCCTGGACACCAGCTGACCCGAAGGTGGCATGAACGACATCGCGCTAGCCTCGACAATGACCGCCAGGCCAGCGAGGCCCATGAGAGCTGACTTCATCAACATGGTGGGCGGCGTGTGTTTGCTTCGTGGGTGTGTGAGCTCGGCTCCGAATTAGTCGTCGAATAAGTAGGACGGGGATTGGGACTGCTTTCAAGAAAAACCACAAAGTTTGGATCAAAGCTGGTACCAGACCGTTGTTGGAAAAAGGAGCGTTCACAGCAAGCTGTAGATAATAATAATACTGGGGTGGAATAATAAGGGTATCTTTTATTCTCCCAAAAGGAACGAATGAATGGAACACGTTAAACCGGCACGGTTAACGGGGAAGAACTAAAGGGGAGGGAGAAGGAATGGTGGAATAAGAGGAAAGGAGGACGAGGTCAGAAGTGTAGGGACGGACAGGTCAAATAGCTGTGGGGAGGCCAAGACAAACTTCTTTATATCGCGACGCGAGGTTTTGAGCCCTCCCCAGTCCGCCAAGCCTTGAGCGGCCAGGGCGGCTTGCATCAGTCCAAGTGGCCCTGCCGGCAAGGGAGGGGTGTGTGAGTGCGGCTCAAACACCGGACGGATTCCAGCTCGGAGACACGGCGCCGTGGGTCCCAATGACCCATGATCCCAAAACTTGCGGCACCATGGGGACGAGTGAATGACGATGGGCCTGCCTGAGCCGAGGGCCAGATGGAAGGCAGCTGGCGAGGAGGGGTGGGGTGCGGGTGGGGTGTGGGCGGGCACGGGATAAGCACATGTGGGAGGAGGGGTGTGAGTGGCAGCTCGGCTCTAAGGTGTGTGGGAGAGGACGGGAAACGCGAGCTTCAAACCTGGGGACTGGCGTCGCCCTAGCGGTAAGAAAAGAATTGGCCTGGAGACGCAAGGGTCGGCGGGACCCGACACTGGAGACGAAAGAGCATGAGCTTCGAGCCTCACAAGCATTCGGGCCTGGTTTTGCACGCTTCGGATGAGCTTTTTTTTTTTTTTTTTTNGTTTTTTTTTTTTTTTTTTTTTTTTTTTTTTGCGAGCTGCCAGGCAGAAGCAAAGCAAAGCAAAGCAGCGCGGAGAATCCAGCACACGGTGTTCCAGCGGTGGACGTCCCAGACGTGGTCGAGCGTTGGACAGCTGAGGCTGCGCCCGTGCTTCTGTCTGATACCTGGCAGTAGCTCTACGGCTGGGGCTGCTGCCGTTTGGTGCCGCGAGCGTCCAGCCGAGATACCCGAACCTCCCGGCGGACCAGTTTTCAGGTTGCACGCGAGCTACGTGTGCCTCTGTGGGGAGGGCGAGTTCCGGTCGAAAAGATAGCGATTTTGTTTTTCTCGTGGGAATCCGTTGATGCAGCTTCGAACGTCAGAGATTTTAGCTGAGCCCGCGCTGACACCCCTGTCCATCCCCTTGTCTCCGCCCCACCACCCTAATTCTCAGCCAGTGGCAGCGCAGGCTTTCAAGCGACCCGGGTTTCGAACTTGCCCTACCCTGGCCGCTGATGAAGCACCGCTAAGCGCGACGCCCGTGCCCTGCGGTTCGCGCGCGCTCCCACCAAAGGGACCGTAACACGCAAAACCAGCGACTGACAGCGAATCGATGCACGACGCCCAGCTGAGTAGGCCTTTTCTTAGCACGAGGCCGCGCCAAAAGCCACCCAGAGCCGCGTCGAGTTCCCCTGCGTGTGCCCTTTTGATGCGACAGAGCTGGTGTTTCCACCCGCTGAACAGAGGGTTTCGGCCCTCTCCCCCTGTGTAGATCGTGATAATCCAGGCAATCAACTGGCTGCCCCAAGACAGGGCAAGAGCACGGCACGAGATATGGCAGAGACACGGCCGCGGGAAACGGTCGCTCACTATTGCGAGGCTGACGTGCCCTCTTGATTGCATATGTCGGACTATGGTCTGGCGGTAGACATGCATGATTTCAGCGGGCGTCGTACAGCCCAGCCTGCAATATAGCCGCAACGTCTCTTGTCATCTCTCTTGTCAGGACGGGAGGATCTAGCCTGGCTATGGCGGTTTGTTGTTGATGACGTTCCCCAGAGACTGAGCATGCTCCATCCAGGCACAAGAACGAACGGGTACTTTGGACGGGAGAGTCCGGGTTCAGATGAGATGAAAAAGGCTATTTCGCAAGCATTGGCGGCATTTCAGACTACGCGTCGGTCCCCTGTCCGGGTAGCAGACATCAAGATCCCGCCCCCCTACTGGGCGCGAGATACAACCGAGCATTTTATGTTGAATAAGCTTGTATCAGATACGCGGCGCCACCTCAGGCTGCAACTCTAGCTTGGTGATTTTTTTTTTTTTTTGGGCGACTGCGACCCCCGCGCTGGAACGTGGTACTCATCGCACGCATTGACTTCTGTTTACAAAGAAACCTACATGATGCTTTCACTTAACTTTGGTCGGAATAGCGTCAAGACATCCGCGAGAGCCTCTTCTGGAAGCCGGAGCCTGCTACAAGCCCTGGGCGGGTCGCCGTGCACTCGCTGTTTCCACTGACCAAAAGCTCCACGGACAATCCATGCTGCTTTTCAGCCCAAGGAAACGTCTACCTTGAGACCGAATCTCCAGGCCGGCCGCCGCACGCACAAACGGTCGGGCTCGATAAAAGATTTTGGCGAGCGTCCTCGCAGATCGCCCGCCCCTGGCAGCTCGCTCGATCCTCCTGGCTGGAAATCCAAAGTAGGCGTGTTTGAGGCTCCAGCTTGAGACATGGAGACGTGGGATGCGATGCCCGGCAGGTAGATTAGCCCCACTGGGATTGTATCCCCTCAGTGGGCCTGCCGAGGCAGCAGCCACCGCTTGAGCCGCTTTCCCCTGCAGCAGGCTGAGGAAAGATTTGAGTTGTGCGTGGCCCGCGTGCGCCAACCCTCCTTTCATTTCACGAAACAAGGGATCGTCACCCCGGTCAGCACCGTCATAAGCAATACCTGTTGGCAGCCCCAGCAACCAAGCACCGCGCCGGCGAGCCGTAGCCGAACACAGGGTTACATACGGACAGGAGCCGTGCGTGCCGGACGGAAGAGCTTCAACAACGGCATGCAGGTCGGGCCTCTCGATTAGCACACATGTCAACCATCTGGCAGGATGCTGTAGGTGACGCCGCGCTTGCGGGATGATTCGGTCTGGCGCCGGTGGGTTTTGTTGGCCGATCACCCACCCATCAGCACGTGTCACGCACGACATGGCTGCACAGCGCAGAGCCGCTCATCAGAAAACGCCAATCCGTCCCGTGCACATGCAGTCTATCATGCGGACGCGTGGCTAGCGTTGCGCCAAACCAGCTTGAGGGAGACAGGATGCGTGGGGAATCTTTTTTTGGGACCCATCTGTAAAATAAGGGTTATACGAAATGCTTGCTCCCCAGGAAGACCAAGTCGTTTTGTTTTCTGCAAAAATCCACCTTCCCAACTCCTCAAAAAAAGAAAAAGAAAGACCGGACGAACCGAACGAGAACTCCCGGGGCTAGGGCGCTGTGTCGTTATCCCTGAGATCAGAGGAGACGGATGCATCCCACCGCCTCCACGGCAAAACCCAGGGCAAAAGGCCCTGGAATCCTCGTCGCGATCCTCCTGCTGCCCCTTGCCTTTACCCTTGGCAGGCAAGCGGATGGACAAACGGGGCCAGGGGAAGGGGCGTGTGGACAAGATTTTTCCCACTCTCCACCATTGAAAACAGAACAAACACAGAACCCATGGTCATCACAGACCGGAAAGCACGGCAAGGGGCGTGGAAAGGACCTTGGAAAGTCCCGGGGAAGCAAAGTCGTACGACTTTTTGTCCAGCGCCCACAATACAGGTCCACCGACGACGGGGGCCCTAAGTCGACAAGCTTTTTAGCTTCGTCTTGGCAGTTGAAACCCTAGCTCGCTCTTCAGGCAGCCGAGCCTCTCTGTGCCTTGCTCGGGGTGGGCGACGTGAAACAGGGCCCTCCCAAGATACCGGGAACGTCGCTGGGCTGGAAAATCCCTTTCTGTGGGATTCCGCGGATTGAGTGGGAGGCAGGCAGGCAGGCAGGCAGGCAGGCAGGCATTTTCCCTAGCCGACATTAGCCTGTCCGGTCACGATAGAGATGGGATGGGATGGGATGGGACGGGGGGGGTTCTGTCGACACCACAAGTGTTGGTTGCACCGAGCGTTGCTTCCCAACCTACACCAACCACTGCTCTCATGAGAAAGAAAGGGCTCTTCCCGGGCGGAACGGGCTTGGCACAAGCCGTTCAGCAGGAAGCAGAGACGGAACGGGAGCACATCGCATCGCATCGCACACGGATCGTGCGCGGGTAGCGAGTTCGTCCTGTCCTAGCCCTGTCGGCAGAAGCCGTGTCTCTTCTCCGGCAGGCACTGGCCTCAGTCTTCAAATCTACAAATGCCGTGAGCTCACCTGCATCTACAACGACTGCATTTCGCTGCATAACAAGCAGAAAAAGGCATGCGATTTTGTCATGTACGGCAAATGCGTTCCCGTGCCGCTCGAGGTGAAGGCGTGTTGTGGTTCCTGTCCGTGCCCTACCGCCGTTGATGCTCGACCCGCTCGATCTGCGTATCAGGCTCCCACGCAGAAATCTACGTACTGTACGGATCTGAGCAGCATTGCATTGCAACTGGGCCTCCCGGGCGCGACCGTCAAAACCGGATTTGATTCAAGATGAGCACGGCAGCCAACCATAGGCCCTCCTTCTGGTTCGGCTTGTGGTTATTTTTTGCGAAGTCCTTTGCTGATCCGGCCGATCGGGACCAGCAGCGCTTAATGGTCAAGGAAATAAGGCAGATCCCGTGACTCTTGCAACATGCCCGATCCGCAATGCGTTCGTTGTCCATGCCGCCGTCAAAAGACGGATGAAAGACATTGGCAGTGATCATGATCAGAGTCAAACATTCGCGACGGGCAGATCTCGACCGGGTGGTAGGTAAGGTAGCAATGATGGTCCGGAAGATTGCAACGGTTCGAGACAAACCCCATAGGTGGGCGAGTAATGGTTTGGTGAATCCCACGCGGGACGAAGAATGGATAGCCGGGCGGCAACCGCCCGTTGACTGGCGGCTCGACTCATGAACTTCACCGCAACCGTTGCAATCGACGATAGGCGAGCTGGGGCATCGGGGATGGGACGACGGGAAGAGGATGGGGGAGATGATCCCATCCAAGGGAAGTAAAGGAAAGGGACGAAAGCCGGATTCGATTTTGCCTAAATTTGCTCTTCCAGGTGATCCGTCCCCGCGGCTCATCTGGAGTCTGGAAATACAACCCTGGGCTACCACGAACACCACGAGCTCACCTACAACTCGCCAACATCTCCCGACTCGTGTAAGCTCGCAACCATGAGATCCAGCCACCGGGCCAGCCTGAAGCCGGCCCTGGCCACCTGCACCTCGATCACGGGCGCCGCCTTTTCGTAGTACTCGCCGCTCAGCTCCTGGCCGACAATGTCTTTGGGGCCGTGGGGAGAGAAGACTGTCCGAACGCCTGTCAGCGGGCACAATTAACGGGCAAAAAAAAGCACAAGAATCCCGGGTAAAAGGAGAACAAGGAAAAGAAAACTCACCATGCGAGCACACATAAGCGTTCCCCTCCCTCGCCCACCGCAGCACCGTGGCCTCGGCGTCGGCCACGTCGTCGACGCCGTCGAGCCACCGCCGGCTCTCGGCCGCGAACCGGCCGGCGCGGATCTCGGCCGTCAGGTTGGCGGCCCACGACCGGGCCACCTCGTAGGGCTTGCGGCGCCGCAAGCCGCCGACCAGCTTCTCGGCGATGCTGCTGTCCCAGACGTGATGCAGGTTCAGCTCCTTGTCCTCCCAGAGCACGTGGATGCCGTTGCCGCCACGCTCGACGTCCTCGTCGTGCAGCGGCTGGTGTACGTCGCCGGCGAAGTGCACCACGAACTTGGCCGCCTGGGCGCGCTGCCACGCGGGGAGGGAGGAGACGGCCAGGGTGCGGGCTGTGTAGTTTGCAAAGGCCTTTTTGGGGCTCGTATCATTCCCTATGGTAAGCGATTATGGCCCATGTGTTTATGCTTGTTTAGTAGGAAAAAAGAGCCCACATACAGTAACGATGCACCCCTCGGCCTTGCAGTCGCGCGCCATGTCGATGCCGCACGAGGCCGGGGGGGAGTCCTTGGCGTCGATGAAGTGGAAGACGCCCGTGAAGTGGCCCCACTTTGTGTACCGGATGCTGTCGGCCCACGTCGCCACGCCGGCCAGGTACGAGTCCGTGTCGTTGCGCAGCAGCGTCTTGAGGTACGCCTCGGTCGGCGCCGCCACAAAGTCCTGCGCGACGTACGCCACCGTGATGTGGCCCAGGCTGCCCCAGGCCTGCGCGCCCGGCAGCGCGAGCAGGCCGAGTGTGCTGGCGGAGAGAAGGCGCATGCTGGCAAGCTGATACCTAGCAGGTCGGCTTAGCTTATCACCAATGGGGGAAGCAAAAGGGTGTGAATGCAAAGCGACGACAGGTGCGATATCACGTTTCTTGCCTTCTCGACAGACCCGAGTCAAGATGTCTTTGTGGTTTTCTGGCCGTCCGGTCAGCTGTGTTGTTGACGGAGCAACCCCACCACTGATCCGGCTACGCGAATGACTGACTGGTGGCCGTGCATGCGCCAACCACGGGACGCTCAATGGAAGCGACCCCTGTCCAACGAATTAACCGCCCACCGTCGCGCGCGCAAGAACCGACGGAAACCCAACTCAAACAAGGCTGTTCCTTCGTCTTCCCTCCATCATTCATAGACAGCAGCCTCCTTGCCGCTGGCCTAAAAATGGAATATTGGAATACACATGTACGGAGCCTGGGGAGGCGGATCCGCCGAGAGCACCTACTATACGTGAGAGCGCCCCGGACGATTTCGGTTTCGGACTATTTTCGACTCCCTTCTCTTCCCATCTACCTGCCGCCGCCCCTCCTCGCCCTCAATCTATATAGGGAGTGGATATAGCATAAGTCGCAGGTGCGCAACCGGCCCGGCTCTGCCGCCATGCTCGGCGGAACCGCTGCCCCTTTTACTATACTCCGGCGCCTGGCGACCGATGTTCCTTGCCAGCGGCGGGCGCGTGGGGTTATTCACGATGTTCGCGAGTGGTTGTCGCTAGTCGTCATGTTGATTGATGCTGGCTCTTCTCGGCGTGGGCGGCATTGCATGGATATCGCGCATTAATTTGGGGCCGTGGAAGGCAGTCTACTCAAAGCGAATACTGTCAGGCCTCGGCTGGCGGGTCCTCTGGGAGTTCCTCACATGACATGAGTCTGCATCAGCCAGCCTTGTCGGACATTGGTGGCCTGGCACGCGACATCAGTAGCGACTAGGAGATGGAGAGAAATTACCTGAGCCCGGGAGATACAGGTCCATCATCTCCCATCTACACTTAATCGCGAACTGCGCCTGTCTGCACAATCTGTACGCCGGCTCATTAGATCCAGGTATCGAGGTGGTCTTGGAGCCTATCTTCAGTGCTTCTGTCAGATATGTAGATACCATACGGGAGAGCCAATTTTGAATATGCAAAAGCGTGAGAAGGCGTGAAAAGTACTTTTGTTGCGTTTGGAACCGCTCTTTTTTTTTTGTTGCGTTTTTCAAAATTGGGGTCTTCTGTACGGTATTCGACGCCGGTGGCGTGCCAACGTGTATCTTCCTGTGGTTGACAGAGGCGATGGCGCGACTGCCACCGAGGAGACGCTAACTGTGCGTCGGTCGGGCGTCGTGTTGCCCAGCGCCCCCTTGCTCCTTCCCGATCTGATTTGTGACTGCCCGGTGAAGAACTGCGGGTTGCGCGGAAGGCACAAGCCACGCCTCCGGCCGTCGTCTTGGGGATTCCGTTGATGGCAAAACCTTAACGCGGCCCATCACCATCATCGATTTCCATCCACTAGACAGCCCAAAAAAACGGGCAACCAGACATCTCTACCACAGCCGAAACATGCTACACGGCCGCTTCACTCCCCCATGAACGACAACGCTCCGTCAATCAGGCGAGAAGAGCGTGTGCGCCTGCCTCCGCTGCCAGGCCAAAAGCCCGCGGACCAGGCGGTGTTTTTGGTCACAGACAGGCAGCAGCGTATATGCGCGCTGGATATGCACGAGAGGCAGAAACATATCGAGCAGCTGATGGGCGAGCAACCAGGCGCGGATCGACAGCCTCAGAAGCCTTGCGAGGAAAATCAACCTCAGAATCCGGACGAGCAGCACAAGGCCGACAACGACGACGCATGCTGCGAGAGCGACAGCGACCATTCAGACCACGAGAGTGACACCGTCGATACAGACTTTGAGGACTGCAAGCAGGGCCGGCAACAGACTCGGCTGCGCGACCGGCTCGATCAGCGAGCCGCTCTGAAGCACGAGAGAAACATCTGCAAGAAGAGGGCCAAAATCCTAAGGTATCAGGCCAAGATTTTGGACAACCAGGGTCTGATCGGGGACTGCTCGGATAAGATTAAGCAATACCGGCAAGAGATCCAGCATCACAAGAAGAGGATCCGACAAACAAAGAAAAAGCTGAGCCTCCTCAAAGAAAGTCATCGGCTCACCAACAGCAGCAGTATCAGCCTATCGCGCCTTGGAACTCAGGATGCGGATGCCAAGGTTCCAAGAGCTGCTCACGGGCTTCGAGCACACCGCTGACTGCCCGTCAGGAACGGTTCTGAGGTGGGGCGACGGCCCGGATGCGGTCTATATTGTCGGCTCTGGGATGGTGGTAGATGGAATACGCTACTGTCTCGTGGGCTTTCTGTGGTGGCGCCTGATTTCCGACGAGCACTTCATCAACGAGGACTACCCGCTATCCTCGGAACAGAAGGGGGACGTGCTTGGCCCACAGCTTCCGCGCAGGCTCCGGCTGGCCCAGCCCTACCACACCCCTGGCCGCCTGCCTGGCGTCCTGCTTCGCCTCGGCGTCAAGATCGAGATGGGTGAAGAGGAGTTCCCCATCGAGCCGAGCTCCTTCTACCATCAACACCACTAGCAGCAGCAGCCTACGCTGACGCCGACGCCGACCCCGCCGAAATCGCCGGGCCACGAGCTGCTGCACGCCGTGCTCGACGCCACGAACCCCGAGAGCCCGCTGGCGGACGTCAGGACTCTGGCAGGTCGCCCGCCATTCCGATTCCTGCCGTCGTCGGTGGTGCCGCCGGTGGGGTCGGCGTATCTGGTATCCTCGGCGCGCTCCCTCATGGAGGAGAAGGAGGACGAGAAGGAGAAGGAGCCTGCGGCGTGGCCTTACGATATACCGCCCGACATGCGGGCCGTCATGGTCTCGGCACAGCTGTGGGTCTCTCGCGACCGCGACGGGCTCCTAGGGCGTCTCAGCCAGGACAGCGACAGCGACAGCGGGCAGCTGAACCTCGCTGCCTGGGAGACGCAAGGGTTTCTGACCTGCTACGTCCTGGCGCACCACCCGGATGTCGGCAAGGCCACATTCCGGGTGCGGCGGAGGCACAGCCAACTCAACCAGGACTACATCATGCATTTGTGCTCTGCACCACCACCATCATCACCATCTCCGCCGCGGCCGGAGGGCGACCACATCTTCTTCGACCCCTATTCCGTAGACTGGGTGTTTCTCGTTTTCAAGCGAGATCAGCTGAAAGTCTACGGCGATTGCTTCTTGCGATACGACAGGCGGATGGAGCGGAGAATAAGGCCGGCGGGCAGTCGGGCGAATATGCATGACGTCGAGCTTCCGCCCCTTAATCCGGCGTTGCTGGCTGCCACAGAGCAGCGGCTGAAGTGGGGAGCGCAGCGGCGGGAGGGACGGTTCGCAGAGGGACGGAAGCTGGAGGAGCATAACAAGGACGAAGAGATGGGAAGGTATGCGCAAGACTAGGGTGGATAAGCAAGCGAGTATTGGATTGCATGCAGTAGATTTGGAGGAACCAGTTGTAGCAGGTACCAACGAGTAGGAGGCGGTGGTACTGGGTAGGATGCTTGGATGGCGGCGGGGAGGAACTCCAGGGTTACGGTATCAGCGGAACAAACGGTAGAGGAGATCTGTCTCTAGAAGCGGTTATGGAACATGCGCACTGGACATCGACAACGGAATCACAGTCGGAAGGCGAGGTGAAGACTGGGAGCCTGAGATATTTGTTTGGCGAGCAAAGTATCCGTGGCTTTGGATAAAAGTCAACAATCTGTATTTTCCTATTTCCTTTTTTTTTTTCACTTACCCACCGCGTCCTTCTTTCTTGACCGGTGGGCGCGGGAATTTAACAACCAACACCCAACACCAAAGCAGTCTCTCGACGGCCATTCGATGTTCGAGCCCGAACTTGTAAACTTCTTTTCGCGGATTAACGAAATACCGCGTAAAGGACAGTGAGTTTTCATTCAGCTTACAAAGATCGATGTTGACAAATCTGACGGCTCCAATCGTTTAGCCGGGAAGGATGAGCGAAACCGGAGCATGATTTCGGGCGCGGGTGGTGGTGTTGCGATCCTCAATGCGAGCGAGTTGTGGGGCGGGCAGCGCCCCCGCCCTTGTGAACCTGGACTCTTGCCAGGAAACAATATCCATCCCCCCTTGTTCCCTGCCCGACGACGAGACCTGTCCTGCTGGTAAGATCGTGTAGTAGGCAATTATCGTTTCTACTCCATCCCAAGTCATAAATAAAAGGATAAAAAAATAGGCGAAAAGCAGCTCTGAAGATGTCCGAGACGGCTCCCAAGCTCAAGCTCCTCATGGTGCTGTTCCCAGGCTTCAACACGCTCGACATGAACGGGCCGTTCGAGGTGCTGTCGAGGCCGGGCCTGTTCGAGATGGTGACGGCGGCCGAAAACGACATCACCAGGAGCGCTGAGGGTGTCCAGGTCAAGGTGGGGTTATCGTGTCGGGCCAGACATCGACTGAATCCCCGCTGTCAACTAACACTACCTCCCCAACCAGAGAGATATATCTCTAGACGCCGAGCTGGTAGCCACACTGGACAAATACGACGTCCTCGTCGTTCCCGGCGGCCCTGGCCCTGACGTCAGAGCGCAGGTCGGTCAAGATGGGGAACCGTTCATGGACCTGATACGCAGGTTTGCAACTCTCGGGCCTCGCGCGTCGGCTTCGCACCCGCGACTTCTACTGTAAGGCTGACTGACGACTCTTGCCTTATACGTGCTACTGCTGTTGGGTTAGGCGGCCAGATAGGGTTATGTGCTGAAAACAAAACAAAACAGATCCATCTGCACAGGCGCCCTCTTCCTCGGCTCCGTCGGCATCTTCAACGGCCTGTACTGCACCACGCACTGGGCCTACTACGAGGAGCTGACCGGGTTCAACGTGGAGTCGGCGACGACGGCTGCGGCTTCTGGGTCGACGACGACGACGACGCCCGGCAAGGTCCTGGCGGCGCGGTTCGTGGACGCGGGCGCCAACGGGGCCGGTGTCCGCATCGCCAGCGCCGGCGGCGTTAGTTGCGGCCTTGACGCCGCATTGCACGTGGTCAAGGTGTTTGCGGGCGAGGCGGCGGCGAGGGAAGTTGCTGAGGGGCTGGATTATGCGTGGCGGAAGACGGATGGGGTTGTTTTGGGATAGATTTGGTGCACCGCACCGTACCGTACGCTGAGGTGAGAGCGCCGCGGCCCATGCACGTGTCGCGTCAGTGCCACCGCTGAGGGGTGCCTAATTCCTCAGCGCTAGTATCTTTTCAATCTCCCTTTCACTCCACCGCCCGTTGCTTGTGATCGCTGGTGAGCTTATACTGGCTGAAGTACGTTGTGGGGGCGCTCACTAAGAACGGGCTCAGCCGCTTTTTGGGGGCTATAAGACGGGATGCGGGTACCTGTAGCCATGCACCCAACCAGGAGAAACGCAATACACCGAATGAAAGGAATTTGGTTGATTAAAAGGGAATAAAAAGGAAAGAGGAAAGAAATAGGAAAGGAAGCAGAAAAGGAAAAGCAAGATTGGAAAAGCTTCCCATATCCGGGCCTTTATTTTCCGGTCTGCGTGCGATGCCAAATTTCCCAGCCCAGCTCGCTGACGCCCATCTTGCCTCCGAATATTGATTTTATGCTCCGCTGATAGCCTAACCGGCTTCTCCGCTTTTGTTTTCCTTTTTACGAGCGTAAAAATCCGGTTGGACAGATTGGCGGCTGCCTGGGCGGTTGTGTTGTTTGCCTTTTCACCGCCGTCCGGGGCGGATACCCCGAGAGTGTCACCACAGGCTGGGGTTAGCTATATAAGCGAACATGTCGTCTCCTCAACGGTTGGCTTGCGAGACAATCAGTCAGTCTGCAGGCCATCGCGTCTTCGGTGTGAACCCGCAAAAATTAGGTCCTACGCTCAAACCGTCCTCGCGTCGTCATCAACAAACATGGGCCCTCAAACCCTCAAGACCCTCGCGGTCCTAGCCCTCGGCCTGCTGTCCCCCACAGCCACGGCCTCGCGCTTGTTCGAGAACAGGGGCACGCTGGACGGCTGGAACGGGCAGTCGATCGACCGCGACACCAAGGGCAGCGTGCAGCAGGTCACCAACGTGGTCCTCAACGGCTCCACGGCCCTCAAATCCACCCAGACCTACCTCGGCTCCTCCTACAAGGGACGCTACCACGCCGAGGTGTACCGGCGCGACGGCTACAGTCCCGGGCAGACGCGCTACTACGGCTTCGCCTTCCGCCTCGCGGCGGACTGGGAGTTCACGGACCAGAGCTACAACATCGCGCAGTTCATCGCCGATTTCACCGACCTGGGCAAGCCCGAGTGCGACACATGGATGCCGTCCACCATGGTCTGGATCCAGGGCAACAAGCTGCGCACGCGCGCGCGCTGGGGGGACCTGTCGGGCAGCAAGTGCGACAAGCAGACGCGGGAGTGGGACGTGGCCACCATCGAGCGCGGCCGCTGGCACCGCGTCGTGCTGGGGGTGTCGTGGCGCACCGACGGCAAGGGGTTCGTCAAGGCCTGGCTGGATGGGGAGCAGAAGCTGGACAAGCAGGGCATCAGCACTACGATCGTCGAGCCGGCCAACAGGCCTTTCTCGTTCCGTGTGGGGCTGTACGCTAACGGCTGGCACGACGACAAGGGCGTCATGAAGGGGTCGCAGCCGTTTCGGCAGGTGTGGTATGATGAGATTGCGATCGGCAGCAATGAGGGGGAGGTGCAGCCTGGGTCTTGGTAGGGCTTTGGCTGGGGTTTTATGTTTTCGGATTCTTGGTCTGCTTTCTAAACTCGTGCGAAGTGCGATCTGCTTTCTAGACTACCGAATAGAATGTACAATGTACCGTCCAGGATTCACGGCTGTGGTAGATGTGGGGCGTGTGTGGGGCGTATAATCTCGGCCCAGGCTTAAATCGTTAACCAGGTCCAGTGGCCAAATGGCAAGGCGCTTGACTACGAATCAAGAGATTGCAGGTTCGATCCCTGCCTGGATCGGTTAACATTTTCTTTTGCTTTCTTTTGGTGGCTCACGACCTTTTCGTGTCACATTCTGCCGCCAGATCACGAAGGAAGATGCCGCCTTTCCACCTCTTACTTGATTGATGATTGTAAGCAGCCGGGTCGGTCTGATAAAAAGGGTTTCTTTTTTTGTTTTTTTTTTTGTTTTCTCATTTCGAACAGCCTATCCCGTACTTTTTCAATCGAGCATATCCCACCGCACAACAATGAGTGACGTATCAACCGACTGCTGCAAATCTAATACGCCTCTCGATCGGCTGTCCCACAGCTCTGGACCGTCCCCTGCCTCTAGTACTGGTTCTCCTTCTTGCGGGCGTCAATGATGGCCATGGCCTCCTCGGCGGCCTTGACTCCAGACAACGCCATGGCACCAAAGGTCGGACCTGGAAGTGCAGTCTCTGTTAGCAAGAGAAGGAGAAAAAGTGATAGAGAGACCCACCCATCCGGTTGGCGCCGTCGACCTCGGACAGCTCCATGCCGCCGACGATGAGCCCGGGCACGATCTCGCGCGTGTTCTTGACGATGGCGTCCTCGGCCGTCTGCATGTCGAGCCCGCGCATGCCGCCGAGCTTCTCGAGCTGCTTCATGCTGACGAGGCGCTTGACCGAGAAGGCGCCGAAGGGGCCTGTATTTGTTGCAACATGTCAGTCGGTAATCTCTGGACAGATCAGCGTGAACCGGTCAGGGGCCACCCCTACCGTCGTGACCCGTGGTCGAGATGACGAGCGGCGCGTTGATGGTGTTGGGGTCCATGCACGACTGGTCGTCGTGGTGCATGGACACGAGCGTCCAGTTGGTGACGACGCCGGCGACGCGCAGGACGCCGCCCTCGCCCTGGCGCGTGATGAGGTCCTCGACGGCCGTGGCGTTGAACAGCTTGACGTTGGGCAGCAGCAGCACCTTGGACAGCACCGTGGCCGTGAACAGGGCGGCGTGCTTGACGACCACAAAGTCGCCCTCGTCCTCGTACGGAACCCCGACCTCGCGCAGGAACGCGTCGGCCGGCTTGCGCATCACCATGGCCGAGAAGAGCTGCCCGCCCAGCCAGGCGCCGCCGCCGGGGGCCACGCCGGCCTCGACGATGGTGATGCGCAGGTCGGGTCGCGCCCGCCCCAGCACGAAGGCCGTCGACAGGCCGCACGACCCGGCGCCCACGATGACCACGTCGGACTCGGCGTGGGCGTCCAGGTCGGCGAAGTAGCGCCGCGTCATGGCGCGCGACACCTGCGACTCGCGGATGGGCGCAAAGGCAAAGTCGTCCCACTTGCCGAGCAGGTCCGCCACGGTCGTCGCCTTGGTGCCACCCCGCTGCTGCTGTGTCTGGGCCTTGCCGTTTGTGGCGGCGGCGGCGGCGGGGCCGTCGTCCAGCTTGCTGGGGACGGCCTGGGGGACCATGTAGTCCTGGAGGGCTACGGGAGGGACCATATTTTTTTTCGCTGCTCTAGGGTTAGGTTCGCCTGCATGATCCTTTCGCTGGTATTATCCAGATCAAGTTCCAGGCCGTATGATCTCAGCCACACCTTCAGCAAGCCGCGGCTGCGGCTGCGTCAGATGGGCACCGGCTCATGCATCAAATCGCGACGGCTTTCACATACTGTGTGATGGACTATTGGCTGATGGTACGGATGGTATGGATGTGGGTTAGTCAATCTGCAGCTGTAAAGTGTGATCTAGGCACGAATTGAATGATTGCTCAGGCCTACTGTTTTCTTGTTCTGCTTGCGCGATGTCTGGCGGAAGCTGTGTGACTTGCGAGTTCGGAGCACACTCGGCTTGGGAAAAACCAGACGGATGAAGGAAATATCAGATCGACCACGGGCGGGGGAGCACAGCTTTATACGTGGCCATGTCACACGGAGTTCACCCGGCGAAGTCACAAGCAGTAGGTGCGGGGAAGCTTGGGCAGATGAAGTCACATATCCCTCATCACTGCTTGGCCGGGCGGGGGGTCGGGAACTGTGCTCCGGGGCTAGAGATAAGGCGAGTACGGGCCGTGGGGGTTAGGCAGTGCCACGGCCGCCTTTAGCCGCCGGTTTTCTCGGTCAAAGTGGCGAAATCGAGGATCGGCGATCAAGATTACGGATTTTGACGGCTCTACAGCCAATCGCATGCGTTATCAGCACCGCGCTAGCAAAAGCTCAGTCGTCGTCCGCGATCGAAGTGCTGCTGCCGCTGGTCGTCGACGACGCGTCCGACAGGCCGATCCTGCGCCTCGCCCAGCGCTTGAAGTCGCGCATCCACCGCGCCACCTCCAGCCTGGGCGACCGCTTCATCCACCACGGCAGCTTCCACTTGTCCCACGACCCCCACAGCGCGAGCACGCCGCCGACGAACGGCACGGCCGCGGCCCAGAAGGACCAGTGCGGCGGGTGCAGGGCGGCCATGAAGGAGGTGGAGAAGAATGTCTGTGGTTGCGTCAGTCTCGGTGCTGATAGCCGGGTAGCTGTCTGTGCGTCTGGACCTCCTCGCACTTACCGTGACCAGAATCCCAGGCAGAAAGATCAACAGCGCTACGCAGATGTCCTTGAGTCGCTTCATGCCTCTGATGCGCAGGCTGCCCATGCGGACGTAGACCCCTTGGGTGATGTAGTTTCCCATCTACCAAGCCGTTCGGGCGTGTCAGTGACAATCGCATTCCAAAACGATAATAAAACACGGCCGTGTTTTGGCCACTCACGGTAGGGATAAAGTCCATGCTGCGCTCCCTCACGTATTTTGCCGTCGAGAGCGTGAACCGTGCCTTGTGGAGGATGAAGTCGAGCCTCTCGTCGATGATCAGCCCTATCTCGTCCAGGTCCGAGTCCGCCATGCTGTAGCCCATCCCGTCGTCCTGCTGATCGCCCTTTTCCCTCCCTCTCCCGGAGGCAGAAACGGCCGCAGCCCTCGCAGCCTCGACATCACGCGTCAGACGGCCCACAAACGCCCTCAGCCGCTCGGCCTCGTCGACGGTGCACTCGGTGTAGGACACCCAGAGGCCGCACAGGCGCGCCACCTCGACCAGCGACTGCGACGTGTAGAGGTTGTTGGGGCCGAGCGCCGTGGCGCCGCCGCCGCGCCGGTGGCTGACCTCGGCCGTGTGCATCTTGTTGCGGTGGCCCTCGACCACGGCGCCCGTCGACGAGCGCATGGCCGACAGCAGCAGCGTCGGCAGCAGCGCCGGGTGGTGCGCGAGCCGGGCCAGACGCGCCACCTGCGCGCGCACGAACTCGGACTGCCGGCTCGACTGGCCCACCATCAGCGCCGTCGTGACGCCCGTCGAGCTGTCGTGCGAGAGCGAGAGGGCGACGTGGAGGGCTTGGAAGACCCGGAAGGTGAGGCCTGGGTTTTGCATTGGGGTTGGTCTGTTATTATTTGCCTATCACGAGAGTTGCTGTTGGGTGAAGGTAGCGTTGGCAAATAACAGAAGAACTCGGCGTGACAAGAATGGAAGGCAACAGTGAAGCACAGAACCACATCTCGAAAGCATACCGTATCTCGGGCACCCAGGGGCCGACGGACGCATCCGGTAGGTCTGCAGGTGCCGCGTCGACGTCTTGCACATCCAGCGCGTGGACTGCGGCAGCGAGAAGCGGTCGATCATGACGTCAAAGTGGCTGCGCGAGAAGGGGATGGGCCACGTGTTGGTGATGACCCGGTAGTCGCCGGGCCAGGCGGCATCTCCTCCCTCGGCCGGCGGCGGCATCGACCAGGGGCCTGGGGGCTCTGGGTCGCGGGCGTTGCCGAGGCTGCCACCACCGTGTTGAGAGCAGAAGGAGAAATGGCGTGTTAACAACGCCAGCTTGATATCAACCATACCGGCAGGGCGAAAAGGCTTACATCAAGCGGAGACCTGGCGATGTTGTGCCCATCCGGTCAGACTTTATTTGCTGTTTTCGTTAACTACCTCCGAGCAGCATGCAAGGTGGCAACAGACACACGACTTACCTTGTTGAGCCAGCCCTCTAGTTCGTCGGGGTCCATCTTGGTGGCTACAACACTCGGCGGGCCCGTCTAAGCCGATAAAAGAGGGAGACAACATTAATTACCAACACCCCACCGAGCATACCACAGCAGGCTCTCGTACCCTGGAGCTTGAGACCTCTACTACGAGACATGGTTTCGGCACGTAGCTGAGCTTGTCCGCATAGTGTTCCTTTTGGAGTCCAAAGAAGATGTGGGGGTCAATCTCATCGTCCATGTCAGCGCCGTCTGGGAGGAGGTCCCACAACAAGGTTTGGGTCTGTTGAGCGAGCGAGCAGAAAAGAAGCCAGCAAGTAAGCCCTGGGAACGGTAGCCCAGGTGTCAATTTCTAGATAGGATTGCCAGAGACGGCTCAACAGACTGATAGGTATTTAGCAGCTGGCCAGGCCAGCCGTCAGCTTTGCGGGGAAATTTCCGTGTGGTGACGCTGACGCTACACCGGTTAGGCATCTCCGCGCTGACTTGGCTCTCCCAACCGCAGGTCACGAGGTCGCACAGCGCTCTTTTTGGGTGCTGGCGGCGTGGCCAATGAGCGCCCGCAGGCGTTTCTTGCAGGGGCAACCAATCACGCGTGCATCTAGAAAATACGAGACCTGTCAAACCAGGGCAGCAGCTGTCAGAACAGCAGAACAAGGCGTCGGGAAAGCGGCAAGTTTAGCCCTCTTACGTCTCGCTTTCCTGCTGACAAACCCCCTGGTCTAGCGATTGGAACAAGCTGGCGCGCACTCTGTATTGCTGTGGAACGACATGTTCTCCCCAATCAAACCCAGGTTTCCAGTCTCGTATCATCATCGCATTTTAGCCCTAACCACCCTATCTATCCCACACCACGAGCGCAAGCGGCGTCGTGTACACATTATCCTGGCCGATGATGTCGTTGACCGTCCACGAGATGACCATGGCCTGCCCGTCGCAGCCCCTGGGCACCAGCGCCGGGTGCGCCTGCAGGCTGTAGGCCGACAGCGAGTAGTTGCCCCCGTGGCCCGTGTAGAACGGCACGGGCGGCTCCCAGGGCCCCTCGGGCGCCGGGCTGGTGGTGACGAAGAAGTCGGCCGTGACGCGGAAGCCGGCCTGGCCTATCCAGACGAAGCGGCGCCAGGCCTCGGAGTAGTAGTAGGTGCCCTGGCCGCCGGCGGACGCGTTGGGCAGCGCCACCAGCGGCGCGTCCGTCTGCCGCGGCATCTTGGAGGTCCAGGAGCCGGCCACGAAGTACTCGTACCGCGACCGGTCCTCGACGCTGGCGGGCGAGTCGGCCACCTTCACCCGCGCCAGCGCCACGGTGCCGCCGGCGCTGCTGGACCCCAGCTGCGCGAACAGGTACGCGTACCCGCCGTGCACCACGTTGCCGTACGCGCCGTACGGGATCTCGTGGTCGCGCCAGAAGTCGGCCTTGACCACCGACACGGACGGCAGCACCGCCGCCGCCGCCTCGACCGCCGCCGCCGCCTCCTTGGGCGCCTCTTTGGGCGGCGGCGGCGGCTCGACTTTGTACAGCGCCGTGCCCGGGTCGATGACGAACGGCTGCAGCGCGACGTTGACGCGGAACTTGCGGATCCACGTGTAGCCCACCTCCGTCGACGACGACGACCCGACCACCATGGGCGGGCTGTCGGGCCAGATGGTGTACCGCGACCCGTCGCCGCAGGACCCGGCCTGGTTGGTACCGCACTGGCCGTCTAGCAGCGGGAAGAAGGCGGTGCCGGACTGGCTGCCGTACATGCGCAGGCGGCCCGACGGCAGCAGCCTGTTGCGTATCTCGGCTGCGCCTACGCCTCCGCCGCCGCCGCCGCCGCCGC
>PYSR01000304.1:0-28022 GCA_003049425.1 Magnaporthiopsis incrustans | reverse complement strand
TTTTTTTTTTTTTTTAGCTGGCCAGGCCCTAGTCCTACAAGGTGACAGCGACAGTAAGATCAGCATGCTCTATACATCTCCACCCTCCCCAAAGACCCATTCCTCAACCGCCTCGGTACTTGGCGTCCCTTAGAGGAAGTTGATGCCGACACCGACCTGGAGCCCCTTGCGCCCCTCCTCGCCTCGCCTCATGACAAGCGGCAGACTGAAGTTGAGCTCAAACCGGGCGACCGGATGTGCATAAACCAGGCCGAACCCTGCCGCCAGGCTGGGCAGGCCGTTGAACACCTCCGCCACGGCGGACCGAAGACCCCGCACGACGGCGCCCTGGCTCATGCCGCCGGCGGCGCCCGCCTCCCTGGCCTTGGCGCCCTTGTTCTTGATCCCGACCAGGCGCCCGCCGTTGGCGAACAGCTGCAGCCGCAGCGGCGACTCGGCCCCGGCCCGCGGCAACGGGAGCAGCATGTGGACACCGCCGGCAGCCAGCACGTCGCCACCCAGAGCGTCGGCCCCGTCGCGGGGGCCCAGACCGCCCATCTTGAAGCCCCTGACGTCGGTGGGGCCGCCGAGCAGGAAGCGGTCGTTGATGCGGCTCGGGGCCGCCAGCGCCGCCGCCGCCTTGCCGCCGCCGCCGGCGAACCCGAGCGGCAGCGGGCACAACAGGCCGAAGCGCAGGCCGGCCCCGACCGAAATGCCCGTCTTGGCGGCGGGGATGCCGGGGAGCGGCAGGGGCTGGGCGCCGGCGAGCTCGATCTCCGTCTTGGCGAAGGACACGTCGCCGCCGAGCGGGCCCCAGCCGGCCAGCTCCGACGTGGTGCGGACCAGGTAGCCGCTCTGCGCCAGGACGGGCCTGTCGCGGCGGTCGCGCGTGAAGGAGTGCGCGAGCGCCGTCTTGACGCTGTCGCCGGCGTCGGTGCGGACCGAGGCGGAGGCGGCGCCGGCCAGGCCCGTCAGCTGGCGCCAGCTGGAGCCGACCGAGAGGGTGTGGGCGTCGGCGGTGCGGGGGCTGCGCCAGGCGAGGCGCGCGGTGGCGCCGCGCAGCACCTCCTCGTGGCTGGCCCAGGGCTTCTCGGTGGCCGAGGCCAGGCCCTCGACCGAGAGGCGCAGGTCCGGGTCGCCGTTGATCGGGGTCGAGAAGGCGGCCGTGTAGGCGGACCGGGTGCGGGTGCCGGCCTTGGCGTTGAGCGAGAGCGACTCGGCGCCGCCGAACAGGTTGCGGCAGAGCAGGTTGCCGTAGGCCGAGCCCTCGGCGTTGCCCACGTCAGTCCCCGTGTTGAGCATCCAGCGGCCCCGCTCGGCTACCCGGATGTCCACGTCCAGGTCCGTCGCGGCCGCCAGCGGGTCCGAGTCGCGCGCGCTCGAGAGGTAGACCCTGGGCTCCGGCTTGAAGATCTCTGAACCGGTCGTGACGTACGTCCAGTGCTGGTTAGAAGGCGCGGGTCTGGCACGGGCAAACGGGGGCAGCGGGCACCCATACCGAACCGGTCCAGCTTGCTGGTGGCCTCGTGCAGCCTCGCGAGCACCTCGCCGAGGGTGGTGCCGGCATTGTTCTCGGGCGAAACAAGAGGGTCGAATATCGGGGCGAGCAGCGTTCTCCTCGTGTTCTTTGCGCCGTGGATCTGCAGGGAGTTTATGGTGGCAGGGCTGCCCATCTGCTGCTCCAGCTGTTGGTCCCCGTCGGGAGTCAGCCGCATGGTTCCGGAGCCGCACCCAAAACGCTCAAACGTCCGCTCGTCGGGGCAAGGCGGGGAGGCGCATCAGGCCCCCAGGAAACGCCAAGGTGCCACGGGCCGTGGTAGCCGTACCAGCTTAAGCTGCCTCGCTCTCCTTTGCTGCTCCTCTAGCGCCGCGGGCACCCGTGCGTGGGCCTCTCGGCTGAGTGCATCGACATTGGTCTCGAACTTGCCGATGCCGTCGAGGCCCTGTCATGGTGGACGGATGGTGGCATGTCTGGGTCAGCTACAATTGGCGGCGGCGGCAGGTTGGGAGCCGTGGTGGCCGTGGCATACATGGTCGCTGCCGAAGTGGCTTGGAGACACCATGGCGGCGGTGTGTTGTCTCGAATTCCCGAGGGTCTGGTCTCGCGGCTCGTCGTCGTCGTCGGCTCCCTGCAAAGCGACCCCGAGCTACAAAATTGGCTACAGAGCTTGTGGTTGTTGTGGCTGGTGAGGCGGGCAGGTGGCTTGACTCGATCCATGGATCTCCCTGCTTTGTCCCGAGTTTGCGGCTGCGCTCTCTCACAGCAACCTTGTCAGAGGCACGTGCTCACCTCACCCGACTCCGCCAGCCTCTCAACGCAAGCTGGAGTCCAGGCCCACCCCCAGCCCGGTTGACGTCGCCAGACGTGTTTCTCGCATTCCCCTTCATCATCCAGACTGGTCCATCATTCGCTCCCGCGGCCCATCGACCACCTAAATTCGCCCACTTTCTCCCGTGTTTTGTTTGACAGTCTGTTGCCTAGGCCTTTTCTTCTCGACAGTCATTCGTCGCTCCCCTCTTGTTGTGCATCTCAACCCACAGACCACACTCGCTGGCCGCGGTTGCCGAGAAATCCCGCCCTTTCGCCGCCACCTAAAACCTCACCACTCTCCTTCGCCGTCGACCAACACTCGACCTTGGATTTGCGATCAACTCGATCGGGTCGCCCAACAATTTACGATCGCGCGCGCACTTTAAATCCACCTTGATGGCTTCCAAAGCAGCGACCAAGCGGGTATGTCGCCTCACACAGACCAGACGCTGTCCGCGTGCTCTGCCACGCCATCCTTGCGGCCTCGAGAGTGTCCCTGCTGACCAGACTTTTTGTCGTAGCTCACGCTTGAGTACAAGAGCATCACGAAAAACCCGCCGCCATACATCACGGCGCATCCCTCAGAGTCGAATATCCTAGAGTATGTTGTTGCTCCTCACCCTGATATCGCCGGCCTGGGGCGCGTGGTGGCCGCGCGGCCATGCCAGCTCCGCAGCGCGCCGAGTCGCTGACACCGCCTCCCATCAACAGGTGGCACTACATCATCACGGGCCCCGAAGACAGCCCGTACCATGGCGGCCAGTACTGGGGGACGCTCATCTTCCCACCCAACTACCCGTTTGCGCCACCCGCGATCCGGATGCACACGCCCTCGGGCCGCTTCCAGCCGTCTACACGCCTCTGCCTCTCCATCTCGGACTTCCACCCGCGCACGTTCAACCCGGCCTGGGAAGTCTCCACGATCCTGATCGGCCTCTTGTCCTTCATGACTTCGGAGGAGATGACCACAGGCTCCGTCTCGGCCACCGAGGCCGAGCGCAGATTCCACGCCTCGCGCTCACGCTGGTGGAACTCGACCGGCGGTGGGACGCACAGCCGCTCCGCCGGCCTGGCCCAGAAGGGCAACATCAAGGCCGGCGATGGCGGCTTCAAGTTCCGATCCGAGTGGCCCGAGATCGACGCCGAGAACTGGGATTGGATCCGTAAGAACGACGTCGACCCGGCCACCGGCCAAAAGACCTCGGCTGCCTCCAGCTGCGGGCCGCAGCTCGGCATCGCTGCCGGCAGCAGCGGCCATCAGACCCAGGCTGTCGTGGACGCCATGGTGCAGAGGAGGGAGGCTGGCCAGGGCTGGCTGTGGCACCACAACAAGTTCGTTGTCGCACTTGCCTTTGTCTTCTTTTACGTTCTCATAGCCCGTCTACTTGGTTCGGGCAAGTGAGCAAGAGAAGCATAAGTGATCACCTGCTGGAGTGGCCATGCCGCCTAGAGTCCCGGTTCGTTCCTGTCAAGGACATTGAATGCGAGCGCCACCAGCGGGCTTGGAATGCAGAACCCCAGATTCGTGTCTAACACATTGTCTTTCTCTTCCGGCCTCGGGTCCATTTGTCTTACCCTATCACCCTTTTTGTGGAGTCTCGCGGGATCTTGTCGAATTTTTCCCCTTTCCCTCAGCATCTGCTCGGGTTCCTGTTTCTTCACAGAAACCGCATATCACTTGGCTTTACTCTCTTCTGTATTGGGTCGCAGGGCGTTCAGAGGGGCAAGATCAAAGGAAAACACATTTGAGGAATAAATGGCATATAGTCCGCCAAAGCAACAAAGCGTCCGCATGCGTACAAAGGTCTTGCCCCCTGGCTTTGTTTTGTTTGGGCAACACTTCCAAGGCCAGCTGGCTCGCGTGCATGCCCGCCTCTGTGTTCGTTAGCGCTCGATCATATATAGCCGTAGCGTATTATGTACTAATGTATTGATGCGCATGGTTCCCGCACCCACAACTGGCAGCCGCGCATTGTACCCGCGGGCAAAAAAGCCGAGGCACAGCTGGCCGAAGCTGTGAGGGATGCTTGTCCTTGTGCGTACATACGTAATGCCTGTTAACCTGCTCGTCAACTTTCTATCCCACTACCCTTGCCGCTGAATCCATGCCAAAGACGGGGTCGGTGCTCCGATAGCTATCAGTAAGCACGTACATAAGTAGGTAGGTGTAATAAGGTAACTGAAAGTAGTGGCTGCGTTGGGGCCAGAGAAGGTTATAAATAAAACCAGCAAAGGAAAGAGACCACCCGCCAGAGGCCCGAAGCCACGGTGGGGACTACATACAAGGCACAAGGTAAAAGCCTTAGCGTTAAAATTAGGCCACAGGCGCAACTACAACATATCCGCCCTTAGCAGGTTGTGCCCCTCACGCTGGCGTTTCCGCCCGGCCGCCCTGTCGCGGCGTCGGTCGCCGGCGTGTCGGCCGCTGGCGCTGGTGCCGGATTGTTAGAGTTTCAACGGCTCACTTGCTCCGTCGGTGATCCTTTTCAGTGCGTCGCCAGGCTCGCCAGCGTCAGCCCATGGGGTGGTAAAACTGGCTCCGGAGGCTGCCGTCTGGACGAAGTGGGCCGTGGGGTTGCGCGGATCAAGCCTGTGGAGCTGGTGGTTTAGCCGCCGTTGCCATTGTTTCCATTCGCTGGCTGCCGCTTGACCCAGGAACGTGCCTCGAATCATTCGCATGTGATTGGCTTCGACGATGGGGCCAGGTCAGAGCGAGTGGCCAAATCCTTCGACTGCGCCACACACCACCCTAGATTGCGCGCCAAATGTCGCGCAAACGTCGCGCGCGTCTCGCCCGGTCTGTTTAGTTTCTCCGTCCGAATGCGCCTCGTCGACGTGTCCCGACCCCGTGCCATGTAAAACTGTATCTAACTTCTATTCGCTGAGTCCTACCCACGTCAAAGTTGTTTCTCTGCCTTTTCCGCCCCAAAATATGCGCCTTCGGGATGGCTTCAACAAACGCGACCCCTCCTCTTCTAAAATCCTCGGTCACGCTAAGAGGCTGTTGCCTCCTCTGACTTTCATTACCTGTCACTATGCCTACTTCGTCGGCGTGTGTCTAGTCGCCTCCCTCGTCTTCTGGGGCTCCTCGAGCCAGGAGTTCCGTGTTAGCTATGTCGACAGCCTCTTCCTCGTTGTGTCGGCCATGTCCGAGGCCGGCCTGAACACGGTCAACCTGAGCCAGCTCAACACGTGGCAGCAGGTCATGCTGTTTCTCCTCATCGTACTCGGCAGCTCCATCTGGGTTTCGATCTGGACGGTGCTGGCGCGCAAGCACGCGTTCGAGAAGCGCTTCGACGACATTGTGGCTGCCGAACGCGCCAAGAGGCCGCTGAGCGCCGCGTCCCCTGGCGTTGTCCTGCGTCGCCTTGTGTCCCACGCCAGACCCCGGTCGGCTCGTTCCGAGCTGCCGCCACCGGGTTCCCGAGCCCAGCCTGCAGGCCGCGCAAGCAAACATCCCAGTGGCCTGGGCATTACCTCTGCTCGCTCGGATGAGAGCCCTGGACTGCCGTCACCTAGATCTCAGGATCCCCCTCCGAGACGCGCAAGCAGAGATTCCGTTGTTGTGGCCGCTGCCCTGGCCGAAACAAGGTCTCACAGTGACCTGGCTGAGCCTCTACCCGATACAGGGGACTCTGTTGACGCGACTGCCCCCCCACCCGGGTCCAGAGGCTCCGTCGACGTGGCAACGCCTTTACCTGAACCTGTGAGCCCCCAGGGGGGTCCTTCGGGCGCATCAGCTACCCGGAACGCTGAGAGCGGGCGCATAATGTTCGCAGATGGAGTACATGGCGTGCCTTTGCGGAGGAGGCCTGTGCCTAGGACGGCCACCGTTCCCGTCCCGCCAGCCGAGAAGAACCGCAGTACCCAGCCCAAGAGCTTGCGCGAGTTTGTAGACAACACGCCAGGCCTCCGCAACGGCCAGTTCTACGACCTCAGCAGCGAGGAGCGCGACCAGCTTGGCGGCTGCGAGTACCGTGCCCTCAAGGTGCTGGCGCTGGTCGTCCCCGTCTATTTCGTCCTTTGGCAGCTCCTAGGGTGCCTCGCTTTAGGCGCTTGGATCAACAACAACATGCCCGAACCCGCAATCGCTAATGGCATTAAACCCTGGTGGCTGGGGGTTTTTAATGGTGTTTCGGCCTTCAACAACTCAGGCATGTCGCTACTCGATACCAACATGATCCCTTTCCAACAAGCCTATTTTGTTTTGATCATCATGGGTTTGATGATCCTAGCAGGAAATACGGCGTATCCCATATTTCTACGTCTGATCATCTGGACTGGGCTCAGGCTGCTCAACGCAACGACCGACGAGGTTAAGTTTGCCGATTTGAAAGCGACGTTGGAGTTCATTCTAAAATATCCACGCCGGGTTTACACCAACCTTTTCCCGTCTGGCCCTAATTGGTGGCTGCTTTTCATGGTTATCCTCTTAAATTCGATCGATTGGGTTGCCTTCGAGCTGCTGAACCTTGGGAACCCAACCATTGAACGAATTCCATTGGGCCCAAGGATTCTCGACGGTCTCTTCCAGGCACTGGCTGTTCGCTCGGGCGGCTTCTATGTGGTACCTCCAGCCGGTCTGTACATCGGGCTCCAAATTCTCTATGTCATCATGATGTACAGTAAGTTAAATTGCCTAGCTGTTCGCTTTGACCCTTTCTGTCCGCCGCTGAATGGTTCGACTGGCTAACATGAACGCCACCTCCCACAGTTTCCGTCTACCCCGTAGTGATCACGATGCGTCACTCGAACGTGTACGAGGAGCGGAGCCTGGGCATTTACGCAGGCGATGAGGCCGCCCTTTCGGACCCCGAGGCGAGCATGGGTTGGCCCAACTTGGGCGACCCCGTGCTGGTCCAGGGCGCGACGCCCAGCATGACCTCGGGCAAGAGCCGGCCGGGGCTCGACGTGGGGCACGCGCTGCGGCGGACCTTCACGCCCTGGCACGGCGTGGGCGCGTGGCCGGGCGCGTGGCCGGGCCGGGCCGGCGCCTCCGATGGGCGGCAGGCGGCGGTGGTGCCGTCGCGCATCAGCTTCATCTCGCAGCAAATCCACGGGCAGCTGGCGCACGACATCTGGTGGCTCGTGCTGGCGGTGCTCGTCATCTCGACCATCGAAACTTCGCACTACCTGGCGGACCCGATCTCATGGAGCGTCTTCAACGTCATCTTTGAGGTCGTATCGGCGTACGGCTGCGTCGGCATCAGCGTCGGCGTGCCCTTTGACAATTTCAGCTTCAGCGGCGGCTGGCACGCGGGGAGCAAGCTGGTGCTCTGCCTCGTCATGCTGCGCGGCCGCCACCGCGGCCTGCCCGTCGCACTGGACCGGGCCGTTAGGCTGCCCGGCGACCAGCTGCATATGGACGAGGAGGAGGACCACCGCATCCGCAGGAGCATGAGCATTTCTATGAGTCGCAGGGTCAGCGTCGACATTTAGGACTGGGATTGGTTTTTGTTGCACGGATCAGGTGATCGCGGCAGCATGTGCTTTGGATATGTATAGTTTGGTGTATTCAGGTATTGGTGAATCCGCTTTATCCTACGAATGGCAGATGTCAAGTCGCTAGGTTCCCTCCCGAGTCCTAACGACACGCCGCCATTCCGAGTATCCTCAGACGTTTCTTTTAAACGTTATTTCTATCAAAGACGGGCAGACCCCAGGCTGTAAAATTTATCCCCCTGGGAGCTGTCACGGGCAGTAGGGGGTTGGCCACCTGCACCGACACGTGCACTTACTAGCCGTGATGGCAATTATTTTGAAGATCCTTTAGCTCAGCAGCCCGTGCATTGCGTTGCCTTGCAGTGGCTGCTTGTGGAGTTTGGGCAGTCCATGTGGGTGCCGGGCGGCAGCTAAAGTCTAAGTCACCCAGCAGGGCTCGTGTTAATTATGCTTTTCGGCCACCAGCCCAGCTTGTATGTATTGCCCGTCTTTCGGTGCTGCGACGGGGGCGGTTTAACCATTTCTGGTAGCCCCATCAGCCCCTTCCAGCTCGCATTCTTGGCAGCACGGCCACGCAGGACCATCCATGGGTTGGTTGTTTTTACCTCGTTTATTTCCCTTTTTCGCCGAGGTGGGCGTGCATTTGGTTCTTTTCAGATTTTGCCGAGCCGGTGAGCAGGGCCTGATGTTTTCGAGTGCTGCTTGATCTTGTAGGAACAACACAAGGGAGACATGTGCGGGATGGTTCGTAGGTGCTTAAACCAACAACGCCCCAAGGCCGACCCAACGACCATCAGATCAGATCTACCGAAGTTGAGCCGTTGCTCTCCGTTGACCTTTTGCTGTACTATAAGCGCTTCGAAACCTTCCTGTGGACGGATAGGTTCGTCGGAGCCGCCCCCGCAGCCCATCACTAAGCGGGTAGCAATCGGGTCCGTCCAGGCTCTCCTGCTTGGCTTTGAGAGCAGGTTCGGGGCCGTCTCGTCTTCTCCTTGCCAAGGCGAAGAGATTGGCCCATTAGGGCACGACATTTAACCTTGCAGGGACGGCCAATTTACTTTACCTACCCCTCATCCAAACCCTTTCCATACGACCTGTCCCTCCCCCTTATTTTGCTTGGCAAGCTAGAAACTGACTTTGACAGAAAATAGCCTTTGTTGTGATCTCTGAGGCGTATACATATACCTATATAAAACCATTGGTCTTCCGGCATGTTGTCTCGACTAGCACTGGCGTTTCCACGCGCAGCAGGTTTGGACACACACTGTATCATCCACCCTGTCCAGCTCAGCCTTCTATCCCGCTTGGGAGCTTGGCAACAATGCCCGACTCGCCAGTCCTTCCAAAGGAGAAAGGCGAAGCCTACCGCGCCGAGGCGGTGGCTGTCGATGATGTGGCTCCTGCCGTTGTGGGCACGACGCAGCTCTACAGGGAGGATGGAAGGATACGGTTGATACCGGTGAGGAAACGGCCGTGTTCGGCTCCTGGAGTATTGGTGCTACCGGAGGGGAGTTCGACTCCATCAGCTAACGGGGCTTGGCCTGGCTAGATGCCGACGGCGGATCCCAGAGGTACATGTGGAACAAACATACTCACACCGAAGTCCACTGGGGCAGTGAGGGCCGTGCTGACCAGGAGGGGTTGACGATACAGATCCCCTGAACCTCCCCGTCTGGCGGAAGCGATTCGCCGTTGGGATACTCTGTTTTTGTGAGCGTGCCCCTTACAAAGTCATCGTTCGAGGGTCCATCGAGAGTTCTTCACTGACACGCATCACGCGGGCGCGGTAAAACCAAAAAAACGACAGTCGGTGCTCTCGCTCTCAGCGCCGAAGGCGTAATCGCCTCACTGATGCCCGTCTTCATCCTCGAGTACGCGGGGCTCGACCCGCGTATGATCCGGACCATCGACTTTGCGCACCCGACCAACGGCGCCGCTCCCGGAAGCCCGCTCTCGGTGCTGCCGCGCGGGGTGCGGCCGCCGGACCTAGGCCGGATCTCGCTGCTGGCCACGATCCCGCTGCTGACCAACGGCGTGGCGAGCTACTTCCTGGTGCCCATGTCGACGGCCGTGGGTCGCCGGCCCGTGATGCTGCTGGCGTCGACGTGCGCGTGCGCCGGCGGCGCCTGGGCGGCGCTCAGCCGAGGGCTGGACGAGCACCTGGCCGCGCGCGTGCTGCAGGGGCTGGGCGCCGGCGCCATGGAGGCGCTGATCCCGCTCGTGGTGCAGGACATGTTCTTCCTGCACGAGCGCAACACGTGGATGTCCACCATCATAAGCTCGCAGGGCGTCATCGTCATCGCGCTCGGCGTCACCAAGCCCTACATCGCGGCCAACCACGGCTGGCGGATGATCTACTGGATCACGACCGGCTTCGGCATCGTGGCCTGGGCGCTGCTGCTGCTGTTCCTGCCCGAGACCAGGTGGACGCGATCCAAGGAGGAGTTGAGTAGGTCTTTCTTTTTTATTGCTGCCCGATCCGAGCCTCCGTCTCTGTTCACCTGCTTTCTGACACCTGCTGAAATGTACACCAACGCTTCCCAACAGTGGGATACAACGTCTACAACATCGGCCCTGACGAGGACCGGCCGCGGCTCGACACGACGCGGTTCCGTAAGCGGAGCATCTGGGACAACGTGGGCTTCTTCAACAGCGGCTTCGAATGGCGCCAGGCCGGCATCGCCATGCTCAACACGCTGCGCACGACGCTTCTGCCCGTCGTGCTGTGGGCCACGGCCGCCAACGCGGCCTTTCTCGCCTCGACGACGGCCGGGAGCCAACTGCTGTCGTTTGGGCTGCTGACCCAGGGCTGGCGCTTCGAGCTGATGGGCCTGGCCCTGCTGCCCTCTGCCTTCGCCTCGCTCCTCGTCTACGTCTTTGCCGGCCCCGTGGCGGACCGCATCTCTCTGTTCGTCACGCGGCGGCGTAGCAGCCGCAAGGGCAATGGTGGCGGCAGCAATACCCGCCGGCCCGAGGACACCCTGCCGAACTTCGTCCTCCCCTTCGTGCTCGGCATCGCGGGCATATTCCTGTTCGGCGCGGCGGCGCAGCAGCGCATGCACCCGGCGGTGCTGCTGCTGTCCGCCTTCATGGTCACCTTTGGCTACCTGACCGTGCTGCCGCTGAACAACGTCCTGGCCGTGGAGAGCTACCCGATGTGGGCGGGCCCGGTCCTGATAAACGTCAGCAGCATCCGCATCATCGTCGCCTTCTTCCTCTCGAGCAAGGCCCTCGTGTGGGTGCAAGAGAAAGGGGCGATGGCGACCTTCTCCATCTACGGCGTGGCACTGATGGTCATCTCGCTCGGCGTCCCGACGCTCTTCCTCTTCGGAGAGCGGCTGCGGGCTTGGACGGCGGGCCGAGTCGGACATGGCCAACCGGCGTCGGCGGCGGCGGCGGCGGTGAGGCAGGAAGAGCCGTGAGATTGCACAGTAGGTATTAGAGTGTCACGGCGTGTCGGATCCGGGATGGGCCTGACAAATTCGCGTTGATGGATGGCCGGATTGTATTCCGGATGTCTGAAAATGCCTCACCATGCAGGTACTCAATTAAGATAAAACAGTGACATCCTGTCAACTTGGCCGTGGAGAGTCCGACATCATAGTGTTTCTGATCCCCTGGCTGCATACCTGCTGCTTCTCCAATCATGACTTGCGTATTGTGTGCTCCATTCCAAGAAAGGCAGTTCATCCCGACTTCCAACTCCCGTTCAATGCCAGAATCCACGACCCCAACCGCGAACCCCAGCAGCGGTGTGTTCGAATTCTGCTTTCTACGATTCCCGACGATACAAATTGCATGTCAAAAGCTTTTATGATTGGAGGGTAATAAGCTGCTGGCATGCGTGTATGGCTTAGACAGTCATAGGGGCCACCCATTACGCAGAGAGGGAGCACCCAGGACGAGTCGTTCTCCAAAGTTTGCCGCGCCTTTGAATACCCACACAAGTACAAGGTAACTTCCAATATCCTGGATACCTGGCGGTCAGGTATATAACAATACCGCCTGACTGTCTGCATAAAACCTTGATTCTTTCGATGCTACATGGCTCCGCGACCAAACCCGTAAGGGGTGATAACCGCGCATAACAAGTGGCCCCCGATTGCCCAATCCGGAGACATCCGCACGCTGTCAAAGCTCAAACCCAGGGAAAGTCGAAAGCCTGGCTGTTCTGGATCGTTCGAGCAACGGTAATATCATTTTCCCAGCCCCAGTCGGGCCGTGTAACCCCGACGCCGGCCCGGAGAATACGACGACTCCGATAGCCGGCGGCCCGTGCGCATCCCGCTTCGGGGGACGGTGATAGCCTCCAGTGTCATTGAGACGCAGGCCTCGAACTTTCTACGTTTCCCCGCTCAGAGGGCGGATGGCATCGTGGATATAAAAACGCCGGCTGTCAAGCTGCCCATCTTGCTTTCCGTCCTCCTCAACGCACCTCTCACTCAGCGCGGAGAAACAATCCCAAGCGCCAGCTGGTCGGCTTTCTTTTTTCCTCTGCGAAGCAAGCCTAAATAGATTCAGCGATCGAGGTCTTGCACTCACCCAAACCACCACCTGCACAAGCTGTTCCCCCCACCCCGCCAAGAGCAGGAACACGTCAAGATGAGGCTCTCCCTCGCCACACTCTTTGCCATCTTCCTGGCCCGACATGCCGGCGCCGCCCCCATCGCCTCACGGGATCTTGAGGCCCGCGACGGCTCTGCCCTGGAGTTCACGCCTGTCGAGCTTGCTCCTCGGCGAGGTGATCCCCGCCACACTGACGGATCCCATCCACCTCCTGCTATCCGCGAGATCGCCGACCAGACCGCCCCGGAAGACCCCTCGCCGGTTGAGCTCGCTCCTCGGCACGTAATAACTAGCATCGGTACCAAATTCCATCCAGCTCGTGAAAACGCCGACGCCTCACAGCCCGGTCTTGATCCCCGCGACGGCCCTGCCATCCAGTGCAACGGCAGCCCGTGCGCTGCGGCCGTCAAAGTCATAAGGGACCCGCCGACGCCGGTCGAGCTTGCTCCTCGGCAGGGGATCACTTTCCCCGGCCGTCCCCCTGCGTGATATCGGCCAAGACGCCCGACGCGAATCACACCCGAGAACCTCGTTGAGCCTGCTCCCCGGCAGGACGACTCGCTCACTTCAAGGCTCGCCGTGAAGTTGCCGTCGGTGAGAATGCTAGGAAGGACGCGAGAGGGAGAGAAGAGGTAAACAAAAAAGAAAAAAAAAAGACAGCAGTTACATTTCCATTTTGCGAGACGCCATTAGTTAGCCTGCATTCGAGCCGCGACAGTCATTTTTTGATATCAGGGATAGTGCGAAACCTGTCTTTCTTCAGGGAGAGAGGGCTGTATGCCCGTTATGTACCCACGCATGGGAACGCGAATATCGAAGTCCTGCTGATTGTATCAGCTCGCTTCGTTTCCATGATATAGAACTCGATTATTGGCATTCTCCGCACACCCGTCTGTCTCCCTCCACTCTGTAGCCATGTGTATTGTATCTCAAGGCTGGGAACGTCGTCGAAACTCACCCAGCCAAGCTGGCCGTCGGTACAACGCAAGCTCGCTTGGCTTTCCGAGGCAAGGCATGCAGGACAACTAGAGGCGTATCCGTGGATCACCTCGACGCTCCGAGTAATCATTGACACATTAAAGTCATACAATACACAAAGCTAAACAAAGGTCCTCCCGCCCGCACAGCCTTGTCCATAAGACCGAGGTCGGCGGACGGAAACAGCCTCGCGAGCCGGCTCTCCAAACGTGGACCAGTCAAGCAAGCACCAACAAGAGCTCGGTGATCACTCCTGCTTCCTCAATAACACGCCCGAGCCGTCGTCAACCCCAACCTCCATCCGCTCCTCCTCGTCCTCGCCCTCATCCTCCCCCCTCTCGTCGTCCTCATCCTCCTCCGCCTCCATGGCCCAGTCCCGCCACCCCTCGCCCCGGACCCAGCTGACGCCCTTGCGCCAGCCCGGCTCGCGGATGCCCGAGGCGGCGTCGCGCTCGTACACGACGCCCGTGAGCATGACGGCGAGCACAAAGACCCAGACGTCGCCGGCGGCCATGGCGCGCCACCAGCGGCGCTTGACGCCGACCTTCCAGAGCGAGTCGACGCTCTGGCGGGCGCTGTACAGGAACAGGGCCCGGCCCCTGCTGCGCTCGGCCCAGGCCCAGAAGCCGGCGGCGAAGCCGCCGAGGAAGAAGCGCTGCGTGGCCAGCGCCCCGCGCGGCAGCCACGCCTGCAGCAGGCAGATGGACGCCCAGGCCGTCGACACGGCGCCCGTCGCGAACGTCGCCGTCCGCAGCGTCGACGCCAGCAGCCGCCGCAGCACCGAGGCCGGGGCGTGGTAGAGCAGCCGGAACCGCGGGAGCGCCATCAGCGCGTACGCGGCCAGGAAGAAGCGCGCCGCGGCGGGGAAAGACCGGAGCCAGAAGGTGAGGTAGGTGCGCGCGCACGACGGGTCGTGCGGGTGCAGCGTCGCGCACGACAGCGACGTCAGCAGCGGGTGCGCCCTGTTGGAGATGGGCGCGATGGCCGACAGCTGCGGCGGCAGCGTGTTGGTCTTGTCGGGGAAGAGCGTGGGCGAGACGAAGGGTCTGGGAGCAGCAAGCAGTGTTTAGCAAAATACCTACATGGCCGGTATCGACCGACGACGGGGCGGCCGTGTGACACGAAAGACTTACGGCCAGTTGAGCTTCGCCATGGTCGCCAGGCTGTCCACGATATCGTACCTGCCCGGCCAGGGCAGGCTGCGCGGGTACTCTGGCGGGCGCTCCTGCATGTAGGCGCCGGACCACTTGAAGATCATGTCGCCGTAGCCGGCGGGGAAGCAGTCGCGGTCCAGGACGCAGGCGTGCAGCAGCTGCCCGAAGGCGAACGGCTGCAGCATCCAGCTGCCCCACCACCAGGGCCTCTCGCGGCGGACGCGACCGTCCTTCTCCCAGCCCCAGATCATCCCGTTCTCCTCGGCCGCGTTCCAGCCGAACTCGAGCGCGCGGAAGAGCGCGTAGATGGCGACCGACACGCGCAGCTGCTGCGCCGGGTAGATACCCAGGGCCAGCCCGGCCAGCGAGGCGCCCACCGCGGGCGCGTAGGGCGACGTCAGCGTCCCCGCCGTCCGCGGGTTGCGGCGCCGGAACGGCTCGGCCGACGGGTCGAGCAGGTGCAGGCGGAGCCGCGTGAAGAAGCGAAACAGCAGCCTGTACAGCAGCAGGATGGAGCTGAGCGAGAGCGAGAGCCGGAAGGTCGGCGACTTGTACAGGGGCTCCTTCTTGGACGCTGCTGCTGCTGCTGCTTGGCTAGAGATGACCGCAGACGGGCAAAAGTCAGCACTCTAGCCTTTCGACTGAGCATCTTCGGCAATAAAAAAAAACATACTCTTTCTTGGCGCCCATTATCCTCTTCAACACGACAGAATACATCTTCATGGCAATGCTCGTCGCGATAAAGACGCGCATAGAGTGCCGCACCGCACGTGCATTATAGTCGTTGACTGGTGGGAACGTCGCCGTCTTCGCCGCCTCGTCCGGCTGCTTCTTCCCCTTGCCCCTTGCTGTCCTGCTGCTGCTCTCGGCGCCGGCCGAGACCGCCGGCTCCACGCCGGTCGCCGTCGCCTCCCCGCCAGCTGTGGACGACCTCGCCGCTCCCCCTCCTCCGGCAGCCTCCCCGTTGACGATGCGCGCGACCGTCTCGACGCTCGGCGCGTTCCTCTTGAGCACGCGCGAGCGCGACAGGATGTACTTGTGCAGAGTGGCGTACTCGCGGGCCGAGACGGTGTAGCGCAGCGCGTTGCGCAGGATCGGGTCGCTGGCCGCCCGCGACGCTGACGCCGGGGGCCCGCCGCCCGCCGACGACGCCATCGTGTTGTTGTTTTTTTCCTCGCTCGCTTGTGTAAGCAGTCGGAGGAAGGCCGGGCGGCCTCGAACTCGTTATGAAGTCCGTTTGACGATGTTTCTTCGGTCGTCGTTGGTTCAGGGGTTAGTCGCAGTAGGGAGGTCAGGAAAGGCAGGTCGAATCGAATCAGTCGGGTCGCTTGGTTCTTTTGCTCGCCGAGGGGCTCGGGACGCGCGTATCGCTCGGAGAGGAGATGATTACGGGAGACAGTTTGGATGGTCAAAAAGCGCGAGGGAGATGCCCGGCCAGAGCTACACCGTCCATCCACTCCACAAGGGCTGGAAACAAAAAAAAGATGATTATGCGCGTGATTAGTTAGGTACGTAGACAGGCAGGTCGCATTGATTCTTGAATACAGGGAGAAGAGAAAAAGGAAGGGCTCAGGGTCTTGATCACTCCAGTCTGGGGGCCTCGGTGGTGGTGGTGGGAGGGAGGTGCCCGCCCGACCGGCTCGGCTTGTTTTGCCCTTGTTGAGCTTTACCTAGGTGGGAGTGGCCGATGACAGGGGATGCGGCTCGGATTTTGGCACGTGCGACGCCCAGCCGAGGTGCTTTTCCCACCCGCAAGGGCCCAGGGTCAAGGAACCCCGAATCATGGCGGGGAATTGGGCGGCCCAATATAAAACTGTTTATGCGCACACGCAAACACCACCGCCGCCTGGACAGACAAGATTAGACGACCTTCCAGTCCCGCTTCTACATGGGTTCTGCATGATGCCATTCTGGCTTCCGCAATGCCCTGGCGCGCAGAAATTCCACGTAAAGAGCGAGGAATGAATGGCGGGGCTTGATGACGCGCCGACCTTTCCCACACAGCGGAATGCTCGTCGCGTCGACAGCGTAAGGCGAATTGCCATAGAATAGCTTGCGCAATATTAAAATGCTTTCGCGTTTGCCATATTTATTTTACGTGTTTACCATTATGCTCCTGGTCTACCCACATATCCAAGCAACTGGTTAGCAACGCGTTTGTCGAAAGACGGGTATGCGTTTGGTAAATTCGGCTGGTACAAGGCTTTCCCCGCTGGCTAGGTGGCCTCGGTCATTCCATAGGAACCACGCTTTTTGCCCAGCGCGCAACGAGCAATAATCACGACGTCGCGGCAAGCACCGCCCGAGCAGCGAACGGAAGCTGCGGCTTCACCAGCGGGCAGGGGTTAACCTGTCATTTTCATAATGCATCGCCCTACACCACCAGCGCAACCCACCTTCTCACAGAGCTTGCGCCGGGAGAGACATTGGTCGCAACTGACGGAAGTCCCGGTCTTGTTCCTGCCGCCAGTGCGAGGGCAGGGGAACTCCATCTCTTCAAGAGGGTCAAAGGCGCCCGCAGCGCCGGCGACACGACCGAGAGAGCGGGTGTACTCCAAGACATGCGTGCGAATGCAGCACATGCACGAGGAGACGCGGAGGGGAGAATCCCAGACAGAGCCGGGCTTGCTTTGGACTGGCGCCATCTATCGCTGGCGATGACGAGGAAATGACGAGAGGCAGCGGGATGGCGAAACGCAGGCGGCGACACACCCAAGCCAGCCAGGTACACAGTCCCTTTTTGGCCTCGTTCCCAGAAAGAGGAAATGACGACCCGTCAACTCCAAGGAAGGAGATGGGAAACCCACCCCTTCCGGCCCGGGCATCGCCAATGCCCGCAGGAGGTAGATTTCCCATCTCTTGCTTCCTTTTGCCTCCGAAACCAAAACGAGAAAGGTGCCCGAGATCACATGCCCATGCCCATGCACAAAATGAGAGATTTCCTGTGCGAGAGCTCGGCGGGAAGGCTGTACTAGATATCAGTCCAGACCAGTAAGGGCCGGACAACAACCGCTCCAAGACCTATATACAGCGAATTGCTTTGCTGATCCCCACGCCGATGCCTGCCTTGTAAAAATCCATCGCGACCCAAGAGAGAGAATCCATCGTGACCAGAGAGAGAAAGAATCCATCGCAACCAGAGAGATAAGAAGAACAGCCAGTATCTGTGGCCTGCCTTGGGGGCCGACACCACTACAGTGAGTGGGGTTCCTTGCTTTTTGCGCTTTTTTTTTTTTTTTTTTTTTNGCTTTTTTTTTTTTTTTTTTTTTTTTCCTTGCTCCTCTTTTGAGATCCGTACCGAAAGATGGGATGAAAAGAGATGGAAAGAAAGGACCCTTGGAACCCCCAACATCTAACACCTAACGCAATGCTTGACAACCCAATGACAGGAAAAATATCTTCGACAAGAGTATCGCGAGATTGAAAGAGACAAGAAGTTGTTGCTTTGTAACGAGGAGAGGACGAGGTGGTGATTATTGAGCAAAGACTCCAACAGGACGTAAAAGATAGAGACGGAACAATGCACCCGTGCCGTGAGAATCGTGATCGTCGTAAACCGTGCAGTAGTGGTCGAAAGCCGGCTATTAGCGCCGAGCCCTCGGCCGCAATGAAGCCAGAACATCAGGGGGTTGAAGGAGGGAGTGGCGCCCAAGCCCGGACAAGCTGGGGAGCCTGGTCGGAGCCGGCAACTTCCTCCCTCCATCCGAGGACGTCCCAGCCGTCTGCAGGGCCACCCCGAGGGGGATAAGGGCTGGCCAACCGGCGCTTGACCGACGGATCGGCAGCGGCATTAGCCAAGACGGCGTTGACGGCATCGACGCGACGGCGTTCGCGCTCGGCGACGACCTGCGACATGATCTTGCATCGAGTTTTCATCGTGGGCCAACCCGTGACCGGCTGGCCAGGTCCCTTGCCAAGCCCGTTGCTCTCCAGGACGTTC
This sequence comes from Magnaporthiopsis incrustans, assembly GCA_003049425.1. Lineage (NCBI taxonomy): Eukaryota > Fungi > Ascomycota > Sordariomycetes > Magnaporthales > Magnaporthaceae > Magnaporthiopsis > Magnaporthiopsis incrustans. The sequence goes on along the minus strand of PYSR01000304.1, from coordinate 9,652 downwards.
TTGAGGACTCCGAACGGCAGGTTCGCCAGAACCGACGTCAGCAGGCGGTTCGGGTTAGGCTCACAGGCCGCCAGACGGTCCGCCAGAGCGGCCGTCTTCTTGGGCTTGGGACCCTGCGCCTGGGGGGCGGAAGCAGCCGGACCATTGCTAGGCAGCGGAACGTCGCCAAACTTGATCTGGCTGAGCAGAGGATTCGAGTAGCGGAGACCCTCGTGGCGGATGGGGATGCCTGTTGCCTCGTCGGCACTTGGCGCCGTCGTGGCCTCCTCGTCGCCCTTGTAGACATCGTCGTACGCCGGGATTCGAGCGTAGCGCGGATACGGGTACTCCGGGTCGACGACGTAGTTGTGAGGGAAGTTGCCGATGATGAAGCCCGCGATAGCCACAAGAATCCTCTCCGAGGCGGGGCCATACGGCAGAAGGACGTCCGAGTCCGACTGGGTGGGGTTCGAGCCGGGGAACTGGTGGACGGCACCGCCCAGGGCGATGACGCAGGCCGTTTCGAGCTGGACCCAGGTGTTCATGAGACGGACGATGTCTTCAGCTCCCTTCATGGCGATGGCGCCCAACTGGAGGAAGTGGCCGGCTGCGACGTAGGCGGCAGCCATGAAGGGATCCGACTCGGGGCGCTCGGGGATGGGGCGACCGTAGAGGCTGCCCAGGCAGATCCAGAGGACGTCATTGCGCAGGTAGCGGTCTTCCGAAGCCATTCCCAGGGTGCCACCCGAGTTGGGGTGGCCGTGAAGGTGGGCCCTCAGAGCGGGGCTGAAGCCCAGAATAAGGCGATGTCCGTGGAGGAAGATGGGCGCGCGCCACGGGCGACCGTCCGGGTCGCCCAGGAACGTGACGATGAGCTGACAGTCCGACGTGTCGCGATTGTTGAAGTTGAGCTCGATGTACTCGCGTGCCTCACGCTGCAGCATGCGGGCGAGCTCGAGGCTCCGAGAATTGAAGAAGTCCGACACCACCGCCGAGCCGGGGCCGGGCAGGAAGCCAGGGTTGTTGACACTGCCATAGACCGCTCCAGCGCCATTGGTCGTCATGGGCGGCTGAGGGCGGTGGTGGTAGCCGTTCTCCTCGAAGCCGGTCGCACCATCGGGCGGGTTAGACGCCTGCGAGCCGTGGAAGCTGTGGGGAGTAGACGGAGCGCCCGCCATGCCGTGCGCATTGGCCGGAGGCACATGGTAATCTCCATACGCTTGGTAGTGGGGGATGCCCGGAACAAACGGCGATACGTGACCGACCATGGACCCGGTGGGAGGAGGGTAGGTAGGGAAGGGCGGCAGGTTCAGATGCGCCGGTCGACGGTACCTGCCCGCCTCGGGCGGGACGGGCGAGGTGTTATTGTTATTGTTAGAGTCTGTGTGCGCTCCCATCATGCTGCTGTCGCTCAGGCTCAACTGAGGGTGGTGCATGGGATTGCGAGGAGCGCCGAAGACCGGAGGCTGCTGCGCCATCGCGAATCCGTTCGCCGTTGGAGGGATGTTCTCCTTGCCTCGGGGAGGATGCGGCGGAGCGTAGCCGTTGAGTGCAGTGGGGGACAGGAGCGAGGGGGGAGGAATCGCGTTTGTCGAGCGATAGGTTGCGAGAGGCTCGCGCGTGGTGGTGTTTGTTGTTGTGGTTGTTGTGGTGCGCGGGTCTGGGTCTGGGAGGTGGTTTGATGAGAATTTGTGTCATGGCGACGAGACGAGAGGGAAGGTGCGGGGCGGCAAAAATAGGTAAACATACCTTGAAGAGTGCCTGCAGATAGAGCGGGCTCCACACCCACGGTGGTGCCCGCCGGAGCCTGCTGCTTGTTCTGCTCAAGTCCGCTGCCGTTGGGGACGCTGTGGTTCTTGGGAGCAGGCGAGTCGGCGCCGTTGGTGTTATTGGGCGCGATGACAAGGGCGTCAATGTTCGGCAGGCCGACCTCGACGGGCGAAGGCAAGCTTGGAGAGCAGACAGGCGCGGCTGTCGTCGGCGACTTTGCGTTGTGGTCACCAGCAGTTGGTGAGGAAGAGGTGATAGCGGCAGGTTGCGCGTTGCGAGGGCGCGATTTGGTCAGAGGAAGTGGAAGGACGGGAACGACGTGGGGCTTCTTCTGGGTGGGGGCGCCCTTGGCTGGGCGGCGCTGGCCGAGCTGCTGGTTGTTCGCTCCATTGACAGCAGGAGCAGGGCCGGGGCCGCCGGTGGTGGAAGGAGCCATGCTGGGCACCCAGGCAGGACCAGTGCGGGCTCGACGGAGCGGGACAGAGGGGACGCGGGAGGGCAGCAGCTGGAGCGGCCGGGTCTGGCTGGCGGCAGCAGAACCCGACGTCAGCAGCGGGGCTTTTTGAAGGTCGGACGGGCGGCACAGAGCTGCCTTGATAGACCGTTTCCCGGAGCGAACGTTGGCGACGGCACAGCTGGTGTTCTGGTGTGGCTGCCGGGAGGTTGAGGTCCAGGGAGGTCGAGCGGTTCGACAAAATCGGGGCGCGGCTCTGGCGATGATGACAATTTTTTTTGGCTTGGACTTTTAAATCCCCGCAGAAAATTTGGTTCAGCCCAGCCAGGGCCCTGGTCCAGGTCGACGTTTGTTGGTTTTTTTTTTTAGCGGGCCATCGGCAACCTCCAAGCGCAGGGGCTTCCATGTACTTCCCCATAGCATGCTGGCTGCTGCGGTACCTTGCCACACTTGCCCTCTGTACCTGAGCCGGAGATTGCACACCACAACTGCATCCCGCCAGCCCGCTTCCCTGGATCCCTGTGCACAGACCATGCAGTCCCGGTCCTGGTGTTGCGAAACGTGCTGATGCTGGCTCGCACGACATCTTGGCGGCTTGTGATTCACTCGCCACACACTCGTATATATACTCCTGTCTTTTATCAGCCTTGCTGTGTGTACTTGGGCTCTGCACCCGGGCTCTGTATCCGTGGTAAAGCTCGCGGGGCCGGCAGCTTTATCTGTACTGTCTCCGACACCGATGACTAATAAGACCGGCGCGACAGGGAGCTGCAGACGCAGGCGCAAGCATCGCAAATGAGCAAACATTGCCGCCAGCTGTCGGAGAGCAAACCCGACTTTGTATCAGACCACACTTGGTACGAGCCCCTACTCTCCCATTTTATACCGGGCTGTCAACAGGGCGAGCACGGGTACCTTGCGACCCGGCAGTCGACTCTGCCTCTCCATATCCCCGTCTCTCGCCTAACCCAATCTTGTGGGCCGGACCGCCATCCCCGTCCGACTAGTGTCTCGTCCCCTGTGCGAAAGGCGGGATTGCCAAAGGCAGGGGCTATGTCATGAGCCGCCCTTGCAGCCGCATCATCTGTGCCGTGTCTGTGTGCAGCCGTTGCATTATTGCCCCTTCAGCATGGAGGCATCTGCAGACTGTCCGGATAGACCTCGTGTGCAGGCCCAAAATATCCTAAACAGCTAGCGAAGGTACCTACCTACCTCTTACATAATAGGTACCTATCTAGCACGGTTCTGCACCTCACCTTGAAGCCTCCAGCCAGCTAGGCGTTACTCCAGCACCAGCGCGTCGCCAGACGCCAGCTCCAAGAACCGGTACTCGCCGACAACCTCCTCCCCGGCCGCGTCCGCCAGCCTCGCCTCCTCAGCCTCGACAGCATCCTTGAGTGTATACGCGGTTCTCTGCAGCAGCCAGCTAATCAGCCCTCCCCCGGCTTTGGCCTCGTCGTGCGTCGCAACCCAGTACCGCGCCCGGCTGGCGCGCACCGAGCGGAGCCCGTTGTGTGCCCCCAGATTCAGCTGCTTGGCCATCCAGATCCGGACGTCGTGCATCCCGTGGAGCAGCGCAATGGTCTTGAGGCCCGACGATGGGAGGAATGCCAAGTCGTCGGCTTCGATCCCGTGAGGCGAGTACAGTATCGTCTCTGCCTGCCCGTCGTCGGACGGCTGCGCCGATGGGTCGAAATTGTCAAACACGATCATGACGGCTGAGTGGTAGTATAGAGAGTTGCCGGGCGTCACTACTCTCCCAACGCCCAGCCAGGGCGGCAGAAGCGGATGACAGGCCGAGAGAGCCTCCATCCAGGGCGGAGAGACGCTGGAGAAGGGCGGCATGGTGATTACGGTGTCGAAATGGCCCCAAGAGCGGATCAGCCTCGCCGCCTCGTCTGTCGCCAAGACTGGCGTGGCCTTTGGCAGTTCCTCCAGCGTCGTGCGGTGGCAGTGGTCTGTAAACTCGTGGGAGACGACGACGGCGTCAATGGAGCACGGCGGGGTCCCTATCGCACCTCCCTGGCCCTCGTCCTCCTCCGCAGCCCGGTCTTCCCCCTCGAGTTCGCGCAGGGCGTCGTTCAGCTCCGCAATCGTAGCCACGCTGGGCTCGACGACGTGCCATTGGGTGGAGAACCAGGATGCCACGTCTGACTGGGGCCCCTGTAGCCAAGGGTCCAGCAGCAGATTGAAGCGCGACCGGCCGGCCGGTGGTGGCCGCTCGGCGTGCTGCGGGTACGGGAGCTGGACCAGCCACGTGGTGTCGGCGTTGAGGTGGACTAGCACGGGTCGCAACGTCGCTAGTGCGGCTTTCCACTCCTCCTTGTTTGATATCCTGATCGGCTGCTTGCGTTCTTGAGGCATCCTCCCTCCCGAGCTCATTTTGCGGCCGCGGTAGCGTGTCTTTCGTGTGTTTGTTTTTTTCGTGTTTGTTGTTCGTCCGCTATAATCCCGTCGCTCAGAGGATGGGTTGTGTTCTTAGTCACTCTTTCTTTTTGTTCAATCAAGCAAGGTTTTGTTTCTGCTTCAACGGTATTTGAGGAAACAGTTAGCTTGCGAAAGCGGCATTCTCCTCTCCTTTGTACCTACAGGGCGCTGGTGTTGCGATTCGGTGATCGATCGGGCATCTCTGTCCATGTCATCATCGGTCCCGCCCGCGGCGGCAAATCGTTCCTTTGTTTCACATTGTGAGTGGCGGAACGGTGCAGCCGCCGCGCCGGCGCATGCTTGGCTGCTTCCGCTGGCACGTGCCTAGTCGCATATTTTAATGCATAAATGGTCTGTCGCTCAAAACACACATGCTGGTTCTCATTCCATCGAGGCCAAGTTGAAATGTTGCTCGCCTGGGCCTTTGCCCGGACATGAACCGACAATAAACAAAGAAACATGACCACCGACCCGCGTCAAAGCGATGTTTTCTTGTTCTTTATCAGAATGCTAAGACAAAGAAAACGTGCCGTTTGTAGTGCTTTGTTGAAGATGGAAATATGCCATGATGGGACACCTTCTGTGATAGCCGGCGGCATATAAAAGTCTGTCAGGAATAGATCAACTGCCACCATCTGGCTCTCCAAGCAACAGCATCACCGACAGCAGGAACAGTCCTACCCAGCTATCTACCAGCACCGAGACATCACGAATCCCGCCGGCGACGCCATAACCCAACCGTTGGGCTTGCGGCTGCTCGTTCTCCAATTTATAAAAATGGCTACTTCGCAACCCATGGAGAGCGGCAAGAAGGTCCGGTACGACTGGCCCGAAGGAGAGGAGTGCAAGGACTGGTCGCCGTCGCACCGCTCCTACCCCAGCACCCCATACCCATTCTCGCGAACCGGCCAGGGCGCCTCGTCCTCGTTCTCGTCCCGCAATTTCCTAATGCTAACCATCAAGGTCGCGCCGCTACCCAACTATCTGCCTAGCGCGGCTAGACGGCGGGAGGGCGACGACGGCGACGAGGAAGAAGACCAAGACGACAACTTCAGCGACGCGCTAGAGGAGTTTCAGGACGAGACAGACGCCGAGAACCCCTTCTCGGATGCCGCCATGTGGTCGCCGCCCCAATGCAACCGGCCCAGCCTGGCCGACGAGCTCGAAGGCGCCGACAACGAGTCCAGCGACTCCGCGGAGACCACCGCCTCGCCCTCGCCCTTGTCCTCTGACGGCGGATCGTGGTCGCCGTATGTTTTCTCTCCCACCCGTCGTAGTCTGAAGCAGGAGCAGAAGCAGGCTCGGAACTGGCCTTCCCAGCGGGCCGCCTCCAAGCCCTCCTCTATGACGGCGGATTTCGGCAGCAGCAGCAGCGGATGCTGGGGCTCATCTGCGGAGGACGAGGGCGTCGCCGTCTTCGCCGCACCGCAGGCGCCGAGGCCGCACGGGCCGTTGACACCCGACAGTCTCTTGAGCCTGCCGACGCCGCGCCTCGATTTTCCTCTGACGGGCTATTTCAGCTGTGCGACCACCGGTTCGAACTATTTCGGTTGCGCCGGCGATGAAGAGCTTGGGCTTCGCCGCGAGGCTGCCTTCATGGGAATCGTGCTGGGCTTCGTCTCGGGCTTCGTGTTCGCGTTCGCTCTACTCCTGTACGCTAGCGCGTACTAGATAGGTAAGCCTGGGAATGGGAGCGGAGACGGGGGCACAAAACTGACGGCCTCCATCGAAAGAGCTGGCTGCTGGGTGAAATACTAGGATAGAGATTGCTGCATATATTTATTACACGCATCACGGCTGTTGTGACATACCATGTGCGCATGCGGATTGTGATGGCAATTGATTGAGCCTTCGCTGATGGAAGAGCCAAAGACGATAGACAGACCAAATACACGCAGCAGACCCTCGCAGTGAGGGGCGGCAAGACTCTATAGTAGAGTAGGGTGGTGCAAGCGCCAAGGAAGACAGAAAGCTCGATCTAAGTACACAGAGGAGACCCTCACAGCGAGGAGCTCCAAGACTCTGGTAGCAAAACAATATGGGTATCATAGGTAACAGCAAACCAACACAGAGTGCACCGCCCAAAGAAGACAGAACAAACCCAAAGACGATGCCACTCCAGTCAAACACCCCATTTCCAGCCGTGAATGCAACGAATGTGCCTTCCTCTGGCACCCTGATGCTGACGGCATGGGACGAGATACGGGACAGAAAAGGAAAGTTTAGACCCACAAGTGTGACAAATATAAGGAAAGGAAATAGGTAATTAACGACAACAAAAAAGTGGTGTGTGACAGTGCGAGATGAACGTCGGCTCAGACAGGTAGGAACCATGATGGCCGATTATTAGAGAAGGATGCGTGCAAGACGGCAAATCAAGCCGTCGTCTCCTGAGCCTTTTTCTCAGCCGACGCCTCGGCAGCGTTCTTCTTCCACTCGCGCTTGGTGTCCTTGCGCTCCTGCGACAGGAGAGTGATGAGGAAGTGCATGCTGCGGGTGGCGCGCTTGGCCTCGACGGCGGCCACGGCGGCGTCCTCGTCGAGGCCGTCGTGCATGTACTCGCGGATCTTGTCCCACACGAGCTTGCGGCGCGAGAACCACGTGCGGCCCTTGGGGTCCGGGCGCCAGCGGCTCTGCCAGTGGTTCTCGATGGCCTCGATGGGCATGACGCCGTCCAGCCCGTACTTGTACTCCTGCCAGATCTCGCCCACCGTGTGCAGCGAGCTGTATGCGAGAACACGTGGCATACCGCCCAGCTCAGGCGGGAACTCCAGCTTTAGTGTTGTTCTCGCCGGGCTGTTGATCCGCATAAACGGTGCCGGACCTCCCGCTGGCGGCGGCGGCGGCGGCGGCGTGCCCCACTCCGTCGCCGGCCCCGGCGTCGTGTTGCTCGGCGATGCGGCAGATGAGGAGGCGGCGGCGGCAGCAGCAGCAGCCGCCGCGGCCACCGCGGCAGCTGCCACTTCGGTCGTCGACGCGGCCGAGAAGGACGGTGCGCGGGGCGGCTGGGCCTGCTGGCTGAATGGGGTCTGCGGGTTGCCCAGGGAATTCTGCGGCACGGGAGGGTAAATGCGCGAAGGCGTTTGCGAGGCGGCGAGCTGCGAAGCGGCGGGGCGCGCGGCCGGAGCCGAGGAAGTCCGGGCCCGCGAGTTCACAGTTGCTGACGCAGGCGGCCCAGGAAGCCCATGGTGCTGCGGTAGATGGACCGTCGGGATTGGTGCCGACGTTGGGAGCCTCTGCATGTACTGCGGCACGGTCGGTGGGTTAGCATAGTGACGTACCAGCGGCAGGGGCGGGAGGGTGTAACATACCCGGTGAGCGGATTCGAAGGCACTTGAGCCACCGCTGAAGAAGACGGTCAGGCAGGCCTTGATGTCGGCCAGCTGCTTGACGACGTCTTGGTGCTGCGCCGACAAGGTGGCGAGGGCCGACTGCAGCTGATGGACCATGGTGACGAGCTCTGCCGGGTCCATTGCCTTGAGCTGCTCCTTGGCAGGGATAGGGATCTCGGAGTTGGCCCTCGAGGTGGTGGAGCGATCAGCCTCGACGGGCTGTGGGGGCGTCGGCGAGTTGGGCTGAGCCTGGGACTGGGACTGGGGCTGAGGCTGGAGCTCAGGCCGGGGTCCTGTGCCATTTGGCATGCCGCTGCCATTGCCCTCGTGACTGGCGGCGGCTGCAGTGGCCGCAGACTGGTGGCGCTTGGCTGGCGGCTGGCGCTCCGAGTCTGAGGACGAGTCGTCTGCCTCGAGCACGGATGCTGGGCGCTTGGTGGACTCGGCCATTTTGTCATCAGCTGGCGGCGACTGGGACATGGTCGCGTTGCGTGGAGGATCAGCGGAGTTTGCGCTGGTGGAACTGTCACACGCGGAGGTGCCCTCGGAGCGTCCCGTTGCTGCACAATGATGGGAAGAAGTTGCTTTTATCACCCGGCCGACCCTCTCGTCGCCGTCCCCGTTGCCGATGGTATTGATTGTTCCTCGAAACAGGCGCTGCACCGGATGCGGAAAATCGGGTTCAATGGACAATGAACGACAGCAGCCGAGCCAGTCAGGGCGCTTGGCTGAATTGGGCGTTGGACAAGGACGGGCGGGTTCCATCTCCCCGCATGCAGGAACCCTGGGAGACACGTGACTACAGGGGGAAGGCTTGTTTGCTCTCTTCCACCACCATCTGCATGAACAAAGGTCTGAACTCGGTGCCAGGCAAAGTATGCGCCCAGATTTTTGTTGATCCAGCAAGGCAAACAGATGGCCAGCCTCCTCATGGGCGGGATTTGAATAATTGTCCCCAGGTCTTTCCTTGTTAACATTAAAGTTTATTTATCTATGTATATTGCGCCTAATAAAACCAAAAGGCGCCGCGGCGTCCCCGCCACATCAAAGCAAGAAGGAAGAAAGAGGCTGTTCTTGGGGCTCCAGTATTTATTACCGCGTCGGCTGGCGGGTCGGTTTTTGGCTGGTGGAGGCTACGTGGGATCTTCGGCTACGCAGATGTTCCACCCAGCGCGCATTCCCCTCCGCAGCACGCGTGGGCTGCGTGTATAGTACAGTAGAAACCGATGAAGAACGTGGAGACTCCAATTTCCGCATTGCGGTGCTACGCTGGGCGAGACGACGCATGTGCACCATGACGAAGGAGGCGCACCTCGGACGCCGCGCCATGGTTGGTCGGTCTATCTATTTCGGGATGGTGGGAGACACGGGAGCTAGGGCTGAAGAGGACGTGCGAGGAAGGGGAGAGGTGGTCAGAGACTGGCTGGGACGGCTGTTCCTGGAAATCAAGCTTGGGAAAGCAAGCCTCACAGGCGTCGGTGCAGCTCGGCTTTGCAGCTGAAAGTGGTGCGAAACCGAGAGATCTCCAACCTGACCGGCGATCAATCTTTTTATTGGCGGAGCCAGCAGGCCACATGCGCGGGGAGGCGGGGTACCAGTCATCCGCGTCGTTTGATGGAGGGGCAGCACGGGATTGGAGACAGAATGGGCGCAAAAAAAAAAAAAAAAAAAAAAAAAAAAAAAAAAAAAA
>PYSR01000303.1:0-28121 GCA_003049425.1 Magnaporthiopsis incrustans | reverse complement strand
GCCCCGCCCACCCGGGCCTACCCCGCCGATATGGTAGATCGGCTTAGAGACTCGAGCTTCCCCAAGCTTGAGTCCTTCTCCGCAAGCATTGTTGCCGGCAGCGGCTGCACTCTTCAGAACGCCGCCGTTCGATATGAGTGGTAAGATACTCCCCTATTCGCCCACCGCCGTCTCGGCTGGCTGCTGATGCTAACTCGGTACAACAGGAGCGATCTCTCTGTTCCCCAGCGTGAGGAATACATCGCCTCGGTCAAGTGCCTCATGAACAAGCCCTCCAAGCTCAGCGCCTCGGAAGCGCCGGGCGCCAAGAGCCGCTACGACGACTTCCTCGTCGCTCACATTCAGCAAACGCCAAACATTCACAACACGGCCAACTTCTTGACCTGGCATCGATACTTCACGTGGGCCTTCGAGCAGGCCCTCCGCACTGAGTGTGGCTACACGGGCTACCAGCCGTACTGGAACTGGGACCGCTACGCCAAGGACCCCGAGCACTCGCCGCTCTTCAACGGAAACGCGTCCAGCCTCAGCGGCAACTCGCCGAGGCCTGGCGCCTGCGTCGACACGGGACCGTTTGCCAACATGAAGGTGAACCTCGGCCCCGGCAACTCCCTCCGGTACAACCCCCGCTGCCTCAAGCGCAGCATCAGCAAGGATAACGCCCGGGGGACCACGGCCGACAAGACCTACGCCCTCATCACCCGGAGCAACGATATCACCAGCTTCCAGAACAACATGCAGACCCCCTCGGGCGTTCACGCATCGGGACACTTCACCGTCGGTGGCGACCCCGGCGGTGACCTCTACTCCTCCCCCGGAGACGTCTACTTTTATGTGCATCACGCCATGATCGACCGGGTGTACTGGCTTTGGCAGCTGCAGGATCTGCAGACCCGCCTCAAGAGCGTCGGCGGCAACACGGGTGCCGGACGGCGTGGCACGCTCGACGACCTCGTGAACGTAGGTGTCAACGGCGGGAACGTCAAGCTCGGCAGCCTGCTCAACACGCTCGGCGGCAACGATGGCAAATTCTGCTACGTCTACATGTAAAAGGGGTCGGTAATGTTTGTACGATATGCAGTGTTGCTGGGCTGAGGGCGAATGAGGTTCTGCGATACATCTTAATTCCGCAATAGTGTATAATGTGGTAATGTGTTAGGTATAGACGAGGCTTAATTGTACTTTTATCGAACGGTATGCGTCGCTTTTTGTTATGAATGATTCGACGTGATGCAGCATGTCCTCCAATGGATGGCTTTTACGGGCTCTGCCACTCAGCTGCTCTGGCTCTCCAAATATCCTCTCGCTTGCTCATGGAAATGTGCGTGCTCTATGGGCACGGTCCTACGTCCGATGCAGGTCGGAGGCTTCAGCTGATTAGCGGGGCGCTACTCGTCCCCACAGTACCATGGCTACGGGCGCGGGCGGCGTCTTGTGCTGGCGGCATGGGCTTTCTTGGCAAGCCGCCAACACCGAATCGTGCTACTTTCACCGAAGTCTCGCGGAGTGGTGATTTGCGTCCAAGATGCGCCGGCCTTGCAGAGCTGAGCTGTATATAACGCAGCCCAGCTCTCCATCTCGCAGACCGTACATCAAAATCAACTCAGAGGCAACCGCGCTGGATCCCCTTCTTTCACCCATCCAATATTCCTCGATCCTGCGTAATCCCAGACCGCAGTGAACATGGCTGCCACGACCACCAAGCCCTACCGCATAGGCGTGATGCTGGAAAGGTAGGAAGCGCCCCTTGACAGTTGGCATACACAAGCGAATAGAGAGAACGATGTACTAATTCCCACGTGCAGCGTCCAGCTCACCGACATTGTCGGCATCGACATCTTCGGCAACCTGACCAAGGAGTACATCACCATGGTGGCCGAGCTGGACGCGTCGGTGCGATCGCTGCTCCCGCTCGGCATCGACGAGCTGCAGGTCTTCTACATGGCCTCCCGGCTCGAGCCGACGGAGCTGACGGCGCAGTTCCGGTACATGCCCAACGTGACCTACGACGACTGCCCGCGCGACCTGGACCTCGTGCTCGTCGGCGGCAACACTCCCGACGTGCGGCCCGAGGCCGCCGCCGCCTTCATGCGCGAGGCCTGGCCGCGCACCAGGGTGTGGATGACGACGTGCACGGGCGCCCTGTGGCTCGCCGACGCCGTCGATCTGGCGGGCAAGCGCGTCACCACGAACCGCATGGCGCTGCCGCTGGCCCGTCAGCTGCACCCTGCGGCCAAGTGGGAGGATCTGCGCTGGGTCGTGGATGCGAAGCCGTTTGAGGGCGAGGGCGAGGGCGAATTGTGGACTTCTGGCGGTGCTGGAGCTGGTGAGTGGCGAACATGGGGCGTTTCTCCCCGTTTGGACTCCCAATGGACCTGCTGTTACTTTTAAGGGCTTACTAACCGCTCATTCTCCGTTTGCATGGGATACTCCCAACAGGGCTCGATATGGTCGCCGAATACTGTCTCAAGCATTGGGACCCTAAGCTCGTCAACTTCATCGGCCTTTATGGGGTCGAGCTCCAGCCCGGGCGCAGCTTTGACCAGCATTACAACTACGACATGGAGAAGCTCAGGAGCTGAAGCGCGAGGGGGCAAGGCACATATGAGACGACGATTAGGGGAGTGCTGAAGATGGTGAGAAGACGGTACAGTGATGAAGTCAAGGGTGCGGATCCAACTAGAGGACAGGGAAGGTTCACGTGTGACTACCCACTCCTGACAGCTCCCAGATCTATGTTTACTCGGGACAGGCGGCTTGCGCAGGTGCAAATTCCTCGACAGAGAATCTAAGAACCAAATGGTGTAAAGTGCTCGTCCAGCAAGGGCGGACCACTGGCCCCTCAAAACAACCAAGTTTGCATCGTGTGCCCCAAGTAGACTCAGGAACGCGAACGATACAGTCAAATATCACAATTTGGCAAGACAGAGCGCACAGAAGTGATTCTAAAGTCAGATTGAAAATCATATAGGTCGAGGGTGCTCCTCCACCACGATATCCCGCCTCACTGCGGTCTGCAGCGGCGTGCTGTTCGAGCCAGTAAGGCTTGTGCGCGGCGGCGCCTTGAACAAAGCAGAAGGAGTTCGTCCGTCGTTATTACCACCACCACCACCGCCGCCCACAGTCATTGCCGTCGTGGCCTTGGAGTAGACGGTGCTGGGGTACGCGGGCGAGTGGATGGGCACGGGCAGGCTGTGCATCTCGACGTACTCATCGTCCTCCCGGGCTTCGTACGTGCTGCTCTGCTCCGACTCGTCCTTCGTGGGCGGCCGCATCATCTCCTCGTCGTCTGCTTCCATCTTGCGCGACATGCGCGCCGTCTGAGACTTTAGGCCGCTGCCGCCGCCGCTTCCTCCTCCCTTGTCCCCGCCAAACGACTTTTGCTGCCACGTCGCGCCGTTCCCCCGGCTGAGGAAGTAGGACCGATTGCTGCGCGATCCAAAGTACCTGGGCAAGCACCGGCCGGCCAAAGGACGCAGGGTGGGCAGCACGGCGCAGACGATGCCGCTGCAGATTTCGGCAAGGGACCAGAACTGGGCGACAGGGGACAAAGTTAGTAACCGATGCCATGAGCGTTGGCTCCTTTTTTTTTTCTTTCCCTCCTTTGTCACACACCTCGGCGTCCAGGTTATCCCAGGTGGTGTCGACGGGCGTGCCAAGGAATCGAATGCGGCTCGCGCTGATACCGCAGGTGCTGGTAGGCCAGGAAACCACGGTTAGCATGAACAATTGTAGCGACCCAGCTGCGGCCTCGGTATCAAGCGAGTCTTACAAAAATCCAAGGCAGAATATTCCTGCCAACACCAGCTTTTGCGTGCGGGGCAAGTTGAGGTTTCTGATCATGGGCAGAGGAAGCACGATGATCATGATGTCGGCAATGATGTTACCGACGGCGTTGGTATACCCTGCATAATAAATGTCAGGCAACCGACGATAAGGTCAAATATGCAAGGGCCGGCTCACATATTGGCAGCTCGGGAAGACAGATGGTGTCCGGTGTCGGGTCCCAGAACCCAGATATGGGGGCGCACGCCACCAGGCTGATCACCATCTGCGACAAGGACCAAGCGCCCACGATCCCCGTCACGACGAGCACGGCCACCCTCATCCTTCTGACGGTCATGATGCGGTAGTACTGGGCGAGGAAGGCGAACTTGACAGTGGCGATGGCAGCGTTGTAAAGTTGGATGCTGATGAAGAAGGTCTAGCAGCGCTCGAGATTAGCGGGTGGGCGGTTTTTGGATCGGCCAGGAGGTCGCTCATGAACGCACCCTGAGATACTCCTTGAAGCCATCGGGTTGCTGCAGAGTCCCGATGTGATGACCGAGGCCTTTGCTTTCCACTGCGAGAGAGGCCACCTAGGTAGTCAGCACGGGGAAGAGGCCTACCAGAGAGGAGACTGAAAGTAACCGACAGGTGGTAGGTATCTGTCACAGAAGTGGCGCAGCACGTACGGACAAACTCGTTGCCGACCAAGGCGGCAAAGATGAGTAGGGACAGGAGGACGAGCCAGTCGTCCAGCCCGAGGGTGTGGAGGATCACGGTGCGCGTGTAGAAGCGCAGAGCCACGATGACGGTCGTGAAGGTGAGCAGCGTGACATTAACGGCGATTATGTCGGCCCTTCTCGATTCCGGCGAGAAGAGCTCTGGGTACTTGGAGCGGTCGTACGCCATGGCGCGCGGCGGCTTTCCGGCGGCGCACACACGCGCGGTGGTGTTTTCCTCCTCAGGAGCAAGTCGAGCCCGACTCCCCACCACACCACGCAGGACGATCGATGCCTCTGAGGGTAGGCAGGCAGCGCTATCGAGGACTCATGTCGATCGAGGCGCCGTCGGGGAGAGAAGACGGGGCGCGCGGGCGTTTCGGTTTCTTTGCGCGTGCCCTGGCCGTTCTTTTTAATCGACGTAGGGCAGGTAGGGTGCCAGATACACCCGGGGTTTTCTGGAAACGGCCCCATCCCGCCATGCATGCATGTAGTTTAAATGCCACCGCTTTAACGCCTGGTCAAAACCTGGATGGAGGCAACAGCTGGGAGCACCTATACGTGAGGCGTCCGGGGTGAGCGAGTAACGGCCATGGCCAGGGGCCCCTGTTGCGAGACCTCTTGGCATCTGGGCTGGATGGGTGCGTGCCGTCTGAGAGTGCGAATCGAGGGGTGCATACGCTTGGAACAAACTACGCGGATGGTCAGATGGCACCTCGACCAGCCGTGGAGAAGCCCCTTTGGAGCCATCGGAGAATATTCCAAACGCATGGTAGCATCCAGCATGCCGTTCCATGCGCGCGGCTTCTTAATGCTTTTCCTAGAACGAGTTGATCGTCGCGCAAAATTTCAGACGGCCCCAATAATGGCGAGGGCAGAAACGATGACGGATCTGACGAAACATGGCAGCATAAAATCTATGTATAGCCGTCTACCTAGGCAGGTATTGCAGGCCGCGGTTTCCGGCGCACGTCGTGCGGTACCATGCGATATGCCACTTCTTCCACAGAAGCCGGGCGGCGGCGGTGTTGATGGTAGGAAGTGTCACCAACCGGGAGGGGCGGGTGGAAAAAGCAATGAAATAGCCGACGAGCACGGGCGGGCGCCTGTGCACTCGGCCATATTTATATTCCATTATGGGGAATACTCACGACTGCAAGTTGAGAGGGGAGGTTGCTTGTGCCTGAGCGGGCGGCGGCCGAGCCTGCGAGCGGGTGCTAATAATGAATAATGATGGCTGCGGACATCGACCTCTTTCGAGTACGCTCGTCCGGATCAACAGCGGAAGCTCGAGATAAGCATAACGCGGATTAGGATGGATGCCGATCTCGATGTAGAATTGTGGCATTTGCCGTCCATGTTTGACGACTTGGCGCAGCTCCGGCTTCCCTGACCCTGCTTCGCACTAGCGCGTATCAGCGTCTCTCCGGGGTACTGTGGAGATCGTTTGTTTTTGGAAGAAAGAGGCCAAAAGAGAGAGAGAGAAGAAGGGGAATAGGAAGCGTGGGGCGCCTTGCCTTTCCGAAAGTGGGCGGTCGATGCGAACCCGTTAGATCTGCCATCGCAATGCGGGTTCTGCGACCACCCCTTGATCTTGGCTCGCCTGTCCCTGTCCCTCAACTGCTGCCAGGGCAGGTCCCTGTATCAGCGAGCGAGTCAGCGTCTTGCTCCACATGCGCCAACTCGTTCCAGCTTTTTTCTTTTTTGCCTCCTGCTACCAAGGCGCGCTGCGGTCGGCTCGTCGTGCCTGGCTGTTCACTCACCAACCCGCTCGGCTTGTCTTGCGGGCAGCGGCTCTTTTGCCCTCGGAGCCCACTCGGATCTTGCTTGATCAGCGGTCCATTATCAGTTGATGCGGGTTGGCAGCCAAGATAGACTCGGGTGGGTTGGCAAGCTCGCTCTCGTATATTTGGAACCCACCAAATCACCTTCTCTTTCTAGCGACCCATTGTTTCGAGCTCCTCAGGTTCTCATAAATGTTACTAAGTTTATCCATGTGCGAAGCATTCTTGATTGCCCAGCGCCGCAATATTCTGCGTCATGATCGGCGTGCCGTTGTCCGTTGTTGCTCGGGCATTTGAACTGCGGACATATAAGGGCCGTACAAACACAATAGAATAAGTGCTTATATAGGTAGGCAGGCACCTCTTGTTTTGAAGATGGCCTGCTCCATGCTTCGTGCGCTTTCTGGGATGCGCTCCCGGAGCTCCGCAAAGGTTGTATTTCTTAAGCCTCGGGGCCTATCACTTTGCGAGACGCCCTGCTCGCCACAGTCAGGGGCCCGCCGGCTATGCCATCGGAAAGCTTGGAGCTGGCGCCCCGTCGACGCTCGGAGGCTGTTGGAAAGAGAGATTGACATTGGTTCCTAGGGGCGGGCTCCCTTGACTCGAGCACAGGCGCCGCCGACGGGGGTCTTTTCAAACATGCCCGGGCACGAAGGCGGGTATCCAGCCTGCTGACAGTCGGGTCGACGAACACTTTGTACGCAACACAAAGTTGCACGAACCTCATATCGGACCTCACGCTAAGCGGCCGGTCCGGGTTCGTCCTTTCTGTTAGCTACCTAGGTTGCTTTTTTGATTGTGAGACTCTTGGGCTGCTCGCGTTGCAGCTTGCGTGTTGATTCAGTCATGTTACCTGTTCCGCTGTTTCGGGCTCCCAGATAACGTCCCTTGATGCTGCACGAGAGCATCACGTGCTGTATAGGCTCATCACGTGCAGTCACCAAGTCGGAGTCGCTAAGCCAATTTGAAGCCTCCCGTCCGGACATGGATGCGTGGGTCTTGCACACCACGGCGAGAAAACCCCGGCACGACGCGTCCTGGAGTGTGCTGCAGAGTTCTTGCCAGCGTCATCCAAATCACCGCATTCGATATCACCATCCACTACGTCAACCGCCGCGCAGGCTCGCTCCCCGACTAACCGAGGTTATTGCAATGTCCCTTCCCACGTGGAGGCTGACGGCCGAGCCCGCTCGGCTTCGACCTCCACTTGCAGGGTTTCTCCAAGCCGCTTGGCCTGTTGGAGAAAGCAACTCCGGCGGGATACCTTCCGCTCTGCTCTTTCCGGCTGTCGAGACGAAGTTACCGGAGGAGGGCTCCGGCTAGGCGCGCGATTTTCGAGGCTCTGCTCGGGAGCCCGGCCGAGCTTTTCACTAGGTAGTCGTGCGACCCCAAGAGATTTGGAGAAGTGGTGGAGCCGCATTGGTGGAAACCCCCGAGCGGATGACGAGGGCCGAGGCGGCAGTCGAAGGTCGTTGGCTGCCACGCACCAAGAGTACAAATTTCCCCAACATAGCACCCACCAAGATCCCGGGACCAGGAGGGATCTGGCTTCTAAATTTGTCCATCTGCGTCTGAGCAACACGCCCTTCGTCTGCCTCTTCTGTGCCTCCGCAGCACCTCCCTCCGAACATCATGCTCGCCTTGCCTTCCCAAAGGTGGTACCGAGGATGTGGCTCCCCTAACAGATACCGGCGTCGGCCCGGACTCGCGAGTGGGTGGTGCCTGATGCCAGGATGGACATGGGGCCTCATGGCCGTGCTCACCGCCATGACGGAGATGCTACCGTTGGGATCCGGAGAATCCTGTGACCGACTGGACTGCGAGCCGCTTGGCAGCATGTCATGGATGGCACCAGCCGGTGTTTCCCTCCCGCCAAGCCTAGCCATCTCAGGGCATATAAAAGCCGAAGATGCTCTTCCATATGCTTCGTTCATCTCCCTCGTCATTGCCAAAGCTACGGACCCGGCATAATCCCGCGCTCCAGAGAAGCTGAGCCAGCGGCGCAAGCCCAAACAGCAACCACCCGGTAGGTCGCCTCAAGGACACTTACATCAACCATGCACGCCCACGCCGCGCTAGCCGCTGCCTTGGGCCTTCTGGCTCCCACGGTCTCGGGCCAGCTGAACACGCTGGCCCAGAATGCGGGCTTGAAGTACTTCGGTACCGCCGTGGGCGAGGGTACGGTTGGCCGAGACTCGCCCTACATGAGCATCGTCAACAACAAGGCCGAGATCGGGCAGCTGGTGCCGGAAAATGGGATGAAGTGGGAGGCGACCGAGAGAACGAGGGGGCAGTTCGACTACTCTTCGGGCGATGTCTCGGCGAACCTGGCCGCCCAGAACGGCCAAATCCTCCGTTGCCACACGCTAGTCTGGCACAGCCAGCTGCCCAACTGGGGTGAGCACCTACCTATCCGATGCCGCGGCTGCGATGAACGTGGAAGCATGTCTTCGAGAGAGGGGAGAGTGAGCGCTGACAGCAACCACGACAGTGGAGTCGGGATCCTGGACCCGGCAGTCCCTGCAGTCCGTCATCGAGACGCACATCAACAACGTCATGGGCCACTACAAGGGCAAGTGCTACGCATGGGACGTGGTCAACGAGGCTGTGGACGACAATGGAGAGTGGCGGACCAGCGTCTTCTACAGAGTTTTTGGAACAGACTTCCTCCCGTTGTCCTTCCGGATCGCGAGGGCTGCTGACCCCAGCACCAAGCTGTAAGTGCTTTTGCTCCTCGCCCCGTCCCTCAAATCTGATACAAACGGGACACTGACTTACGGTCCTGTCTTGCGTCTCCGCTGCAGGTACTACAACGACTACAATCTTGAGTACAACGGCGCAAAGACGAACCGCGTCGTCCAGGCCGTGCAGATCATCCAGCAGGCCGGCGCGCCCATCGACGGCGTCGGCTTCCAGGGCCACCTGATCGTCGGCTCGACCCCAAGCCGCGCCGACCTGGCCACGGTCCTGCGGCGATTTACGTCGATGAACGTCGAGGTCGCGTACACGGAGCTGGACATCCGCCACTCGAGCCTGCCCGCATCAACAGCGGCCCTCCAGCGCCAGGGCGACGACTTCGCCAACGTCGTTGGTTCGTGCCTCGATGTCAAGGGCTGCGTCGGCATCACCATCTGGGGCTTTACAGACAAGTACTCGTAAGTTCTGCTTGAGATGCCTCACTTCTTCCGATCCCTGACTGACCTCTCCTCCTCGACCCGACCAAACAGATGGATCCCCGGAACGTTCCCGGGAACCGGCGACGCGCTGCTGTACGACTCCAACTTCAACCGCAAGCCCGCCTGGACCTCGGTCTCGAGCCTGCTCGCCGCCGCGGCCACCGGCGCCCCCAACCCGCAACCCACCACGACGGGCCCGGGCCAGACCACGCAGGCGCCCCAGCCGACGCCGACGCCAACGCCGACGCAGCCTCCTTCGGGCGGGACGCAGAAACAGTGGGACCAGTGCGGCGGACTGGGCTGGAACGGCGGCACCGTGTGCCTCAGCCCGTGGCGCTGCACGAGGATCAACGACTGGTACTACCAGTGCCTTTAGAAACCGGCCCGAGACGGAGAGGTCTGGGAGCGCGTCGGGCTCTCGGCGCGAGATGTCCAGTGTCTAGAATTTGGTATAAAAAAGCCGCCAGGCGCTGAGAAGAGGAAGCGTCATATATTTAAAATGGATTGGTCACCTTCGTGTGTATCTTGCCGCCTTTTTTCGTTTTACCCAGGTGTTCGATCTACATACTGCAGAGTATGAATGCATGTTCTGAGTGAGAGCTTGAGATATTTAGCAAGCGGAAGATTGAATTTTAGGAATGGAGATTGGGTAATGTCAGTCCGTCCTTGGGTGCCTATTTGTTAGCTTCACCGCCATGGCATGTATTTTGGGAGGGACGCGTCATTTCACGATCTGAAGCTTTGAGGGGAACGCAAGCGCGGTTTTATCACATCTTCATTCAATGCATCGGGTGTCGAATATATACAGTTGAAACGTCCACATCACCCGTGAACCAGCAGATTTCGTCAGGGCATGCCGCAGCATGCCATCTCCTTTTTTTCTCTCTCTCTTTTCCCAGACATCCCCAGCCCGGTCAGTCCTGTCCGCGGGTGATCAAGCCATCGCTACCCGCCCGCTCCAGCCTCCTCGCCAGCCTGTGGCCAAAAGGGAGACAGGGTGTGGGCGGGGAAGTCAAAAAGACGATGGGTGGGTGGCGCCAACAAGGGGTGGCGGGGTTGTGGTGTGGGCCATCTAGGCCGAGAACTCGACGGCGCGGCGGTTGTTGTTGTTGTTCTTGTTGTTCTTGTTGTTGCCATTGTTGGCAGTGGCCTTGGCAGCAGCGCCGCCGCCGGTGCCCGGGTTCGTGGGGGTGGTGGCGCCGGTGCCCGGGTTCGCGGGGGCGGGAGCGGTGCCGGCGCCGGGAATCTGGATGGGCATGATGCCGCCAAAGGGCCCGGCGCCGTTGGGGTTGGCGATCTTGACCAGGCAGACGTTCTGCATGCCGTTGACGGTGCCGCTGCAGGTGGTGCCGTCCGGGACCGAGAACTTCATGGGGAAGTCCTGGTTCACGTTCTTGGCGGCGCGCTTGATGATGCCGCGCTCCTCCAGGGCCTCGAGGCCGCGGTCCCAGAGCTCGGCGATTATGTTGTCGCGCTTGTTCTTGTTCTTCTTGGGCGCCTTGATGCGGCCGCCGTTGCCGGGCACTTGGGTCACGGCCTTGAGCTCGGTGCAGTCCCTGAAGTCGCCAGTCGCCTTCGTGTCGATGCAGGCCCTGATCGGTCCGGCGCCCTGTTGGTTCGGAATAAAAGGAACATCAGCAAAGAGCAACTTTCAAGCAGAGAAGGTGTGTGATTGTAAAATTTCAAAGGGGACAGGAAGTGGAGTGAGAGAGATACGAACATCGTCAGTCACGATATGGTAGGTTCCCTCGATGGTACCGCCGGTAGAAGAGACCTGGGGCAGGGTGTCGCCGGACAGGGCCATGGCGGCCTTGATCATGCTCATCTTGTTGGCGCCCTTGCCCTGGGTGCGGCCCATGTCATTGGTCTTCAGCTCGACCTTGCCGTTGACCTTCTTGAAGACGGTCGTGTCGGGCTCCGTTATGCGGTTGGGGCCCTCGCCAGGGATGATGCCGCCCTGGTTGCCCAGCGCGGTGCCGTTGCCGCCGAGGTTACCAGTGAGGACCGTCGGCTTGCCGTGGGCGGCGACGAGGGGAGAGGCCGCGAGGGCAAGGATGATGGTCTTGGCGAACATGTTGATAGGGTTGGAGTGTTTGCGTGAAAAGAAAAAGGGTGCTGGTTCGTAGAGACTGTGCTCGGACGAAGCGTCTGGTCGTTGATGAGAGAACGTGGCTCGAAGGCTTGTTTTGGATATAAGACGACCAGCGACGTTGGATGTAGACGTTCGGAAAAGGCGGGCCGAGTCAACCGGTCGCAAATATAAAAAATGATATTGGTAAGAGAATGGAAGATGCAGAGAAGATGATGTGATGTGTTAGCCGCTGGCCTGATGATGAGAAGGGAAATCTTGGCAGAATCTTGGGCAAAACGAGGGTTTATATATCCCATCCGGGCTCTTGGTTCCGTTGGCAGAAGACGACTATCTGCCAGCCTCCCCTTTGGCGGGCGCCATGTGCCGCGTGCCGCCCTGCCCTGTCCTTGCCTGTCGACGTGGTTTGCTTGCACGCTGTCCCCTTTCGTGACGGGGCTCCGAAGACGGGATTTGATTCCACATGCCGTCCAGGCACCTGCCAAGCATTCCCGCTGATGGCTGCAATGCCGACATGGGCGCTGGCCGAAACGCGTTGGCCCCCCTGTTTTCGACGTTTACACAGATCCCCCGCTCAAGGTAATGCCTGCCTGTATAGATTTCGCATCAGCCTGGAGCCTTCAAATCCAGATGCTGCCTGCCTGCCGACCTTCCGCCGAGACGGCCCACCTCGGCGGCCCCTCTGGCCCCAGCGGCTGTCGTCCAATGGCGAGGCGCTGGCCTGGCGTAGCCTGTCCGGATTAGGGAACCACGATCCTTGGCATGAAACCCCGATCCGAAACAAGAGGCGGCAAGGCCGGGCCTCCTGGCCTCGTCTTTGCGGCCATGCCGCCTACCTGGGGAGGAAATGCGGAGGCGGCCTGGGCTATGTGATCGGCGTAAACACGCGGATCCGCGGATCGCCACGCGGAGGGAAGGAATTGGCGCTGCAAGAAGCAACGCGGCCGCCACCAGATCGAGGAAACATCTTGGCATTTGCGGGAGGCTGGCCGCTAGGTTGCATCGACATCGCTCGGAAGGTTTTTGGGCGCCAAGCTTATGGATCGCATCCAACCTCAGCCCACCTTCTGCCAGGGTTCTCCCCTCCTCTGCTGCTCTGCTCACCGAGCAGCGTTGGGGACTTCCATCACTCTCGATCCTGCATTGCAGCTACGGCGCTTAGAAAAGAGAGAGGGCAGGGCTGGTGTTCCGGGTCGTGGTCTCCGCGTCCAGGCCTCTCCTTTCTCCTTTTTCTCCCTGTCCAGTCCTTCATCTAGATGGAGGCCTTGCCCTCCGCCCATTCGTCGAGCCTGAGACACTCTCTCCAACCCCCACCTCCCGAAACCCAACGGCCCCGAGTCCCGCGGCGCCCGAACGGTGTGGAATTGGAGGCATTATTTTCCGCGTCTTTGCTTTGCTCTGGTTGTGACGTCAATAAACCCCGTCTCAAACGCCGCCAGCGGGGTCACCACGCTGGGGGTCGCTGCCATGCCCGAGGTGGGCGAGTCAGCGTGGCCCCGCTCCAATGAGTAGCATCACTCCGAGGGCGTCCGCGAGCCGCCGAGCAAGGCTGCGGCCGGCGCATTCCCTGGGTCTTTTGGTCCAATCTGGCAGCTGTCACCCGCGGCTGCGGGTCCTAGCGCATTGCGAATCTAGCGCCTGCTCCAGGAATAGGGGCGGCCATTCGTCACGACTTGCTCTGTTTCAGGCTTGGCCCAAGTAGGTGATAGGACGGCAGAAACGGCGCGTCCAAACAGGGGCCGCCTTCGTTGTCCACTGCCACTGATCGGCAAATGATTGAGGAAAAGAAAGAAAAAGCCAGCTATCGGGGAGCCGCAAATTTATTCGAACGTCGTCGTCTCGAATATGGATATGGATGGCCCCGCCGTTTAACTGCTCCTCCATCCGCTTGCAACCTCTTCTTATTGCTGCTCGCAGATATAGTCTCCGTATCCTCGAGCACCCAGCCCGCCCGTTTTCCGGCCTTTTTGACCAGCTGTTCTGCTTGTTCTCCCCTTTCCTCTCCGTGCTGTACACTTGTCTCATTGTTGATGACCGAGTGCATTTCCTCGGGGGCTCTTTTCGCGCATGGTCATGAGTCCCTCAAGGCGTGTTCTTGCCCAGCCAGCCTTTCCACACGGATCGTTAAGATATCCGTCAAGTTGTTGGTCAGGTATGGTCGATACAACTTCCGATTCCCTGCACACGGCTATCCTGGTCCGGCGAAACTGAACAGTGGCACTGCCAATGACAACGGATATTGGTCCAGATGAACTCCCTCAGCCTCCGTTTTCGTTTCCCCGCGCCTTCTTTCTTCGATCTTGCAACCGAAAGCCCCTGATCCGAAGCTGGATCGATTAGACGCAGGCTGGCAAAGCCAAGAAGGTATGGCGTCGTCGATAGCGCCATCTCGTGATCCAGCGTAACCTGGAAAGGCTGTTAAAGCACGAAAGTACTGCCTTATAGCAAAACATCCTGATGCGCGGATGCGCGCCGAGATATCAAAGCCGTTAGGGATCTTGGCAATAAGCGACAGGCTATGTGCTGGCCTTTCGCGATGCTAACCTACAGTTCAGTATCAAAGTTCTAGCAGTCTTCCAGGTGAAAAGTTCTAGGATGCGACTGCGGCAACGAGTGCGCGATGTATACCTGTCAAGGCCCCTGGTAGTCTTGCGCTGCTGGCCGCCCCTTGCTGGATGCGACTTGGGGAATGTGATGCTGACGGTGTTCAGTTTCATTTTCGTGAAGCGCCCAAAATTGTGTATCGGAGCTGCAAGACTTTGCAGACAAGAAAGCTCCTGACACGGGCAAGTTCGCCCGGGGAAGCCAGACGTCTTCACTGCCTTGCCACAAAGCTCGCTGCCATCCGCTCAAAGTGCAGGTGACGCTTCTTGATGGGTTGAACGGGCTTCGCCCGGATATTTTCGTAGAGGGCCACACGGTCCTCTCGAGGCATCTTCTTATATCAAACCTACCCCACGACAGATGGTGCTGAGCTTCAATCACTTGCGGGTCAGCTGCTTGTAAACAATGGACTGCAATGTCCATTGATGCACGTGCTTCGAGACGGACTGTGCGTAGATCTTTCTGTAGCCAGGCACAAGGGAGGCTCTCGCCGCCCTTCTCAATATTCTTGGGGGCGAGGAAAGCGTATATACATATCAGTGGCGGTGTAGCTACAAACGGAAGGTAGGAGAAATATCTGCGGACTCACGTTCGTGACACTCCTTGGTAGTGAAGAGGGAGCGACTCGGGCAAGCTGGGCCGAGCTTCGTGGGGTTTGTTTAGGCCAGAGACGTGTGGATTGTGTTGAGATCTTGCTAAAATGGAAGGAGCTACTCCCGTCCACTCCATGGTTGCTGCCTTCGAGCGTAGGACGCACTTTTGCTCACTATGACGTGGCTTTCCCATGCCTGAGCCTATAAGCTCACTCCTCTGGCCAACCATTGCCCTCCAAGGGCCCCAGTGGCCTGGTGACTGTCAGGTGCCCGGGAGACGCGCCGTGGTCCCAAGATCAAACCCAAGGTCTAAGTTCAGGCCAGAACCCGGAAAGCCAGAGACAGCCAGACCCACCTGATGCCGAGATGCCGAGCTAGTTAGGATAGGTACAATGATGCAGCGACCCCAGAAAGGTCAAACCAGGGAGTTTGAAGGCAGAGGGGGCTTTTATAAAGGTGCTGGGTGATTCTCGAGTGGATCCCCCAAGAATGCCCAGTCCGGTAAAACAGGTATTTGAGCAGAAGTTTCAGGCAGCATCTGCTCAGGCCAGCCATGAAGAGCCTGCCTGCAGGAAGGGCGAGCTAGTGGCTAGAGGGTAGCCCAAGTTTCCCTGCAGAGACTAGCAACAAGGCGCTCGTAGTTCCAACTCTCCTCGATGCACGTTCTCGGTATGGATACATGGCTGCCGCCGCTCACTGACATGCATTACGGAGGGGCTCGTGCAGATGGCAGAAAGAAGCTCCAGTACCCTGGTCTGCCCGAGGTCTCGGGTGTCTAGATAGGATAATGAGCATGGCCACCCATTTGATATTTCGCGGACCGGATAACCCTACCTATCCTATTCCTCAGACCCACAACTGGCAGGGGCAAGAGGTTCTTTTGGTCTTAAGGGCGCACCTTCATGCACAGCTAGCAGCCAACGCCCAGCGCTCTTTTTCTCAGACCAATGTTAAACGCACGCCCTCGCACGCCCTTCCTGGAGCGAGATAAAAGCCTGGCTGCCGAACTCCAACTTCTGACCACATCCCAAGCACGTAGCAAATTTAAAAGTTTTAAAAAAGGTATATAACGCCTATATGCCAGGTTTGAAACGCGAGTTGGCGACCTGTTTTCCTTTTTTTTTTTTTTTTTTTTTTACCCTTCTCTTCTTCGTAAAGCCGGACTGCCCTTTCAAGCCTTTTTTATTGCATTTGGCAAGTTCGAACGAAGAAACCATGCCGTGATTTTGGAGCCGGACGTGTAGGCGCAGGCCCTGGCTCCCAAGCAACCTAGGCTGCAGGAGGCGGACCGCAAAGGCAGGCCCAGCCAGACACGGCACTCAGCTGCAAAGGCCTAAAAAGCATGCTGTGAGGCAGAGCTCGCAGAAGCAGGATCCCTGCAGAGGTGAGGTGGGCCAGCTGCTCGAGGCACAGTGGAAAAGTAGCACCCTACAAGGACCAGAAGCATTTTAGAAAAGCGGATCTGCAGAGATGGCACCTGGCACGCTAACAGACGCGACACCAGTGAGGAACAAATTAGCAACGGTGGACCAAGCTGCAGGGATTCGGAGCACAAACAGCAGCCGGCTGCAGGTTTTAACTGCACCTAAAAAGCAGCAACGTAGAAGATGGAGGCAGAGCGGAGGCATGCAAAGCTAGACGCTTGCAAAAAAGTACCGCCCTACCAATATGGCTCGGGTTGCAGAGGGCAGCATGGCCCTCGAGGGCACAACCTTGCCATTGCTGCATCCCAGCTGCGAAAAGCAGCACCCAGAGGCAGCACATGCAATGGGAGGCGTGCAAACACAGAAAGTGGTGACCAGCTGCAAAAGCAGAACCTCCCAGAGGCACACCCAGCAGAGTCAAACGAGAGGCGTGCATCCGCGCAAGGCCATCCGACTGCAGAACCAGCACCCTTCGTAGAATGCAAACACAGAATCTGGAAAAGGGACGCCCCGCCAATGCCGCATTTAGCTTTTTCGTCTTTCCAGAATGCCGAGTTTGGTGTCCAGCCCGGGCAACCTGCAGGATTAATTTAATGGCAGCATATAAAATCTCCCGCTCTGCGGCTCTGCGCAGGATCACTTTGCATTGAGGTCTCTAGGGTCACCAACAAGCATCGTATATAGCGTGGTACTCCAACGGCGATCCCGGCTGCCCTGAGCTGCAACAACCGCTCTATCAGGGCCGCTGTCGCCCTCTGCTGTCGACTGTGATATCCTAGAGGCAAATGTGCCACCAGAGCCGCGACCTAGCTAGCGATTCCACCATGTGAGGGGTCGGTTTTGGGTTTCTCAATGGGCTGAGCTCGATCCTAAAAGCTGCCTGCCTGTACACGCCCCAAAAGCAGACCAAGGCAAAAAGCAAACCAGAACCCTGGGAAAGTAAAACGCACACCCCTCCCCTTCGATTGTCAGGCTCCAGAAGGTCCGCTTCTACCTTCCAATTCGAACCTGGCCAAAAAAATCTAACGTAGCTACAAAAAATAAAACATAAGTCGACGACAAATTTTATTAAATCGAACATGGCGGTTTAATCAGGCCTAAAAATTCCGACCAAACCTGCCAGGCTGCTGCTAGGTCACTTTTACTAGGTTTAAAAAGTTTCCAGCACCACATGGGTGGAGTTTGACAAACGCCAGGCCTGAATTTTTACCATTGCAAATTTCGATGCCTTTTTTGGACCTCCGTAGGTAGTTTGCCAAATCTTTCGTGGTTTTTATTATAGCTATGGCTCGGCTAGTAAGTTTTATTTTGGGTATTTTGGCAGCAATGGTAGTAGCAAACCGACGACCAGGAATCAAGCCTGCGTTCCTAGAGCGAGATTACGATATGTCCCGAAATACCCGACGTTGGTGGTGATCCTGTCTGCCAGCCCTGACAGATCGATAGGAGCCAAGGGCGACGGATCGTCGGCGAGGAAGCGCGCCACTCTCCTGGCGACCCAGGCTGGATTCTCGTCGGCTGTGGAACGGCGGGGATGAGGAGGCTCCTCTGTTAGCTCATCTGCGTCTCCGAAAGTGCTGTCTTGGGAGAACACAGCGGAAGAGGGCGAATCACAGGGCGTAGGGAGGCACAGGAGGGGGTAGAGGGAGGCGAGGCTGCGGCTGCGCGCTGCGCCCTTCGTACCAATCCAGTGGCCCGCGTGGGGCACGACGTCGGTCTGCAGGTCTGAAAAGACGGGCGAGAAGAGCTGCCTGGCGGCGGAGCCCAGGCAGGACTCGCCGCCGAGGGCCAGGGTCGGGACGGCCGAGGGCGTGCGGCCGAGGGTCGAGTTGAAGAAGCTGGCGTCGGCGCCGACGACGCCGTTGTCGAAGGGGCCGAACATGGCCCTCAGGAACCCCGGCTTGGCGATGGAGCTGGCGTAGGCGTCGAGCACGTCGGCCGGCACGCTCGACGTGCCGCTGTAGCTGCAGTGGTAAAAGTACCACAGCAGCAGCTCCCTCTCCCGCCCCTGGGTGAAGAAGGTGGCCGCGTCGGGCACGCCGAAGAAGGCGAGCTGCCAGTTGCCGTAGAGGTCGAGATAGGGGCCGGGCACGGCGGCCTTCTCGTAGCCGAACCCGGGAAGCAGGTACTCGGACAGCACGAGGCGCCTGACGCGGTCCGGGTGCGACGCCGCGAGCGCGGCCGCGAACCCGGCGCCCTTGTCGTGGGCGACCACGTAGGCGGACGAGACGTTGAGGAAGTCCAGCACCTGGCGCAGGTCCTCGGCCGCCGTGGCCGCCGTATAGTCGCCGTCGGGCGGGATGGACGAGTCGCCGGCGCCGCGGTTGTCGGGCGCGATGACGGTGTAGTTGTTCTGCGCCAGGAGCGGGCCGACGGTGCGCCACGTCAGGCTGTGCTGCGGGTTGCCGTGCACGAGCAGCACGGGCGGCCCGCTCCCCGCGTACCGCAGGTGGATGCTGACGTTGTGCAGCGCGATGCGGAGGTGACCCCAGTCGTCAAAGGGGATCAGACTGCTGGACGCGGCGGCGACGGCGCGCGGGAGCGCCACGGCCGCGGCCTCTCCCAGAGTCTGCACGGCCAGCAGGAGCGTGGCCGCTGCGTGCATCTCGACGGATTGGACGAGTCTAGCGTGCTGGCTAGGTGTGGTGGTGGTGTCTGGGTACCTTGCGCAGGATGTGTAGACAGGTGGGTTGAGCTGAAGGATGAGCCCGGGACATGTTGACTCACTTGCTGATGGTGCCCGTATGTCCAGGCCGTTTATACTTGTCTTTTGGAGGGGCTGTCAGATACCCAAGAGGAGGGGAAGACACCCCGCTCTATTCAGGGGCCTGTCATTGTCGTCCGTCGTCCACCAGACTCACCAATCTAGACGAGATCGTCGGCCCCCCACGAACGGAATCACGGCTGCATGGCGTGCTCTAGCGTGTAAGCGAAGAGACAAGGATTG
The DNA here is from genome assembly GCA_003049425.1 of Magnaporthiopsis incrustans. Lineage (NCBI taxonomy): Eukaryota > Fungi > Ascomycota > Sordariomycetes > Magnaporthales > Magnaporthaceae > Magnaporthiopsis > Magnaporthiopsis incrustans. The sequence continues at coordinate 9,020 of PYSR01000303.1, read as the reverse complement.
GCTAAACTTGGTGCCGAGGGAACACAGCTGCCGGCGTCCGGCCTCGCCAAGGACGAAAGGGCGTGGTTCGCCCACTCGCGTCTTGACAATTCCGAATCGGCTGACCAAGCACCACAAGCCACGGCTGTGACAAAGCAAATACGGGGAAAGCCTCCTCCGTGATTGCATGCCTATTAGTCGAGGTGGGAAGGGAAATTGCTGCAAGATTCCTGGTTCTGCAGCACACGCCGGACACCTCCACCTGCCAAAAGGGGAGGGCCGGGATTTGGAAGAGACTGCGGCCCCAGGTGCTGCGATGACGCTGGGATATCGGAGTTGGTAATGCGTGCGGAGTAGGCGCGTGAGGCAAACAAAAAAAGAGGATATCCAAGAGAAGGAAGCAGAAATAAAATTGACAATGACCGGAACGCCATGCTTTCCAGAAAAAAACAAAATACATATATGTACAATGAGAAGCCGAAGAGATGGAGCCCTGGCTCACGTCTTCCACCCCCAGTCCCTGACAAACTTCCGCTGCCTGAACCCAACACGGGCCTGGAGCCCAAGGCCGACGTTCTCGCCGCCTCCCCAGCCGCCCGTCCGGACGGCCGAGATGGCCAGCACCTGCCCGTGGCCCTTGGCGCTGCCCAGGTCGCTCGCCCCCGTCGCCGTCTTCGTCATAGCCGCCCCTCTCCGCATGGTGGCGCGGCGGTCGCGCCTGGCCTCCCAGCCGAGCCGGAAGCGCATGGTGACGTGCAGACCGTCGCGGAAGACGGCCGCCAGGTCCGCGACGTCCTTCCACTCGGCGCCGCGGCCCAGGATGCCAAAGAGGTTGCCGTCGGCGAGCAGCGCGCCCACGCTCGCGATGCTGAGCGGGGACCGGCGCAGCCGCGGAAGCGCCGCTCCCGCGTTCGCCATCGCCGCCAGCAGCCACGCCGCCGCGCTGGCCGCCAGGAGCGCCGCCAGGAGCGCCTCCAGCACCCGCGTCGGCACGGGGTCCTGCCGCAGGCGCCGCCACGGCGGCCGGCCCTCGAGCATCTGCAGCTGTGCCTGCGCCACCACGGCGCCCGGCGCGAGGCCCCGAGTCGAGTCTGCCTCGGCGACGGCCCAGTCCGAGTTTGCGGCCACCGGCGTCGCCGTGGCCGAGACGGGCTTGCGGGAAGCCATGTTCAGCGCCTGGGCGCGCACGATCCCGTGCTGGGCTTTGATGGCGGCCGCGACCGACTCCGCCGCCTGGCCCGTGCCCCCTAGCATGTCCAAGGGGATGGCGTATCTGGACGAGGCGAGCTGCGAGAAGAACCCGTCGAGGCGGTGGGGTCCTGGCACCACGACGTTGGCGAGGCCCGCGTACGACGTCTCGCTGGCGGGCAAGGAAACGGACGAGTCGCGGACCGTCTCCGCTACGGGGACGGGCGCCGGCCGGTAGGTGTCCTCGATGACCATCGATGGCGCGCTGAAGCTGACGGCGGCGCTGAGCTGCTGTATCTTCTCATCGCACGAGAGCGCGGACGCGGCGGCTACGGACGCCATGTTGGTGTCGGCGTTGGAGAGCCGACCCCAGCCGTAGAGCCAGGTCCCCCTGCCCGTGGCGCCGCCGGGGATGAATCTCGCAGCGCCGATGAAGGCACTCCCATCTGCGGACCCCGAGCCTCCTGTCGTCGATCCGGTCCTGCTAGTAGCCTGCGCCATGTCGATGATGACGGAATTGCCCTGTGATGAGGTAGTGTCTGGGATGTCAATGCGAATAGAGTTGGTCGTGCTGTTGCCAGCCGCAGAGCTGGTCGTCAAGTTGATTCTCAACTCTGACTGGGTATAGAGCTTGCAGCCCAGAGACGCTCGAATCGCCGGCAGCGTGGCCGTTATGACCGCGCTGTCGGGCCGTGACCCGTTGACAACGTCTGGCGGAAGCGACACCCTTGGGAATACCAGATCTTTGTAAGTGTAGGCAGGGTATGTCGCATTTCCTGACAGAACCAAGGAAGCCAGGACGCCGAGATCAGAGGGAGCGCTCCTGGGCACAGACTGGGCTCCGGTGTCGAAGAAGTCTCGTGTCTGGACTTGTACCGCTTTGACAGCGGGCAAGACGCTGCTGCAGAAAGCCGACGCCACGGAGACGAGCAGCAGAGATGCGGCAAAGAGGGACGAGGTCGAGAGCAGGGCGGCCCAATTCTTGGTGGCAAAGGCCTCGTACATGGCAAAGGGCGCCGTGCTGTCGACGAGGTTCGTGGTCATGGTGCGGTACGATCCGTCGCGGGCGAGCTCCGTAAAGGGCGCCAGGACCCGGATGGTAAAGTCGACCAGGCCGACATACATGAAGAGTAGCATGAGCAGGAAGGCTGGGGCCGCCGTCCAGATAAAGTGTGTTAGCCCGCCGTCGCCCACGTTCGCGAGGCCGTCGTTGGACTGCGATACTCGAAGCGTGTATTCGAGTGCGGCGATCATGGCGGCCATGGCGGCCAGGGAGGCCAGGCGGCGCGGCCACTGCATCCACGGCTGCTGCGGCCACGGACCGGTGCCGCCGCCAGACTCGGCATACTCGGGCGACATGGCGTGGGGACGAAGGGGCCCGCCAAAGATCTTGAAGTAGCCGTTTCCGGACGGATTTGGCTGCTCATATGACTCCACGCCCGTGTAGAAGTATGCGCCGCCCAGGCGCTCCCACAGAGTCGCCGTGTCAGCGGCGCCTGTACCCCTGAGCGCCTGCAATAGCGATTTGCTGTGGCCGAGGAGCGCGGCGGTGTCCATCAGCGTGCCCGGGTTCCGCGGTAGGAAGCCCCTCGCTGGAACAATCGCAGTCATGGTGACGCTCAAGAGCACGCAGACCCCCAGGAGCACGGTCACCAAGTGCACGGCCGCGGGCGCCGCTGCGAGGCGATCCTCCCTGATGGTAGATGTGCCCTGCACGGGTGTTTCTACCGGGCTAGAGAGGGACGTGAGAGCCAAGATGGAAGCATGGTGCTGGAAGTAGCCGGAAACCAAGCCCGCGAGCGTGGTGGTGTTGAAGTAGTCGTTTGGCGTCCCCAGCGTGCCCTGCTCTAGCCGTCTCAGGCCAAATACGAAGCGGCCGAAGGGATCGACGACGACACGGGCAGGAAGGAACCCAGGGAGGCCGTCGTTTGTGGACAGCTCATGGCGGAAGAGACGGCCAGCCTGGGCGTATGAGCCAAAGATGCCCTCCACCACGTCCCAGGGGCGGACTCCATCGAGCCGACGCGACTGTGGGCTGGATGGAGCTGGCTTATTCGCGACTAGTGAGACGTCATCCTTGACCAGGTCCGCCTCCTTTATCGTATAGTCGGGGACGCAGATCAACTGAGTGGATTGAGGGACAGATCCGTTCACAGCAACCGAGGTGTTCCCAGCTCCTGCGCTGCCCACGTCGATGTTTATGGTGCCAAACACGACGACCACGCGCTGGTCCCCAGGGGCCGTCGATCCCCCACATCCACCGCGTCCGATGCTGAGAAAATGCGTCACCTCGTTCGCTGAGGATAAAAGGCCGTTCCCGGAAACGGTGGTGGCAATGGAGCATCCCGGAGCGGCGAAGGTCGCATCCAGCTGCTGGGCTTGCTGAGAGGCTCGGATGCCGCCCACAGACAGCGTGGCAGACTCGCAGCTGAGATTGGGATGGAAAGTCTCGACGGTGGCGCCGATCTGTGCGCCGAGGTCCTTCAGCGTGTCCGACCGAAATCGCTGGTAGGCGAAGCGGCTGGCGACGCCGTCCGGAAGGGACATGTTCCCCTCCTGCAATCCCGCGACGTAGGCGAGAGATAGGCCCGTCCCATCGAGCGGGAGCCCGGGACCTGGGCGAAACTGTGACGTCACTTTAATCTGGGCGGCCTGGTCCGTGACGGTGAGGAGCTTCGGAGCAATGAGGGCGGTTGAGATTACGACGGCGCCGTGCAGGAGCAGAGACACCGTGATGGCGCAGGCAACGACGACGTCCCGGTTGCGTACGGCCTTGGCCACGGCGACGGGTCGGAGCATTGATACGTAGTCTAGTAACAGTGTGCGCTCAGCGTCGGAGGCGCCCCTCGCCATGCGTACCCAGGGAGCGGACGACCTGGCCTGGTACTCGACGCGATGCCAGGCGCCAGCCACAATAAGCAGAACGGCGACGGGGAGCATCTGGAAGGCATATCGTAAGGCGGTCGGTCGGTCGGCGGGGCCTAAGCCGGGGGTTCGGTCGGAGTGTACTAGAATCGCCTGAAGCGCGGTGCCCAATGCTATAAAGAGCGTTAGAAAGGCGAAAAGAACCCGGCGCTGCAGGTAAGCAGGCCGCCACGGCAGCGGGACGTCGACAAGGTCCGGCCTCCTCTCCGGCACGGCCCCGGACCCCTTTTCCTTGGGCAGAGAGGGCGGTAGAGGCTCCTGGGCGGCCGCCGTCGCTCTCCTCTTCGAGTTGTAGAGACCCTTTTGCGACGCCGAGTTGGAGGGGCTCAACGACGTGGTCGACAGGCTCGAGCTTGGGCTGTGCTGCTTATGGGACACGGAAGGATCGTGGGATACTGTTCGCTGAGGCGGTATATGGACCGGTCGAGGGGCGCTGAAAGAGGCGTGGCTCCCGACATACGGCCTCTCGTCCGAACCAGACGACCCCGTATTCGTGGCCTGGGCCATTCGCTGGGCCCTCTTCCGCTGCCAGGTCGCGCCCGCGGCCGGCGCCCTGTTTCGGCCGTTCCGGCCCCCATTCCGGAGGTGTGCGTATTCTTGGTAGGACATGGTTGGTAAGGTGATGGTATGGTAGGCCAAAAGCACTGGGTGCTACCTGCGATGCGGCATTGTGAAGAGTATGTGTTTTACTTGGCCAGGCGCCGGAGTCTGATAGGAGAGAGAGAGGTATCGAGGGAGCAAAAAAAAAAAAAAAAAAGTGTGAAAAGAAAAGAGGCAGCGCAAACACCGCGTGTAAGGCGCGCGAGAGTTGGGGAAGAATACGGAGAAAAGCCAGGCGATCGATCTCCCGGATCTTGACAATAGACACAAATTGGGACAGCCAAGGGAAAGGGGGAAAAAAAGATAAGACAAGGAGAAAGGTGAAGAGCGCAAGACTGGGGAAGCGCAGCCAGCTTCAACCTAGCAGGTCCGGGTGGGCGGCCAGGCCCTTGAAGACCACGGATGAGGAAACGAAAATGGAAAAAGAACCCAACCTGGGGAAGTTGTTGGACTGCAACCGCGAAAAAAAAAGCAAGACGAGAGAGCCCATCTGTCTGAGCCGGCCCACAGACCCGGGCTCGTCATGACAATGAGCAAAACAGAACGTGATCTTCGGCGAGCTGGCATGGAGAGCCCGGCATGGCAGGGGCCCGCGCCCTGGGAGCTTTTGCTTGGCCCATAAAAAAAAAACCGATCCCCAGCAGGGGCACACCGATGTGGGCTTTCGTGGCTAGGGGTTCTGGTTGGATGTGAAGGATGCGGGAGAAGCGAAAAAGGCGTCACACTTGTAGGGTAGCACCACTGCAACATGCACACCCATGCAGCGTGCTAGTGACGAGTTGGTGCTTCGTTTCAGCGTCGGGTTAGGCTAGCAAGGAGCAGCAGCGCAACGTCACCAGCCGAGCGGGTTTGAGCTTGGCCCAGCCGCACTTTTTTGACTTTGCATTTCCCATCCTGGGAAAAACATAGGGTTTGCCTCGGGCCCCACCACAGCTCTCCGCAACTTCGTTTAAACTGAAGCAGTGGACGCCCGTGCCCTCTGGATAGCACGCATGGAAGCTTCTTTTGGCGCTTTCCTCGTTTCCTATTTTGTTCTTTTAGGTTTGCAGTCGAAAGATGCCGGCCTCCTCGTCGGCACATCCGGGACGGACGCTGTCGTTGCCCGCCGCCGTCGACCAGCCACAGAGCATCGGCAGCCAAGCCCCGCCCAAGGAATCAGACGCGAGGGCCAACTTTTGTCTTTGTCTGGTCGACGTCTCAGACCCCTGCCGAATCTGCGGGGGGGCCCTCAATTAAGTTGCGGCTGCACCCTCGACCCATCCGGATCCTGGACCTCAGCCCCTCCCGATCCCGCGGAGGCGTGCGTGGTGCATTGATGGGCTGACTGCTTTTCCTGGGCGCCAACGACGGCTTGGTGTGCATCGGCCATTGTTAGCTCTAGGCCTTCGCCTCCTGCGTTGTCGTTGAGATCGTTCGCCCCTGGTCGACTGCCAGGTGTTTGCGTCCACTTCTTTCTTGCCCGCGAGGCTGTTCCTCTCGCCCCCCGCCTTCGCATAGTGTCTTTGCCGCGTTCGATACGTCCCCGCATTGTTCTCGATGCCATCCACAGACCAAGATGAGACGTCACGATCAGGCTAAAAGCAAGACGGCATCGGCGTCCGTGTCTGAAGCTCGTCAACCACGATCCAGGCGAGCCTGGGCTGATCAAAAAGCAAGCAAGTCAAAGTCGATATCTTGCCATCGGTCTATCCATCCACTTCCTACCCCATCCGCATCTGCATCATTTATCTAGGCTCACCACGTGATACTCTCCGAAAACATGTCTGTACGACATGCTTCCTTAGCCACCCAAGACCCGTTGCCAGCGTCGTGTACCAGTTTCCAATACCTTCTGACTCCAGGAAAAGCAAAACAAATGAGAAACCCGCAGAAAAAAAATATGTTGACAGCCTAGTTCTTGCCTGCGTCTTCTTTCAGCGAGACGATCCTGTTGAGTATAATCTTGCCATCCGTGCTGTCCGAGTCCATGGCCTATCGAAGAGGGGTGGGTCAGTAACAACAGCCGGAGAGACAATCACAGGGGCCCCCATCAAAACTCACAAAGTAGGCAACCCGAGTCGCCTGGAAGCGCACGCTCTCAGGTCCTCCCTTGCCCAGCTCGCTCTCACCGGCCGCCTCCGGCCACGGCGCCCTCCGCTTCACCTCGTCGAACCCAGTTTCAATGAGGGCATCGGGGTATATGATCCGGCTGCTTGGGTTGATGTCCGCTAGGAAGCCACCCTCGGCGCTGTCCGGGCTGTCCGACTTGAACAGCGGGTTGTACACGCGGGCCTCACACTTGTGCGAGCCCTCGGGCACCCACTGAATGTACGCCTTGGGCTTCTTCTTTTCGCGATCTAACACGGCCCGGACCTCGATGACCTGGCCGGTGGCCTCGTCTTTGGTGAACGAAACCGCCTTGATGGGGAAGGGCACCTGCAGAAGACCAACAGATTTCCCAGGAGCCAAGCGGAAGTAGTCCTTGCTGTCCACCTCGCGGAAATCGGACCGGTCAATGAAGACGGTTTTGGTGAATGTGAGCTCGTGCGAGCCCATAGCCGGGACCCTTGGTGAAAAAGGGACCGACAGGGGCTTGCCGTCCAGGTCATCCGCGTCCTCGATGACGACGCGGAGGGGTTCCAGAACCATCATCAGCCGAGGCACTGTCCGCTCGAGGTAACGGCGGATGGTCTGCTCGAACCGCTTGATCTCTATAATAGTGCCTGCCGTTGTCACCCCGAGCTCGTTGACAAACTCGAGGATGGCTCCAGGAGGCACGCCGCGGCGTTTGATCGCCGTCAGTGTGTACAGCCGCGGGTCGTCCCAGTCACGCACGTGGCCAAGCTCGACAAGCTTGAGGATCTTCCGCTTCGAGAGGACCGTGCCGCCGAGGCCAAGTCGGCCATACTCGCGCTGCTGCGGCTCGTAGACACCCAAACTCGTGTTGAGCCACTCGTAGCTTTCGCGGGACTGAACGAATTCGGTGGTACACAGCGAGTGGGTGATACCTTCGAAGGAATCACACAGGCAGTGGGTGAAGTCATATGTCTGTAAAAGCAATGCGGCCCAATCAGCTCGGTGAGGAGAGAAGTTCAGAAAGTTCGAAGACTTTTAGACCAAAAAGACGCACCGGATATATCTTCCATTTGTCCCCAGTCCTGTGGTGCTCCGCCTTCTTGACACGGTATGCCGCCAGGTCCCACATCTGGGGGTTCCCGTTCGTAATATCCTGCTTCATACGCAGGAAGGCCTCCCTCTCCTGGTATTTGCCGTCCCGCATGTCGCGGAACTGGGCGATATTGTCATCAGGCGTCTGATCCGCATGCGCGCACCGGAAGCGCGGAGTCTTGCCCTTCTCGCCGCCGCGCTGCAGCTTGATGTCGGCATCGCCACATTTGCACACGTACGCCTTGCCCAGCAAGATCAGCTTCTCGGCCAGCTCGTAGAGCTTGTCAAAATTGTCGCTCGAATACGTGATCTTGTATGGCGAGAAGCCAAGCCAGCGGACCATGGACTCGATCGAGGTGAAGTACTTCTCCTCCTCCTTCTCGGGGTTGGTGTCGTCGTAGCGCAGGTAGCACTGGCCGCCATGGTATCTCGCGAAGCCAAAGTTAACCGCGATGGCTTTGGCATGGCCGATGTGGAGGAAGCCGTTCGGCTCGGGAGGGAAACGAGTAAAAACGGGCTTCATCGGGCGGTTGCGGAAGACCTCGTCGAGAAAGCCCTGCTTGAACATGGCGTCGGGATCAACGGATGGCTCCTCTGGCTTTGGCGCAGGTTTCGCGACGGGCTTGGTCTCGGATGCGCCAGATGCCGCGGCCTCCTTGGCCGCGGCATCCTTCGCTTTCGCTGTGGCTGCTTTCTTAGCCCTCTTCTGCAGGCGCTTCTTCAGCTCGCTCTTGGAGACCATCTCGCCCGTCTCCCCGTCGAGCTGGAGCTTTGCAGCCCCATCGGTGATTGCCTCCGCCATGTCGCAGGTGTTTTTGGATGTCTTCCGAGTGATGATGTTCTCGCGTGCCGGCACCTCGGCTCGGTCGAAAGGGATAATTGGTGTTTGTTTGCGCAAGCAAACCTGTGATTAGCGAGAGAAAGTTCCCGTTTTCATGGGACGTGTCCAAGCCTGCTATATCTCTGTTTTTGAGGTGAGCAAAACACTCAGAAGGGAAGGACGGCGGGGTGACTCAATAATGGAAGTTCCTGCCGGCACCAGATTGGCCACAACAGGCGGGCAGGCACGGGCGGGGGCGGGGCACAGTGCATGCTACAGTATCCAGGGATCTGAATTGTTAGCGCGGTGGAACCCCTTGTTAATAGCATGGGGTTAAAAGATACACAGACTGCCATACTAT
>PYSR01000302.1:0-28157 GCA_003049425.1 Magnaporthiopsis incrustans | reverse complement strand
GTACCCGTTACACCAAGGCAAAAGAGGAACGTTGTTGTAGCTGGGACTACAACCGTGCATGGTCCTTATAAGGGATCGTACCGTGACAGCATAAAAGCGCAATTTCCCGTGGGTTAGTAAAAGCCCTAGGGAGGCTTGCAGGGCCACCCAGGTGGCCAGGTACGTTTCCTTTTTTTTAAATAACCTTTGGTATTTTTTTTATGCCTGCTAATAAAACGTTGCACCGTAATATTTGCTCCGGAAAATAAAGTAGGGTATCCCTTGCATGGCGGCGGCCCGCCGGATTGGCAGGCCGCCATCGGCTAAACGGCAGGCCTTTTCGATTTGGGTTTTAATATACTGCTTTACCATTCTTTTGCTTATAAAATGCAGCAAAAACCATGGAAAACGGATGCATTTTGGTTGAGATATGCGAGTGTAGCGGTGTAGGGTCGTGCCGCCGTCGGACAAAATTGAAGTGGTCCGACAGGGGGTTGGTCCGACAGGGGGGTACCCGACTTAAAAATACACGCAGGGAAATGAAGGAAACGGCAAAAGAGGCTTTTTTTTCTTGTTTTTAAACGCAGAGGGGAATACGAACTTTTTAAAGGTTCTTTTTATAAGGAAAAAGGGGAAGATAAAAGTGAAAAAGGAAAGGGAAAAATAACAAGCAAAAAGAAAAAAAAGAAATGAGTAAGAATAGGTATCGGAAACGCCACAGGGAAGCAAAAGGAAAACACAAAACAAGCGGAAAGAGGTAAAAGAAGGGTGGCTGCAGCTCGGGGTCCGGCAGGAGAGTGTGTGTGCGTGTCTGCCTGTAGGGGAGGTAGTGATGGCTCGGGGGCGGAGCAGCACCCAAGCGGCGGTTGGAAATTACATCCATGTTCTAGCGTGGTAGGGCAAGGAGGGAGATTTGATCCTCATCCGCGCGCCAGCTCTCACTTGCCTGCGAGCCAGCGGACGAATGCCTTGCCCCATGGCGTTGTCGCCATGGCCTCCTGTTCCAGGCGCCTCTGGTACAGACGCGCAAGGCCTAGGGCCACGCAAAGCTGCGGTTCTGAGCACACGGCAACCCCGATCCGGGGGGTGTTCGCATGCACCTGGGATTCTCGGTCTTGGGCTAGGGCGCGCTCGAGCCACTGCTTCGTGCGCGGCGCGCCGCCCAGACCGCCGGAGAGCAGTATCAGGCCCAGGTTCTCGCCGGACCGAGCTGCCGTCGAGGAGGCAGCGGCACCTCCCTTGGTGGCGCGGAGGGCGTAGAGCTCGGACCTGGCGAAAAGGATTTCGATGGCCGCATCTATCTGCTCTCGGACGAGCTTGAGTTGGCTGTCGAACTCCTTCTCGAGCCTCTCTCTGTAATCGAGCGTGTGGTCGACCTTGTTAGTAATCAACTTGGACGAAACGCGAACTCAGAGTGCTGGGCTGTGCCAAGGGGGGGTGTGTGTGAAGGAGATTGAACACGCAAACGACCACGTACCCGTTGATGTAAACAGCGCGAGCGTCCAGGACTTGAATGCCATCGTAACCTTGGTACCCCGCCGCACTCTGCCGGGCCACCGGCCTCCCGTCGGCGCGGATCTGCAGCATTACGCCCCTGGTGGGGTTCTCCAGGTCTCCCGAGACCATCTTTTTGAGAGCGGAGAAGTCCTTGCGGTGGGCTAGGACCATGGCTAGCTGCCTCCCGTTCTCAACTCCGGAAAGAGAGAGGGCGGTGCCCAGGCTCTCACGGAGGCTCTTGTCGATGAACGCGCCGCCGATGGAGTCGCCCGAGACCGCCTCCAGGCGATCCATCTCCTGGACGAAAGATTCGTCCTGGGAACCGGCTCCCTTCCTCCCCTCTTTAACACACGCGCGAGTGGCGAACAGGCAGATGTCCTAAGCCCGAAGGTCACGCGAGTGACCGGAGTGTTAGCGCCGGATCTGAGCAGGCAGGCACGATGTGATTTGGATAACAAAGCAGGAAAGGTTGCGGTCTTACGGAGGTGCTACCTCCAATATCCACCACCAGCGCCGCATCGCCGACCTGAGCACGTGCGCCATATCAGCAACAATCACAATGTGTGGGTGAGAATTCCAAACGCTTCGGGACCGCCGCTGGCTGCAGCCTACAGTGAAATTGCGGCGATCGTGTGGGCCATGCAGTGCGAAGGTGGCCGCCGCCTCGGACTCGGTGAAGACGCCTTCGGCAAAGGTCGCTCCACCGGGGTGCCGGTCGTAGCCCGCCTGCCTGGCGGCCCGGATAATCGCCGCCGTCGCCGCTTTGGGGTCCCCCGCGGCAGGGACGCCGAAGACGAACTTCAGGTTAATTTCCTCCCAGGGGCGATCTCTCGACGGACTGTGCTTCACCCAGAACTCTCTGAGAAACGAGTAGAGACAGCGCAAAAAGTCGCGATATAGGCTCATGGAGGGTCTGTCTTTACCCGACCCGTTGACGTCCGAGAGACGCGAGCTCGGGAAGCCGCTTTTTATTTGGCTATACCATTCTGCCTTGTCCGGCAATGTGAGGCCTCGCTGGACGGCTGTGTACCCCCACGCCATTGGGGCTCCCTCCACATATGACATTGCGGTCGGTACGGTCTGCTGTTGGGAGTCGTTGTCCGGGTATTGATCGACGATTACGGGGTGCTGTTGGTCGCGCAGTTTAAGAACGCACTTGGACTCTATTAACCAGGTTGGTTGGCGACGGCGAGTTGCTATTAGTTAGCAATCCCCTTTCGAAGGAGGTATTAGGATCTGATTACCGCAAGTTCCGATATCGATGCACACCAAAACATCAGGCTCCCGCTCCATCTTCTTGCCCTTGGAGGCCATTGTGTTTACGGGTCGCTAGGACGCGGACGGGAACCAATGCTAGATGGTGCTTGATCGGATGGGTAATACTGTCTGGCACGGGACCCGGCAGCTGGGACGGCCACACTGGGTGACGATGGAACTGGTGATGCCGGTTTGTGTGTCTGCCGCAGGGCGACGCAAGAAGATGCAACTCTGGACACAAAAAAAAAGACACGGAAAAGGCAGTTAGAGGACAACGAGGGCAAGAGTACCTAGGCGGGTCGGTGGGTAACTGGGTGCTGGGAAAGAAAAGAAGAGGAAAAGGGATTTCCGGGAAAGAGACTCCCCGGCTGGGGTGGGTGCGGCCTAAGGTCAAAAGTGGGAGGGGCTTCAGGACAAAACCCATCAATTCTGTTTAATGTCATCACCTTTTTGCCGAGCTAGGTAAGTATTTACGTTGACCAAGCAGACTGTTTAACCTTTTTTGGTCGGCACCTCTCCATTTCGGGTATAGATGTGCCAGGTATTACGTTTGGATATTTTCCTCATTTTCTTTTTCCGCCTCTCTTTCCCACCTTCAGCTGAGCTCTTCCATATTTGTTTGACAAGCAATCCTCCCCGAGATGTGATATGTCAAAACTCGCATCAGACAACGGAAGGCTGCAAGGGTCTATTGGCTGATGTTGGGGCACCGCAACTGGGGTGGAGACAAAGCTGCTTGGCAGACAGCCGTGCCAAGTCACTGGCTGAAAATGCAGGTATTTTTTTTTTTTAATATTAAAACAGTTTTAACCGCTTGCGGGAAAGCTTTAAGTCGTTTAAAAGATGGAATAAAATGCCCTACCTGCGTGGGGGTTTTCCATTCTCTCCACGCGGCGGAAGCGAGCTCGCGCCCAAAGAGGATAAGCCAATTCTGGGCGGGGACATTCCGGCGGGGCCCCTTGCCTACGCAGAGGCTGGGGGCCTCCAGCTCTGTTTCCGCCCACCAAAGCCACCCGGGCGGGGTCTGGCAGCCCCGACAGCAGCGACGGAAACCATCAATCCGAATGCAGCAAGAACCACCAGGACGACTCCTTGGAATGCCGATCCATTTGCTTTCCAGTAGGCTTGCTTTCGTTTCCAATTTCCATTTCCGTTTACATTCCTCGCAATTCCTACTTCCGGATTTCGCCCTTCAGCCCATGCTAATTTCCCGCGCCTATTTCTCTCCTTTCCTCCCGCCCTCTCTTTTCCTGCTCCTTCCTTCACTCCTACCGCGGGCCCCTGCCTTTTTTTTTTTTTTTTTTTTTTTTTTTTTTACCTGGCCAGTGCTTGCCGTTGTCCGGCCCGCCTGAGTCATTCCGCCATCCAAGAGGCAACAGCACCCATGGCTGCCCTTTCTACCGCAACAGTGACTGGCGTCACCATTGCCTGCGCCATCGCCGGTGCGGCCCTTGCCTTCACTCTCGCCTTCGTCTACGTGCGCTTCCGGTACCGCGGCTTCGACGACCACATCGCAGTCGACAGAAAGCTCTTGAGGTACAGGGCTGTCATCGATGAAATCGACGCGGTTACTGGAGTGTACGTCCCCGGCGCGAATCCCATGCGATTCCCGCACGATCGCTTCAGCATTGATCTCCTCAAGTGGGTCCGCGGCTTTGTAACCGCCCATGGGAAGTCGGCAGAGGGAGTCGACTTCGCCGCCTTTTCCGACCTGGCAGGCGACTCTGAGGACTGGGAGCGCCAGCTTAAACACACATACCTCCAGGAGTACACAATCTGCGCCTTCGTCTCCCGCGTCCTCGCATCCCGTACATACCCAGAGTGCGGCCTCGACACCACTCTCCTGCCCCCTCACATCGCAGAGCTGTGGCATAGCATCACGACCGAGGTCAACGGCCAGCCTTCCTGGATAAAGGATCATGATTACTTCCGACCCCCTTATTGGACCCCGGGCGACTCCCTCGGCCGCGACCTAGAGCTCCGGGCCTTGCAAAAATTCTTGCCCAACCTTGTAGTCAGGTTTGCATACCCTGCCTGGCACTTTCCCGCTTCTTGTCTGTTTGTAACATTTCGACTAACCCGCCGTGAAGGTGGACCTTGCACGAATATCCCTTCGAGGGACCCATTCGCGACAGCGACAAGCGCATCCCCAATATAGTCAAGGTGGAGGAGCTAATTCTTCGCACGCTCGCCCCATTTGGCGGAGGCCTCCACGGCACTATCGACTGCCCCGAGTCTCGCAGGTCCCTCCGGGGGATCGTGGAGAATTTCGCCGGCCTCGGCTGGTGGTGCTTCGGCCAAGCCAGATGCGCTCGCCTCACTTGGCCCAATGACCCGCCCCCTGGACCCGAGCGACGCGTCGCCTGGTTCCCCGGACTGGAGGTCAACGACCAGATCCTGGAGGAGATGCGAAATCCATGGAGCGACCCCTACAGGAGGAAAAGAATGGAGGCCCGACCATCACGCAGCGAATACAGCATGGCCGAGATTGATGAGATGCGGGCAAGAGATAGGGAGAGGGAAGAGCAGACTAGGGCTGCACTGGCGCCTGAGTTGGCGGAGCTCGAGGAGGAAGACCGTCTGCGCACTGCGGAAGTGAAAGAGCTTGAAAACAAGGAGGCTTGGGAAGCCGTTAAGTCACTAACAAACTGGATGCATGGCTTGGAAGGACAAATTGCGGCAAAGGAAGCGGAGGTTGCGGAAAAGGAAAAGGCGCTTGAGTACACCTTCCTGGCGAGAAAAATCGCCCAGCGGCGCGCCGAGGTGGGCAGGAGGGGCCTGGTCTACTTGAAAGGCAGAGATAAGGAGATTTACGTGTGGGCCACTGAGCAGGGCTACCTGGAAAGGTCGGACACGTATGTCTACGTGTCCGACGATGGTGAGTTGGAGTCAGCACCGCCGCCAGCCGAACCAAGCCCTTACCCCTGACCGCATAGGAGCGCCCTGTACCGGGTCGTCTGGCGTGCGCGCTAGAGAGCTCGGGGGCCATCCGGCTCAGCTTAACGCCGCCTCCGCCCCTTGCATGTGCCCCTCCACTCTCCACTCCATACTTCATCTCTCACCATCTCCCTGCCCCCCGTCTTCCCTTCTGCCTGTTACCTGCTCGTCAATTTCTATCCCGGCATCTACCTGCTCCACGTCCACCCGAACATGGAGCGGTTTTGGTTACTGCCAGTTTCTTTTCCCATCCCACATTCGCTAATTAGTCCTCATAATAACTTTCCAAATTCCCACCTTTTCCCCAGCTATTTACCTTCTTTTACCAACTTCCCTTCTTTCTCGGCCTGTTAGTCCCCGGCGACCTCTGTTGCATCACGGTTGTCCCAAAGGCATTTAATAACCAGCCACGTTTTGTCATTTGATATCTGCCTGTCTGCCTGCCTGCCTGCCTCAGCACATGTGGGCACCTAGGTATTTACCAAATCCAAATCCTTCGGCCAAAAATGTTCATGAATGTTAAACAGCCACCGAACGACGCTGTTGAAGAGGAGGCGGTTCTATCCACAGCCTTCGCATTGCATCCGTCTGCCCAGTCCTTCGTGGCTCCCAGCTGGAAATGTCGCAGAGGTGCACACCTCCCCTTCCCTCCTGGGTGGCGGACGAAACCCCTGTCGGTCGGTTGGCCTGGGCTGCAATCATTTTCTTGCTTTCCTGCCAGGGAATCACGGCGGTGTACGCACAGCTGGCTGCCAGGCGGCAAAAGATGGCGGCCCAAGCACATCGCCGAGAGATTGGGCAGCCGTGCGGTCATTGCTGGTGCGGGCCTGTCTCGCTTCACTGCTCCGCATAGGGGAAGGCGCCCGGGCCCGGAGCGCGTGCCCCGGCTCATGGATCCCGTCGACTGAAGGTGGGCTTGTCCCGCACCCTGCCCAAAGAAAATATGGCAGTTTTCAGCTCTCAGACAGGAGTTTTACTAGCTGAATAAGGTGGTGGACCCATAAATATCTCTGGAGGAAGCTTGCCATCTTTTTTTTTTCTTTTTCGGGCTGGGTGTCCCGGTGGCTGCTGGGCGGCGTCATGCGTGATGGAAGCCAAAGATTAGCTACGTCATCACAAGGCAAGCAAATCGACACGGCTTTCAGCACCATTGGGCAGCAGTGACAGACGTGGAAATGAGTCACCTGGATTTGTCCAGGGATCGACACGCATGGCTGGCTGAAACGGAAACGAGTTTGCGGTGAGCCGTTGAAAGCGCTTCGGGAAACCCATAGGATTGGGGAGCAAGGGAGGCCGTCATGTTCTACCACACTAGCACGCCGGAATCAGGAATTGCCAGTGTGCCAAGACGGAAACGGGAGAGTGGCAATGGCAGCAGGGAGGAAAGCGCCCGTCTCAGGAAATGAAAGGGGAAACAGAGAGAAAGAGTAAACGGACAAGAGCGGCGGCACGGGCGGGCAGGTTCTGGGTGGCTTTCCGTGCTTGCCTCGTATTGGATGTTTGTCAAACAAATTCGGGAAAGAACGAGCCGAGGTGGCGAGCCAAGCGAGATGTGGGTGGATGGACGACGATTTGTTGGGCAATCAGATGCAGCTACCCGCGACCTTGCAGACACGAGCTCTTTCCCCTCACCTTCCCCTCCCTCTCTCTCCCTCTTTTTTCCCAAAGGCGCATGATCTTGATGCCCGCCCAGCTGAGCTGTGTTTTGGGGAAAATTTGCCACCTGGCGCCGGGGCAGGTCAACAAAAACTGCCATTTTTTTCTTCTTTATTTCTTTCTTTTTTATCGTTGGGGCAACCCCCATGGCTTATTGAGTGCCCTCCCGCTTCCAACGAAATGAAATGTGATTGCCTGTGACAGCTAGGCCGAAGTGTGCCTTGCTGGTCTCTGCCGGACTGGAAGCGTTCCGGGATGCTTTCTATTTTTTTGCCAACCTACGACATGGGTCTGCTCAGCGTGGCGTTTTCCGCGCGCGGGGTCCTAGCGCCCGACATTTCCCACCCGGGCAGCCCAGGGACCCAGCCCAGAGCTTCCGCTGCGGCCGGGCTCATGTCGTTCCGCCGTCACTCCCACCATCCCGCCGCCGGGGATTGATAGGCTTTATGCCTCTACCACGCGCCGCCGTCGGCCGCCGGGACCGAAGCCTACGGGCGGCGGCGCTCCCAGCATGGCGGCGACGCTGTCGGCCGCCAAGAAAAGAAAGGAGAAGGGGAAAAAGGTGGAGAAAAGAAAAAGGAAAGAAACGACCACTCACAAGAGTAGCCGGCTTGTTCCAGGCCAGAGAGCTCTGGCCACCGGGAGGCACGGCCGGCCTGGCCTGACCTTGCTAGTTGACCACCCTTCCTGGCCACCTGGATAATAGCGCGGACGGGCTCCACCGATGCTAGCTTTCTCCAGCGCACGCGCCGGCGTCCCTTTGTCTTGCGAACGAGAAGGCAGAACGCACACCGTCGGTGAGTCTCCCATGTGTTTCTATATCATTGCGGCCACGGTCGCTGCGGTGGCTACCTGCTACCATCTTCTTCTCTATCCCACAGTCCATTCCTACTAGTAACCCATCCCGATCACTACTTCCCGCCTACTTCCAAGCACTTTTCCATCTTCCCTCCTCGTCCCGCCCACGCCCAAACCCCACAATGGCGACTGGGCTTGAAGCCGTGGCTGTCGTTTTTCTCGTCAACCCGGCCATCAAAGCCATCATATTCGCATCTACAGAGCTTGTCAACCGAGACAAGAGCCTGGAGGCGCTCTGTCGAAGCATCGAGTGGGCCTATAAGCACTGCCTGGACGCTGAAGCACTGTTGGCCGAAAGTAGGGCCGTGTTCCGCATCCACCGCCATATCTTGCATTTGCGCAGGAGCTTGCAGAAGGCGCACCAACACGTCTGGGGACGCCTCGGCCAGGCGATAATGAAGCTGGACCCCAAGGCTCTTTCCGCGCTCCTCAGCAGCGAGGAGATTTCGATCGAAAAGATTCACTGGCTGATCAAAAAGAGCAAGATTAAGGGCATGTCTGCGAGCATTCACCAGGCGCAGGTGGAGCTCGGAGCCGCCCTCGCCAACTTGAGCAACAATCCTGACGTCAGCCGGCACCTCCAAAAACGCGACCCTTCCACTGCCGCCACTCCTCCTCCTTCCTCCGAGGGAACAAGCCGGGATCCGCCCCGCTTCGCGGAACCCGCTCCGGCGCCGTTCAGCCATTTCGAGCCCGCTTCGGCGCCACCCCAGCCTTCCATTTCCATTGTCGTGTCACGGCCCAGTCAGGCGCACAAGCAACCCCAGTCTGTCACCTCCTCCCATCTAGCCCCGACCGCCACCTCCGAAACCGGCGGTATGCGTAAGGGTGCGCAGCCTCCTCCTGCTCCGTCTACGCGACCCGAACGGCCCGAGGCCCGCCCCGAACAGTCTTCGAATCTTCCAAAACAGTCCGATGGCTCGCGTGGTCGCCCGGAAGGTTCCAAGGCTCCCAAAAAGCGGTACGGTCGGTCCCGCAAGCGGGCGGAGCCCTCCTCAACTCCAGAACGGTCCGGTCAATCGCGCGATCGGACAGAGCCTTCCCCAACCCCTCCGGGGAGGTCCGGCCCGAAGACAAAACCCCCACGGCCCACTCCCGGGACCGGCGCCCAGCCCGACCCGACCCGCGGCCGCACAAAGTCAGCCGCTGCTTCCCGGGCTGACGGCAGCGTGCGACGCGCGCAGCCCCCCGCCGCAGCCTCCGCCGCCTCCCCCAATCGCCGCCAGAATGCTCGGGACAAGTCTGCTGCCCCTCGTGGCCGTCGGGGCGGCATGAGGGGCGGCATGAGGGGCGGAGCACAGTTCCAGCCCACGCCCGCCCTCTCCATGGCATTCCAGACAGGACTCTCGTCGACCAGAGACTACAATATCAACACTGCCGGCGATGACAGCAAGGACGGCGACGACAACACTGCGGATGATGGCAACAATAACGGCGCAGACGCCACCGGCGGACCTCAGGACTACGATGACCCTGAGGACTACCAGCCCCAGGACTGCGAGGCTGAAGACTACGAATATGAGCCCCAGGAGTGGGGCTGGGAAGGCGGCGAGGACGTCGAGTTTGATGGCGACGAGGTCGGCGAGGCCGTCGGCAACCTGCTTGAATGCTTCGCCGACGTCGCAGACTGCACGTTTGGCGACACGCTGTCGGCCGGCTTCTAAGCGGCAACTGACGTTGCCCAGCAAGTTGAGGCGGCAGCCATGAGGCTAAAAATTATGTGAATTTTTTTCTTATCTTTTCCTTACTTTTGTTCGATGGGCTTGGTTGGGTATAGACGGATATAGAATATAGACTGGCATAGACGGACATAGACGAGTTCACTACTTCAGCTACCTTGGCAGCACTAGAAATAATTTGTAGCGCATACATTCGGTTCAACATCGGCACCGTTTTGGTCGTCCCGGCTCGCGATCCTAGGTCTTGTCGCCAAAAGGGTTTTCGTTTGCTCTATTGACATGTCGTCGTTTGCGCCCCGCCGGCCCGGTTCCGGTATCCACATGGTACCCACTCCGTGTATCGTGAGCGTCCTATTGGGTAGGTTGTTCCTTAGGCGACAGACAGCTCACGCGCGCAAAACAACACGACAACCAATTGAAGACCACCTACATGTATGCTCTTGAGCCCCTGCCCCCGCCCTTCCCTCTCCTCTACGGCTAGTCGCACCCCCTCCCCCTGGAAGAAAGTCTCGTCATGTGCACTCTTGCTTAATGCGCATTCGAATCAAAGTGTTTTGCGCTGGTGGGCAGCATGCGCGCATAGAAGCTGTCGTTTCGTGTTTTGGCCGAATCGGCGACCCGACGGCGCTGAATTTTTTTTCTTCTCGCTAATTTAGTGGATCTAGCAGTCTCCACTTCAGCGCATCCAGCGGTCCAGCCCCACCGCATCATCCCCTGTTGTCCGCTGGGCTATCAACAAGTGTAAGGTGCCCCAACCGCCCATCAGCTGTCTATTTCTTCCCCAGCCCGGCGATGATGTCTGTGCTGTTGGCCAGGAACCCGTTCAAGTCGGCGTTGTACCTGCTTATCGGTTAGTCACCGACCGACACCGAGGGGCGATGCTTCCCTTTTCTGGCGGGACGAGGCGGCGAGGGGAGTCGGGCAGACGTACCTGACCATCTGCTCCGCATACCACGGGCTGATGGTAGCAGCCGCGTCGGGCACGTAGATCATGTCGAAGCCCTTGTAGTAGCCGTCCAGAAGCGTGCCCCAGACGCACTGGTCGCTGTTGACGCCGCCGATGAAGAGCGTCGTGATGCCGTTCTCCTGCAGGAACAAGCCGAGCGGCGTCTGGGCGCCCCACAGGCCCGAGATGCGGTCTAGACGGCGAGAGTCAGTGGGTTGGTTTTGGGTTGCAGAGAAATGGGAAAAAAGGAGACGGAAAAAAGGGGGAACAAAAAAAAAGAGGCGGAGGCGTGTGCTTACTCTTGTTAAAGTAGAAATCCGTCCCCTTCTCGACGCCCTGCACCATCTCGGCATCCAGATCCCCGTACGGCCGCGCGTTCCAGGCTCCCCGGCACAGCTTCTTGCCCAGCTGCACCGTCTTGCCGCTCGCGTCCGTCATGGAGCCCATGTCGGAGCAGAAGCTGGTGGCCCTAGTGTGGTCATCAGAGAAGCCATCCAAGTCGGCCGGCGGCGAGATTATCAGGTCGTGGTCGTCGAAACCTGACATGCCGTTGTCGAAGTCGTCAGCTATTTGCCAAAGCCCGAGCCTTGGGTGGAACGATGGGAGAACGGTGCACGGGTCGTGAAAAAATTACCCCAGTTGGTCCAGAGGATCTTCATCCCGTTTTCGCGGAACGCCTTGATCAGATTGATGGTGGGGCCGACGGCGGCGCGGCCGAGCGAGGCCGACGGCGTCATGTTTGGGTGCAGGAAGAAGTTCTGCATGTCCACGATGATGAAGGCTGACCGACTCGGCTCGATGACGGCAGACGCGCGTTTGCCAAGCATCTTGATCGTCTTGGGGTTGGGCGCGGGCAGGCGCGCGGACCGGGTGAGGTCCCACGCCGTGGTGCGCGCCGTCTCGTTCTTGGAAACGAGCTTCCAGTGGTTGTAGTAGTTCCCCATCAGAGCCGGGTCCGTCGAGTTGGCGTTGGCGGCAATGGCATTAAAGGTCGAGTACGTGCCGTACACCTGGCCAAGCACGGGAGTGGCCGCCGCGGCAAGAGCCACAGCCAAGGGCTGCCAAGACTGGGAGAGGCGCATGGTGGAGAATAGCTAGGTGTGGCCTGGGCGTCGTGCGGGGGAAAAAGAGAGAGTGGAAGGCACGGTCGGTGTGTGGCCGGAGCACTGGAGTTTTTGGACGGACGGCGGGCGGCGGGTGCCGGCGTTATATAGTGGAGGTGTCGACCTCGCTCGACTCGAACACTCCCTGCCCTTGACCTTCGCGAGGCTGGCGCACCCTTACGACAAAGTAGCTGCGGCATGGACAAGGTCGTCCTGTTGTTTGCTGCGAAGACGGTCTTGCTTTAAATTAATAGCTCACCTCTTTGGGTCTTGCCCGCCGGATCAATGCCTCAGTCCTCGCCGACGCCTGGCGATCGCGCCCTTTTTGGAAGCGGTCAATTGACTCGTTTTCTCTCCCCAGTCTGGGGGCCAAAGCGCCGGGGCCCGCGCCTGTGCGCATACCACGTTTAAAGTTCCACCCTTGCCTGGGTGGTGCCTGCAGGTGGCCCCTATTTCTCGCAATCGCTAGCCCGTTGCAGGCCCACACAAGCATCAGCCATGCGTCCCTGGCAGCATGCTTTCATCTCCCGGCTCTTTTCCTTGTTAGGGAAGCAAAAAAGGGGCTAGGGCCTGCTGCGTGCCCCCATAGGCACGCTCCTCCTCCGCTGCCGGTTCGCCGGTTCCTCCCCAAAACGGTGGGTCCTGCGCCGGCAAGTGCAGCGCATGGATGGAAATGGCCGCGAGCCTTTGTTTCCAAGGCATTGACCGACGCCTCAGCCTCCCGCTAATTTAAATCGCTAACGGTTTTCGGCATTTGAGGTGAGGGATGATGATGGCGTTTTGCGCCTCACCCCGCAAATTCCCCGAAACGGACCGCTGAAAAAGTTTAATTCGACGACTGACCCCCACGATGGGTCCCCTGCCACGCCAGCCACCGGCGCCTCCACACCATCCAATGGCTCCGGCACCTTCGGCTCTGGCCGAGCGGGGTCGCTAAGCACCAAGCACACAAGAAACCGACGCTACAAGGAGGGCCACGCGTTTAAAAACATCGCCAACCAGGCGGCCCCCAGCTTCAAGGCCCTGCCATCCCGGCCGTGCCGAGCTGGCGTTGGACCGGTCGTAAAGCTTCCGCGCCCTCGCCGACGTATTGGTCGACGACAAGGAGGCCTTTATGGCCAAACGAAGGCGCCGGGCCTTGACGGCGACGGCGCCCTTGGCGAGCATGATAGCCGGGCCCTCGCCGAGCTCGAGCAGAAGATCCTTCCCGAGGAGCCATCCTACACACGCTCAAGGGTCGCCGCACAGTCCAAACCGACCACATGCTCAACTTGGAGGACTCACACGGACTGCGGCGGGAGTATCAACAGAGAAGACGACAAGACCAGTAGCAGCAGCGGCAGCAGCAACCACAGCCGGAAATACCCCACACGTTACGCTTCAACATCCGACACCTTGGTTTTCCCTTGGCGATTCCGACCGGGGCAGCTACGACCGGGCTACGGAGTCGCGGGACGAAGTGTCCGGGAATCTCTTCGAACCCGGGCCGTCGCAAAGGATATTTGACCCAATCGTCAGCCACCCGGTTGATAAGCGGGGCTTCGCTTTTAGCCTGTGTGGCGCAGTGGGATCTCGACATGGGCTTTAAAAACAAGCCCGCCCAAAAAAGCATCAGATGAAAAGCATATCAGCCCCAATATTTAAAAGCAGCTATCGGCAACCATCGGGACCTCCGTCCCTCCTAAAGGCGCCGAAGACAGGACAGGGGGAGACCATGGCGACTGGTGCCCGGGACAGCAGCACCATAGTTCAGTAGCGGCGACCGGGGCCACAATGCCGCCGGCTGCAAGACCACTACCATCTGCCACCGACTCCTAACCATCACAATGTGCCCTGCTCCGAGCAGGCGGACGTTCCTGGTAAATGATTTCGGCAAATGTGGCTTATTACCGGTCTCTCGTCATGACGCAGGACTGGGCGGCGTTTAATCCCACGCCTCACGTCAGCGATTGCCTTTTAGGGTGATAAAATCCGCCCAAACCCCGTCTGTCCAAGTTGAATCCATTCTTGGGGGTTACGAGTGGGTCCTGTGGTTAAGGCACCAGCATTTAGACACCCGCGAGCCAATGTCACGTTGCGAAATCCATTTGGGGGTTCGGTGGTGATTGGTCGGGACTTGGGCAAGCCCCTTAACAAATCCTTGGCCGCGAGGCAGCATGCGACCAGGTCGGAAAAAGTCCGAGGATTTCGGTTCGTCGGCAGGCAGATCATTTGCATATTTATACAGCGACCTCGAACAAGAAACTACAACGATGAATGCCTTGTTCAAAAGTCTTGCTCAGGTTGTCCAACTAATCTTTTCTCGCAATATTTCTCCGTCTCTATTCGATCATCTTTATCCGGCCACAACGACCATGCAGTCCCGCACCTCCCTTTTTATTCCCTTCCTCCTGGCCACCATGGCCCAGTCAGTCTCGTGCCAAGCCCTAACTACAGGGGTTACGAAAGTCTGGATGCCCATGGACAAGCCACACAATAGCATCCCGACAGACGCCGAGTCCATCTCTGCCACCGCCACCGTGATGGGTGATTCGGTTGCGCCAACAGGTACCACGGAGCTTGTCCTCAACTTCGGCCCTGGGATCACCAGGGCCGACTGGCTGCTCAGCATGTCCATGACCTACATCAGCACAACGGTTTTGCACATGACCTGGAGCGGAGGGGAAACTACTTCGACGGCGTCTGGCAACTCCAGCGGGATCAAGGAGGGACAGGCGAGAACCACGTAAGTGTGCAGACTTGGGTTCCTTTTCGCCTAGCAGCACCTTTGGGATGCCCGAATGGTCAAAATGGTTCATACTGACAAACCGTCGCCGCCAAAAACCCAGATTCGCCATGGCCAAGTGTTCGTCAACATCTGGGGCGACCAGGGCGTCCTGTATAGGCTCGTACGGCGAGAGCGGCGCCTCCTGGCTGTTCAAGACGGACAAGCCAGAGGAGACGCTGTCGTTGCAGACGTTCACAAGCATGACCCCGTACCCGACGAGTCCCACCATCGGCGGGCTGCGCGTCAGCATCCTGGCTACCCAGGCTGCATCGACTTCATCGACGGCTAGAACTACCTCGTCGTCCACCGGTGCTGCTGCCCCGAGGCGGACTGGAGCCGAGCACATGCTTGCTGCCGGCGCCTTGGCAGTTGGCGCGGCGGCACTGGCACTGTAATTAATTGCAATATGNCCGAGCACATGCTTGCTGCCGGCGCCTTGGCAGTTGGCGCGGCGGCACTGGCACTGTAATTAATTGCAATATGTGTCGCAAAGGAACGGGACCCACGCGGGGGATCTACGGTATTAGGACCCCGGTGCGCGTTACGGAGCCTCGCCCGTCCGGGGCCGGTGCGCCTGTGCACCGGCCCAGGCTGGCGAGTGCTCGTTAATCCCTGCAACGCACCTGTATATACAGAGCCAGAAAGTCTCCTACACTCAACCCCTCTCCTACTAGTTCAGACGAGAGGCAGATTCAACTATAACGGTCTACTGCATGCACTTTTATTTTGCAATAATATGCGCTCTGTTTGGACTGGGTAAAAAGGCCGCTTGGCAGGTAATTAAAAGAAGGGGTGTTTGATAAGTGAGTAAAATTTTCCGTGGCTGTATGTCCAGACAATGCGAAACCTACGCCCTAATTAACTACGTATAAAATTTTAACACTCTTATCGAGCTCCGGGCGCACTGGTCTTGCCTCCGGCCGGGTTAAGCTGAACATCGCCCGTGCCGTTCTCGACGGCTAAAATGCCCAAATCATGTTCCGCCTTCGAGTTGGTATCAAGCTGTTGAAGTTGTTTGCCATCAGGCGTGGCAGCCATGGCGCGGTTGCGGTCGAGGGTTTGTTGGAGACGAACGTTCGGGGCCTTCTCGCCACCTTTTAGGGATCTAGGCAGCGACTTTTCGTGCGCAGTCGGCCCGATGAGCTTGCGCTGGTAGTAGCTGGTTTTGCGGGCGTAGATCGGCAAGGCCCGAGCCACATTGTGAATCTCCAGAGTGTCTTCAAGACTCTGATGGCCGGTGACACTAGGGTGATCCAGTTTGCCGTCATAGCCGGCAGGAGCCCGTCCCTGTAGCATGTTCGGGGGTCCACTCGACATATCCCTTGCCAAGCGCTGTTGTCTTGCGGCGGATTAGGAGCCAATGCATGCAGGCACCTTTGGCCCTGGCTTCCCAAGCGTGAATGATGCCTGTGGCGGCGGAGATGACGGCTTGGAAGTCTGGGTCTGGTTCGTCAGGATTGTCGCATCGCGGCAGTTTGAGCCCGATTATAGTGTTGGCCACGAGCGAGCAAAAACTCGCCCGCATG
This sequence comes from Magnaporthiopsis incrustans, assembly GCA_003049425.1. Classification (NCBI taxonomy): domain Eukaryota; kingdom Fungi; phylum Ascomycota; class Sordariomycetes; order Magnaporthales; family Magnaporthaceae; genus Magnaporthiopsis; species Magnaporthiopsis incrustans. The sequence continues at coordinate 11,952 of PYSR01000302.1, read as the reverse complement.
ACGATGGGAGTCGTCTGCCAGGTCCTCGGTGCAGCCAGCCGGGAAAAATTCGAATGCAAGCATGTTTTGCGGCATGGCCAGCTGATGGCGAGGAAGCTCGTATCCAATGAGGTCCATGAACCCACCGGATGCCATCGCCGCGTCGCGCAGGAGATTGTTCGAAACCAGACATGGCGGGAGAGAGCCCTCGGCGCGCCATTGATGCACCCACTTCGCGCTGCGGATGATGGCCTGGTATCCGTCGAACGATTCCGTGTGAATGATGAACGTCCACTCCATCACCCGCTTTTGGGCGTAGCGGGTAAAACGACCTGTGATCTGGTCAATGGCCGGCACGCTGCATCCAGATTGCAGGAGAATACCGTCCGAGCAGGCCTTGTGGAGATTCATGCCACTTGCCAAATTGGTCGAAACGACGAGGACGTCGACGTTGGATGTCTCATCGTTGAACAAGTCGCATCTGAGACGACGCTCAGATGCCACAGTCGATGAAGCGATAGCCATGACCCGGATGCCAGCCACAAGCAGTACGGAATACATTGTCCTATAGAGAGTGGTTAAAATAAATGGTCACCTCCGAAATGGGCCCCTGGAATATCAAGTGCGTTCGCCGAATGGATAGGAAAGGCCGTTAGAGATGATAGGCGGAACTTACAAGAAACAATGGGGCTGCTCGGCCATCAGCAGCACACGTTTGCCGGCGGCGATTTTGGTGCGGACAATATCGAATGCTTGGACCATGACCGGGGACGTTGCGAGAGCGAGTGCAGCCGCCTGCAAAGGCTTGGTGTAGGGGAGTCTGTGCGGGGCCTCCGTGAGTATGTGTTGATAAGAAAGCCCGGCATCCATTGGGGCGAAGCTGATCATGTGCTTCAGGTGACCAACCCCGAGTTTGGGTTGAGCCTCCCCCCATCACGAGCCTGGCGCTGTTTTAGAATGGCTTTCTCTGGCATGGATAAGCTATCCATCACCGTCTTGGACAGGCTGGACAGCTGATGCAATGACAATGCAGCGATAGGGTCCCGTCTGCCGCACTCCTCATCGAAGAGGAGAGTGTAGGCGCGAGAGTCGAAAGACATCAGGGAGGCGAGGCGGTAGATGCCTTGCCGGCCCAGAGGAGGCGCCTTCTTCTTCTCGGCTTCGCCCTTTTTGCCTGCCCTGAGGTCGGTTGTTTTGGCCGATTGCTTTCTATCTGAGCGTTCTGCCCGGATAGCCTCCATAATTGTCAGATGCTTCAATGCCGTGCTCGTCCATATCGGCAATCTTTCCATCTGCTCTGGCGTAGCAGGGATCGAGCAGGAAGTCCATTACCGAACGGACCAGGTCTCTGTCGGTGGTATGTCCCACCTCGACAGTGGTGAAGATTTAGGGCGGGATTCCGGTGCCAGGGAAGGACACTGTCTCATCTTCCAGCACGACATGAGTCTGGAGTTGGCGCTTGTAGGCGAACAAGCCGTTGATGGCCTTGTATACGAGACGGGCGGCCTCCTTATCTTCCGATGCCAGTTTGGCAGAAAGGCATGGCATCAAGAACCAGAACTGAGACAGCCGGCCATGATTTTCGTGTTGGCCTGCGTCCCACACCACTCCCTCAAGGCCAGCATCTGCTCAGAGGACATGCCCACATTGTCTGCCCAATGGAAGGCAACATAAGTTGGTCATCTCCAGGGGTTCCCCTTCCTTGCGTTTACCCTTGCTTCGGCGCCGGGCGATAGCGGGTTTCGCCGCGCTGGGCGACGAGCCGCCGGCATCGACCTGAGAGCCATCCCCACCCTCGGGCCGAGGGGCATCGGTCATAGATTGCGGTGGTGGGGTGAAATGGTCGAATGTGGGTTCCTCGCAAAGCGAGAGCGCTTCGGCCGAACGCATCAAGTGGTTGAAAGGAAGCTTGATATTGTTTGCAAAGATTTCCACAATGCCACGGGCATCGGCTGCGCCATTAATTAAGGAACCGCATGGCTGTGAAAGCAATGATGCCACATTTGTTTGAGACTGGCAATGTCCGGATGAGGATGTTGAACGTCGAAGCGACATTCCGCACAATTTGTGCCTCATCCAAAATAATCAGTCTAAACTGGAGGTCGCAGTTATGCGGCTGCAAATTGCGGATGGTGTACGTGTCTCCCGTGTAGGTTGGGAGGTCGTTTGTAACCTCGTGCCTGAGCTTGGCGGAAAGCTTGACGCCGGTGCCGACAAATGGTTCCTAGCCCCCTGCCAGACGGTTCTGATGTTCAGGCGTGGTTTCCGGTGCCGGCTCGCTTGGGGGTGATGTGTCGTCCTCCCCCTCATCCTCTCCGTCATCGTCCACAAGGCCAAGTGCTTCAAGCTCCCGCCTCTCGGCTTGGCTTTGAACCATAGCGCTCGTGAACTCACCATCGTCTGCGGCGCCAACGTTGGTATAAACCAGCGGATCGCCATCTGGCGCCTCGCCCAGTCCATCCTCCATCACTTCTTCCATCATGTCCCGGTCGTGCTCTTCCTGAACGATGTCGTCTGTACGGGCGGTATGGATGGAAGTGCCGCTGTTGAATGCGTTGACAACTCTTGGACCCCTCTTGTTGCGGGATTTCAGGAGAGACATATCAACCACGTCCCCATTCGGGTACAGAAACTCCCTGGAACGCCGGAGCTAACGGGCTTGAGCGGTGGCGTACGACGTGATGATGGCAGCCCGGCCAGTATCGGGATCCTGCTTGTTCATGGCCCACTTCCGCGCCAGGGCATAAAGTCCTGTCCTGTTCAACGTAGCACGCCGCTCATCAGGGGTGGGAGCCTTGCTCTGAGAGCCGTAACAGATGTGGACGTTAAGAATGCCGCAGCACATTCTCTGGCCTGTCTGAAACGAGTCTCCAATCAGGGAAGATGGCACGATAAGCATGGTCGGGTGGAAGTCAATATCGACGCCCTGTTGACTGAGGTGCGATTGCTTCAAGAAGTTGAATGCGGTGTATCCTCATTGACTGATGGTTTTGCCAATGCCGCAAGGGGCGCGGATAAGTCCGCCTTTAAGCGGGCTATTGTGTCGGAGGTCGCAAATGGCAATATCTAAATAATAGGTTTTAGAATGGCTTGTCCCGTAAAAATATCATTACGGTCGTGCAAAAAACCTTCGATCTGATGTGGGAAGAGTGTGAGAGGCCTCGTTTCCGCAACGCCATCCATGTTGCGAGGGCCAGTCGGGACAGCGGTGTTGGAAGCGTTGAACGAAAAGTCCTTGTTGGCCCAGCCCATTCCTACGATGTTGCACACATGTGTAAGGTCAAGCTGAAACGTGGGATACTCTCCCATCAAGGAGTTCCTAGCAAGCTCTTCGGTCGTGAGCTTGTTAAACTCAATCTGGATCATTTGGTGATCATCAGGGGTGGCGGCGTCCAGCATGGGTTGGAGCAGAGGCTGCTGTTAGTGGAGAAAGACCCGCAGCAAGTCTTGGTTGGCCATGTTCAGAAAGGCCATAATCTCGAAGTGCCTGTGTCAGGGATAATGCGGTTCAGCCGCAAACTTCTTGGCCGTCTCGGCGATGGTGTCGATAGTTGCCCAGTCCATCTGCCTTCTGACGTAGTAGCCCCTGGCCGTGGCAGCTGACCGGGTTGAAGTGCCCATTGGGTCCAGAGAAAACCTATTATAGCGATGGACGAAACAGTTAGCTAAGTCGCGTGACAGCTGAAAAGCCGATCCCACCATGAACTTACATAAAAGCCCGTCTCTTGAGCATGGCTGCTTCGGCGGCTGTGGGATCGTACTCTTCTGGGCGGATTGGCGTAGTCTTCAGATCCAGCATGCCAATGTTGAGGCTATCCAGATCGGCGTACAGATGTGGATTGTTGGGAGGTCGGATTTCGGGGGCATGCAGTGCCATGGCGGAGTTGGTGGCGGGCCGTTTAAACCCCATTCTCGGCCAGCGTATCGGCACTGACCTTCCCCACGTCGGTCAGAGCTGCCTCGAAGATGGGCCAGCAATGTGGCCTGAGTAAGGGATCCTTCTGTCGAGACCACACCTTGTTTCCATCCGTGTCACGAGCGTAAAGGAAGAACCCAACCAGACAAGTTGCCCGAGTCCAGTTTAGCGCTGTAAACCCCATGTACTTCTTGCCCTCGCCACCGGGCACGAAGTACTTGTCAACGGCGGCACGCTTCCCGTCATCCTGAACATACTTGACACGCGTATCTAGTAGTAGGAGGTAGATGTAGGCGACAATGGTTCCATCGACGTGAACCCGCTCAGCGCCGCCGTCAGCCACCATATCTCCTCGTGTAACAGCGATGGGATTGGTGATTCATTGCCGGGCAGCTTGTTGAGTTTGCTGAGGAACGCGGTAGGTTGAGTGTCGAGCTTCGAAATGGTCTTGCACACAGCGGGCCACATCGACTTCTTCCGAGGATAGAAGAAGTTCTTCCCATGCATATAGCCAAGCCATGCAAGCACATGAGATCCTATGTATGAGCAATGTGTTAGATGGTACCCCGATGTTACCTGACTGGTAGGGCAACAAACCTTCGGTAAGCAGCCAGGACCATGGCATGCCCGGTGGAGTCCATCGCATAAGACACCGCAGAAACGCACGGTTCCTCAAGGCTTCATTGTTGATGTCGAGTTTGAGGTTGTTGCCCCGGATGATGCCAGACCTAGCACAGACGGGACCGCTCCAGATCTTGTTGGCGTGGTGTTCGGCGTCGCGAAGTGTCGGGCCAGAGTGGCCATGTCCAGCAAATTGATAACCATACGTTTCGGGTCTCTCCCACTCGAGCTCAGAAGCTTCGAACTCCACTCTGAGCCAGCACTTCTTGTGCCCCTTGGCGTCGGCTACAGGGCTGTAGTTGGCGAGGTTCTTGGGCTGGAACCGGCGAAACATGGCAGTATCGACTCCCAGGGGCTTCCCCGGCACGAAAGTCACTAGATCTTGAGATGCAGCCGGAGATGGGACACCAGATGGGCCGCTGGCAGGGACGCTTGTCGCCTGCTGTGAGTGCCTGCTAGCTTCAGCCGGCGCTGGGCCTTCCCGGGAATCCTTTCCTTGGTCACTGGATTGCTGGGTCTGCTGGGCCTACCGGGGGGCGTTGCGAGTGGGGCCGCCTAATGGGCGGCTAACAGGCGCGCTCGCCGCCTGGGCCGAGGGTTGGATCGCCATAGCACCGACAGCAACTTGGATGGCGCGCTGTGAGCCAACGGAGGTGGAGCCGCCATCTGGACGGGTTTTTGCCGCGTTGTAAGATTGGCCCTCTCCGTGGGGGAGGCCAGGTGTTCTGCGGCTCTTCTTGCTTGCAGATTGGGAGGACACGCTGCCCGAAGGTGACACAGGTCGCCCTCTCTTGCGCGGCTTGTGCGCGGAGCCGCCCGGCTCTGGCGCCATTGTGGCCTGTATTCTGGGCAGTCAATACTTTAGCTCGCGTGATAGGCGCGATTGGGCTAGACCAATGGGATCGAACGCACTTGTGCCCGGTCAGCGGAGGAAGCTGAGGGGTTTGTCTTTTGTAAACCGTTGTAATTAAACAAGACAGTTACGGCAGCAGGTGTTGGTTATTCAAGTCGTAGTCGGCGATGTGGAAGAAAATCCTGCGTTGTTATAACAAGGTTTTAAAAGGTCGCAGAATGAACGAGAAAAATGAAAAAAAGGTGAAATGACGAACGCGGAGGGGAATGCACTTGTTCCCGTCAAGTCGCGTACCCCCCTGTCGCACCACTCAATTTTTACCTAATGGCAATAACAACACCACCTTTTAATGCCAAATTCACGGCTCTATCCGCAAACAACTATACAACCCTGTACATCCTCTTCTTCAAAATCTTCCGCTAATTCTGGTAATGCATCTTCTGTAGCTTGATTACTTTCCCTTGCTTTATAAACCTCCCGCCCATTTACGAAGGTTTTGTTGGGATCTGCCACGACCCTTTTCCTTTTCCGGGAACGGGCAATTTCCAATTGTGCCTTTAAAAAGCGGATTTTTTAATAATAATAAGCTATTTTAAGGTTTTTTAACGTAAAGCTTTTACGGATTTTTAAAAAAAAATCGCTTTATGGGGGTGGTTCGAATTATAATAGTAAAATTTTTAATTGCGTGGTTAATTCCTGGCTTTTGGTGGGAATTTTTCAGGACCTTTTGCAAATAACAGGAACCTTTTTAAGGTTTCCCGGCGTCCTTTTTTGCATGGGACTAGCGTTAAAGGTTTTTAAAAACCTGGTATTAAAATTTTCGAGCAAAAGGCGGCTTATAAAGGGTTTGTTAATCCGGACCGGTTAAAGCCTAATACCGCCCACCCTGTTTTAATATTTATAAAGGTTATTTGTTCGTGGCTGTTTGCGTTGGTTAACGTGAGGTTCCTTCGTGCGAACCTTTCCTAAATATAACTGTTTGGCCACGGCTTTAGTTTGTCACGGGCAATAGGGGGGGGTTACCCTTATCGCACGTGCAAAAGCACGTGCACCTTAAATAAAGCAAACCGGACCCCACGCGCACTTTTATTTAATATTTTATTAAATAAAAGGCACGTGCATAAAGGATATATTTTATGCACGCAAAGCCCTTCGTTTCCGGCGGGAACCCGTTTTGCAATACCTGTATTAAAACTTTACCTTACCATTACGTGATACCCTATTTAGCTTTTACAAATGGTAGCAATTTTGTTACATGCAATATTTTAATTAATTTTATTAATTTAACCTTTATAAAAGCATTGCTAACACGAAATTTTCCTTTTACGATCGCGCGCGCGCATAAGGTATCGCTAAAGGCACGCGCCCCGGCCATAAACCCTTTATTTCGTGAAATGATTAAAAGGTATCGCTAACCTTTCGATTTTTAAGCTTTTTTAAATTAATCGCCGCAAATAAGGCATTATTAAAACCGCAACCGAAAGATTTTTTTACCCACTGTAATCCCGGTTACGTTCCGGACGCAATTGGTTCCCTTATGCCTGAAAGGTATCGTTAACCCCGCGTGCTTTTTACAAGTTATGTTATTTTTTTATTATTTTTATTTCATTTTATTTTTTTTTATAAAAAGTTATAACGGATAAATTTATTAATTTTAAAGGTTTTAACTTTTTAACGAATTATTGCTTATTATTTACAAGTAAATGGGATAAACTTTAAAAAAATAAAAGTATAAATAAAGTAAGCACCGAGCAGCTAATGGTTAAAAAAATATACCTTTTAAAAAAAACATTAAAATTATAGCCGAACAGGGCGCGATAACGAATCCCGGCCCTGGCACCGATTATAAGCTATTAATAATTACATTTCCGGTAAAAAGCGAGCGGGAATACGCATTTTTGCAAATAAAGCTTTAAGCCGCGCCTTAAATAATTTAAATTAATCCCGAGCAAAATAAAGGTAAAAACGTGATAGCCTTTTTATTTTTATTGCCGGCGCGAACTTAAATTAAATTTAATTTTTAAAATTACCGTAATAAATTGCATATATTATTAATTAAATTTATAAATTTAAATCAGGGCTCGTTTTAAGCAGTAATGCTTTTAAAATATAATTTACGGTAAAAAACCTTCCAGCGCAATTTAAATGCAATAGGCAATTAATTAAGTATTTTTACCGCAAAAAGGAAAGGACGGACCAAATTAATTTTGGCATATTTTTAGCGATTACCAAAACGCTTTAATGCTTAAAGCAAGGCCAGTCGAACCTTTAAGCAAGCTTAAAAAGCAGCCGGATCCAGGCGATTAAAGCGTATAAAAATACCTTTTAAAACCTTTAAATATTATAAAATAATTAGCGAACGCTGGAAAGGATAATGCTGGCCCAGGGTATAGCCGATTTTTTAAAATTGTAAAAAAGTTTACCTGCCGGCTTGGCAATAGCGGGCCGAGCCCGTTAATTTGTTACTTTTAACTTTATAAAAAACGGAGCCCATTTTTAATTATTATTGGGCTTAATCCAATACTTAAATTTAAGCGGCTTTTACGTAGCAAGTAATAATTTGGGATTAAATACCGAGGATTTAAACGTATTAAGGGCTTTAATTAAAGGATTGCGCGTATTTAAAAGCTGAAATTAACCTTTATTAAATTACCGGGGATAATAAGCCCCAGTAACGATTAAATTAATGGCAGCGGCATTAACCCTAATCCCTTTAGCGCTAATCCAGCAAAAAATAATATAGCATTTATTTATAAAAGCTTTTGCTAATTTAAAAAACGTGCTTTATTACACAATAAGGCCTATAACGGCACCCATTTCCGAAAAATAGCGTTGTATAAACTTGCACTGGAATTATGCTGGAAAATATTTAATTTAAACCCAGCAAGGCCCTGGTTTCATGGTTTAAATTAAAGTAAACATTTAATTGCGAAGCAATTTTGCCGCATTACCCAGCTAGCATTATAATTAATAGCGTAACATAAAAGGATGGTTGCCATTTAAAAGGTTTCCCGGAAAACCTTTCAGTAAACCCTTTAGCAAAAGAGGAGGATTATTATTACTTTCCCCTGAAAGTTACAGTAATTTTTACCGTTAAAAAACATTTAAATTTTAATTTAAAAATTACGCAGCAAAATTAAAGCATAAAAACGTGAGTATTTTTAATCCGTCGTGGCATAATTCCCAGGATAATAAAATGGTAATAATTTTTAAAAGCATAATTTTTACGGATAATAAATTTTATAAAATATAATTAAATACCTTTTTTATAAGATTTAACGCTGGGGTTTATAAGTAATAATTAAAGAAAATATTTCCTATACTTTTTAAAAGCCCGGCCATGGTGTGGTACATTAACGAAATGCTTTTTTACGTGCAAAAGGAGCTGCATAATTACGAATTTGCAGTTATAATCAAGGCCTTTAAATCCCGGTTCCCTTTAAATGCTTTTAAAACCGTTAAATTATTTAATAAAAGTTTTTTACATTTAAAGGAGTTAAATAAAAACGAATTAATAATTAACCAGTTTTTTACGCGTAAAATTAAATACGTAAATACAATAGGATTATTATTAACCGACGGCTTTAACTGGCAGCTAATTATATTTTAAATTTAAATTTAATTTAATAATAGCATTAAGCAGTACTTTTACGCCCCTAACATTACTAAAATTTACGGCCAGTATATGGCGTTTATTAAACGTATAAAACCTTTTTTATTAAACGTAACCCGGCAACGTTACGAAAAAAACGAGCAATATAAACCGTTTAGCAGCAATAAAAATAAATACATGCCGCGCCGCAAGGATAAAAGCTTTATAAATAAAAAGAAATACGATAATCGTTAGGACAAGAACCGCGAAAGTTATTAAAAAAAAATGGCAAAAACCGGCCTTACGATAAGGACCGGCCCTATTATAAAAACCAACCGTACCAGCGGAAAAATCACGTTAATTAAATAGGATTTAAACCAAGCGATTTAAACCTGGAAAGCCCGCAGCCGAAACCTTTCTTGGAAAGCGAGATTAATAAAGTTAATAATATGGCGGAGTTTTAAACCTAAAACAAGCTGGCCACGCAATGTTAAACCTGTTTCCGGACTTTTACCGCCCGGAACGCTTTATTTAAGCATTTGCTTTATAACGAGCCCATGCAAATTAAAGGCGCGTTCGTGCTAAAACGGGAGGAATATATAAAGGCGAATGTGGTACTGGAATAAATTATTAATAAAATTACGAATGCAATTTTTAACGGATATACGTGGCAGCAGGTGCAAGTTCGTGCCATAATTAACGGTAAAAACGTAACGTTATGCATTAATATAAGCTCCGGCCGCGATACGGTTAACGCCCAATAATTAAAAACCAATTTTCCGTTAATAATATTAACGAAAGCGCCGGAGGATTTTCGTTTAATGCTTAAAGGTTAAAATAGCATGCGTTTTAAAGGGGCTATTTATTACGCGACCTGGAACCTTTACATGCCAGGCGTTAAAATTAACGGCATAAAGGGGCTTATTTTTAAAATAGCCAGGGCATGGATTATAAACCGCCTGGACGTGGGTTATTTGTTAGGCATAGCCTAGCTTAAATTTAAACAAGTTTATATTAATTTTAGCATAAATTTAATGCATTTTCCGGAGGATTATTTTATAATACCTTTTAAAATGCTGCGTAAAAGCCGTCCCGTAATTTAAAAGGTATAAAGCGTTAAAATTTTTACGCTGGCTCCCGGAAAAAGCGCGCTTGTTCCAATTAAATATAACGCTTTTTTGCTTAAAAATTAAAACTTTTTAATAGCCGGCATTTACCCCGTGGCTGTTAATACAATGGTAAACCATTTAATAAAAATTTATTTAATGCATAACGTTATAAAAAAAACGATTAAAGTACCACGTAAAATAAGGCTCGCAATAATGTAAAAAAAATTTAAATTAAATTTATACGATTATTAATTACAGTAAAATAAAAAAGATTTTATTTTAAGAAGCCGTGGCGTTAACGGTTGCAAGCGCGGCATTGGGCCTCGCTTTATTAAATTTAATAATATTAAAGGCGGAAAAGGAGCTTTTAACCCCAGCCGGCACTTATAACTTAAAGCTGGAATTATCGGCTTTAAATTTCGGGAAATTTTTTAACACGGAGTTTTTAATAATAAATAACGTTATAAAGCTAATTTAAATACCGGATTTTGCAAAGCAACCTTTACCCTTGTTACCGCATCGTTACGATTTTTTTTTAACGCTGTTTTTACGATTACTTAAAGTGATTAAATAGCTTTTATACCCGAGATTTGCACCGATGCAGCCGCGCCCGAGAACCTTTTTAAAGGCACGCTTAAAATTCCGGAAAAATTATCCCATTTCGGTATTAAAACTTTCGATAAAACACCGGCTTTAATTACCGGAAACGGTATTTATATTTTTAATAAAAACCTTATTAAAGCACGATAATTATAAAGAATTTATAATAAATATAAAGGCGTTTTTAAGGATTTAAAACTTATTAAAATACCGGAAAAGGATTAAATGCGAATCTCGTTGGTGGATAATTATTAAAATACCGGAGTTAAATTATTTAATAGGCCGTACCCTGTTTTTAAAAAAAACCGAAATTTTATTAATAAAAAATATAATGCCATGCATGCGAAAGGGCGTTTTTTTTAAACGGATGGACCAGCGCCTTTTATTTTTCCTATTTTCGTTATTTAAAGGCAAGTTTACGGGAAAAATAAGGGATACGTTATTATTAACCTGCAATAGCTTAATAAAGTTTCCGTTCCTAACGTTTACCCTTTACCTTTTTAATAGGACGTTATTAATTTTATCCGTAAAAAGCATTAAATTATTGTTATTAATGCAATATTTTTTTTTTTTTAGTTTTTAGTATATTATTTAAACCGTTATAAATTAACGATGGTTAATTATCGCGGATTTAAAAGCTTAACGGTGGCTATAATAAGTTATAAGAACTTTTTAACTTATGCTTAACGCTATATAAATAAAAAGCTTTAACCGTATAAGGATTTTTATAAAGCCTTTATTAACGATATCGTTATTTTTAGCAACTTTTTTAAAAATTATTATTAACATTTAAAAATTATACTAAAGCTTTTTAAAGTAAAAAAAATTTTTATTTCGCCTTTTAAATTATACGTGGGATATTAAAGCGTGAAACTTTTAAGGTTTTACGTTAACTTATTAGGCTTATTAATAATAAAAAACCGGATACAGGGGTTCAGGGACTGGGTTATGCCGATAACGTTAAAAAAATTAAAAATTTATATTGGGGCCATCGGTTTTTTAAGGTGCATAATTTTATATTACGCCCAGCTTATAAAACCGTTGTAAAAAAAGAAAATATTTTTGCTAGCCAAGGGCAAAAAAACAGGCCGTTTTAAAACAATTAACCCCGGTTAACGCATGGTTTACGCGCGTTTAACCAAATTTATTCCAACGCCCGAAAAGGTTTAAAGTTTTAACAGCTTGTAAAAAATGTGTTGAATTATAGCGGGTGCACAAGGTGCATAGCGCTTATCACAGGGACCGACGGGTGCACGTTCAGTTGGGGTTGGGCCCTGCAATG
>PYSR01000301.1:0-28705 GCA_003049425.1 Magnaporthiopsis incrustans | reverse complement strand
GAGGAGGAGGTGGGGGAAGAATGGAGGTGCTGCTGGTCTTGGGCGGCGGCGGCGGCGGAGGAGGAGGAGGAGGCGGAGGGGGTGTCGTCGTCGGAGGCGGCGGCGGAAGCGTCTTGCTGGTGGTGGTCTCCACCGGGCAGATAGTGGTCGTGGTGGCGATCAGGACCGTCGTGTACTTGACCTTGTCCTTCTCGTCACAGTCATCCTTGGACGGGCAGCTGGTGATGGTCTTGGTCGTGGTGGCACGGATGGTGCTCGTCGTCCACTTGGTGGGCGGGGTCACAGCAGGCGGGGGAGAATGGGGAGGGTTTTTCTGACCATGTTAGGACTGATACAGGTCATGAGCGGGTTCAAAACCATACTGTAGAGCTAACTTACATCGTAGTCGCCATGGCCGTGGGCGGCCACAGAGGCGGCCAGGGCAAGGAAAGCGAGAGAAACGAAGGTCTTCATCTTGGATAGCCCTCAAGGAGTTTGTTCGAGCTGGAGGCTATGTTTGGAGCAGGATACACACAGAATGATATGTGTGTGTGAGGGAAGAGATGACAATGAGTGACTAGAACGAGCGGGTTGGTGTCCAAGATACTCAGATGGAAGTGAAGACGGAGGGGGAGGCAGGCGCCCCTTTTGTATGTTTCTCCGCTCGGCGAAAGATGGGAGGCCTGAGAGACACGGATCTGCACGTCCAACACTCTAGGCGATGCCACCACGACCACTAGCTCTCCTCTCCTCCATCACAGCATCCCATGTCCGTTGCGGAACGCAAGAGGCAGGGGGCTGATCGGCGGGAGGGTGCACAGGCTGAATCGGTCGATGACGCCTTTTTTTTCACTTCCCTGTTCGCTCCCCTGACCATCTCGGCGATACGTCTGCATGTCGTGCCGCGGGCGGGCCATGGCAAGGGTGGAAGAGGGATGGTGATTGGCCCATGGTGCAGTTGGCTGGCGGCTAAAGCTGTGGCGTGTGTTTTCAATAAGGAGAGGCCGGCCGCCGTATGTACAACCAACCAGCACACGGTGGCGTGCATGCCCACTTTTTGTTTCTTCTGCCGTCACCCCGCAGAGGGCGGGCGGGGCGGCGAGGCTAGCAGGAACAGACTATCCCAATATGATGATATGTAGGGGGGCGGCAGAGCGCCGGCTGGGCCTCGAGGCTGCTGGCAGAATCCGTTGCAATCTCCGCTTGTCGATCCCGGGCTTCCTCCTCGCATCATCGCTTTGCGAGCAGCTGATTCACCCATCTGTCTGCTCTCCCAGAAGATGGGTGTGCCTGTGCCTGACCGTGAACTGGTAAGTCGGATCGCCCGTTTCCCACCTTCCATGTCGGCTGTGCTTTCCAGCAGGATCGGTACCTGCATTGGGCCAAGCTTGTCACAGTGGCCCGAAGAAACTGCCGGCGGGGCCATTGTCGGACGGCAGGCAGGGCGGCGAAAATGTAGGGGCGAGGGGTATGCATGAGCTCTCCCTGGCCTCCACAGCCTGGCCAATAATCCCATTGGGCAGTCGTCGGGGACTAGCGCTGTGGCCCTCCGCCAACGAGCGCAGCCAGCTCCCCGGTCATCCCTTACTGCTGTGAAAGACGGTTGTTTCGGTGCCCATGAGCCCCATGCTGCTGTGGCCAATGGCACACTCCCAGTTTTGCGTCACGCTGGCTCCGAAACCTGTCTTGGATGAATATCAGAGTGTGAAGGCAGATGGAGAAGCACGAAAAGGGACAATAAATCCAAGAGAGACATCGTATATGTTGAATGAGAGCTGGTTTGTGGTCAGAAAGAGGACGTCAGCACATTTGCTGCCAGAAGAAGGCTGGACAAGAACATGACCAAAGCACGCTTGTGGCCGCTTGTGACGGGTCGGAATAATTCAAGAATTATGCTTGCTCGAGGGTCCCTTGCTGGAGATGAACAGGTCTGTAGGCTGCCGTCTGTGAATGGATGGCGGGAATTCGCCCAGCCAGAAGTCGCCTCTGCGACCCCAAAGTGCGAGTCCAGAGGCGGTGGATCCAGCTGTTCGTCCCGCACGGACCCCTCGAGGCTGGAACGCAGGTGTTCGTGCCCGACTCCACGATCCAATTGTGCGTCGCGATTGAAAGCACTGTCCCCCGCGTTTTGACAGGCCGCCTGAGCCCACCCCCAGCTAAGCTCCGTCGAGGCGAGAACCGAACANTTTTGACAGGCCGCCTGAGCCCACCCCCAGCTAAGCTCCGTCGAGGCGAGAACCGAACAGCCAGGAAGATCCCAGCATCGAAACATCGTGGCCAATTTGGTGATGTGTTGTCTTTTGGTGCAGTGGCGTTGTTTTTTTTGTTTTTTTTTTTTTTTTTTTTTTTTGCGCAAGCCATCTTTCTTTTCATCTGATCAGCATCTCACCTTTCTGATTCGTAATGCGTTCGCCGTGACTTGTTTAATTGCTCTGATAATCATTGGCCGCCTTTTCGTCTCGGATCCTTTTTTCTCGCTCCCTGTTCGATGCGCACCAGCGGCCACGCTGCGCCTTCCCTCTCCCTCCCAGCACACCGCCAAGCAAACCAACTAAACCTCAACCAGACGCGCAGGTCGCAGAAGGATGGCGTCCTCGGTCGACGCCAACACCCGCAAGAGGGTCCTCAGGGTCATCTTTATCTCCCTGCTGCTCGACCTGGTGAGACAGCCCACCCCCTCCGTCTCCTCCGTCTTCCCGGCGCTGCCGGAGTGTCGGCTGCTTTTTGTGGAAGTGCAATGCGCCGGCTAACACGCTCTGCGCACTGCGACTCAGATATCTTTTACTTTCATCCTCCCTCTCTTCCCGAACCTCCTCGAGTTCTACCGCAACTCCGAGGCTCCCGCAGGCCTCGACTCCGAAGGGCGCCAGCGCCCGCCGACCCTGCTCGCCAACGTTCTGGGCTATCTCAACGCCTACAAGGCCGCCTTCGCCCGGCCGATAGACTCCCGATATGACATCGTCCTGCTCGGCGGCGCTCTGGGGAGCTTGTTCTCGTATGCAGCTACCATCTGCCACCCCGACCGGAACGTTTCCGAGACTAACACAATGGGCTCTGTCTGCGCCGTAGCCTCCTGCAAGCTGTCGCGTCCCCTGTCATCGGCCGTCTGTCGGACAAGTACGGCCGGCGCACCGCGCTCCTTTCCAGCATGTGCGGCAACATCCTCTCGGTTCTGCTGTGGGTTGTGGCCGTCGACTTCCGCACCTTTGTGGCCTCGCGCGTCGTCGGCGGTCTGTCCGAGGGCAACGTCCAGCTCGCCACCGCCATCGCCACCGACATCTCGGACGAGGGCAGCCGGGGGTCCACCATGGCTCTCATCGGCGCCTGCTTCTCCATCGCCTTCACTTTCGGCCCCGCCCTGGGCGCCTGGCTGAGCTCCATCCCCACCGTGGCTGCGAACCCCTTCGCCACCGCCGCCGGATTCTCGCTCTTCCTCATCGTCGCCGAGACTGCCTACCTCTACGCCGCTCTGCCCGAAACCCTGCCGGCGTTGACCGAAAAAAGCGGTGCCGCTGCTCCCAAGGCTGCGGCCGGCAAGGAGAAGAGCGCGGCTCCGGTCAAGAGAACCAACTCGCACTTCCTCCTCAACACCGTTCACTTGACCTTCCTCCTCTTCTTCTCCGGCATGGAGTTCTCGCTCCCCTTCATGACGTATGACCTGTTCGGCTACACCTCGGCCCGCAACGGCCGCCTGCTGGGCTACATCGGCCTCGTCGCCTCCATCCTCCAGGGTGGTGTGACGCGCCGCCTCCCGCCCTTGCTTTCGGTGCGCCTCGGCGTCGCGTCCTGCCTCGTCGCCTTTGTGCTGCTGGCCCGTGGCTCTTCTGTTAGCGTGCTCTACCTGGCCGCCACCTGCCTGGCCACCACATCGGCCACAGTCGTGACGGGGCTCAACGCCCTCAGCAGTTTCGAGGCCGGAGCCGGTGAGCGTGGCGAGAAGCTCGGCGCCCTCCGTAGCTGGGGACAGCTCGGCAGGGGCGTCGGCCCCGTCCTCTTCACGAGCGTCTACTGGTGGGCCGGCCGCGAGGTGGCATACGGCATCGGCGCTGTCGGCATCGCTGCCGTCGCCCTCCTCGCCTTCTTTGGCCTCCAGTCTCCCCCGGGGTCTCTGGGAGCGGCAAAAGCCAGGGCTGGCAAAGGAGTTACTGAGAAGAAAGATCTGTAGGCGGGGTTACGGAATACTTCGTCCTTGGCGGCTTGATTTATATAGATCCCTCAGATGTTGTGTGGGGTGTGTTGAAGGATTTTACGAGTAGATGTATCAAGACTTGGAAAATAGAGCTTCATGATAGACATTGCGTTGAAACCAGCACATGATGGATCCCGCTGCAGGGCACCTTTGGATGACATCATCAGCCACAAAGGCAACAGGCCGTGACCAACGGTCATGTGCCGTTCTGAAGAGCAGATCAGATGCTAGTGACACCTTGATTTAGTCACTATCAAGCACTCCTGGTAGAGGTGGCTGGGATATATGGGCATCGGGAAGGTCAAATGACCAGGCCCTCGCCGGCACTATCACAACCACATCAAGGCACAGGGCGTCCGGAGCAACACCGCTTTCACCGTCCCGAG
The DNA here is from genome assembly GCA_003049425.1 of Magnaporthiopsis incrustans. NCBI lineage: Eukaryota > Fungi > Ascomycota > Sordariomycetes > Magnaporthales > Magnaporthaceae > Magnaporthiopsis > Magnaporthiopsis incrustans. The sequence continues at coordinate 24,151 of PYSR01000301.1, read as the reverse complement.
GACATCCCTCGGCTACAGCGGCCTCGTTCGCCTGTAGACAACTACGACGAAGGTTGGCCCGACTCCTGGCTCGGTCCGTCCAAGACATGTACCGGCTTTTGCCGCTAGAGAAAATATGGAGTTTCGCGACGCCCTCTACTTCCTGGAGTGAAGAAATCGTCAATATATGTGATTAAGTATACAGCGACGCCGCACAGACAAGAAGCCAAACATCGCCACACCCCTCGATGGCAGACCCGTATAGAAATGGAATCATTTTTTATTGTTCTTAACACACGCTCATCCCGTGACCATTTCTATTTGTTTAATCAGTGTCCTCAGAGTAGTCCCGAAGGAGGAGAGCCGACACGCCCATGCGACTCGCTACGGCCTCTTTCATCTCTTGGTCCGTTCTATCCAGCGGTAATGTCCCGAGAGCTTCAAGGAGCGGCTTCAGTTGCGAGGCTTTTTTATGGGCACGAGCAGGCGGGCGTGTGGAGGAGGTTAGCACGGGTAAAGAGCGGAGAGAGAACAGAAAGAAGAAGAAGAAGGCGACGAAAAAAAAGAAAAGAAAAGAAAAACATACAGTCCATTTTCACCAAATCTGCGACGGTTTTCGGGCAGAGCGCAATCTGCTCGCCCGTCCGTGTCGAGTACATCGGCGAGAGCCGGTCGGTGTCGGCTTTAACTCTGCCATTCCGACAATGCGCTAGGTGGCGCATCTCCCTGCATACGGCCGGTAAAGGTGTTAGTCAAGAAAAGGAAAGAGGGAGAAAAGAACAAGAAAAAGAGAGAAAAAAAACGGAACATGGAACAGAAGAAATAACCCATACGATGCAACTTGGAGTTTAGAATACTCGACGTGCTTGGCCGGCTGGTTCTTTAGGGTATCGAGGCGGTCCTCCGCCGCGGCCAGGCGGGCCTCCAGGTCCTTGATGAGGGCGTCCTTCTCGCTCTCAGCCTCCCTGAGAGCCTCGATCGTCGCCTCGAGATCCGAGGGCTCGGCACTCCTGGTGGTCTTCGTCATTGCTCCGGCGGGGGGATTGGTCGAGCCGAGTAGGGACAGTAGGGAGTCGGGAAGGATGATGATTCCCAATCGTTCTTAGGGAGAACAGGTAAGGGCTGTATCAGGGTAGCAGTCCGCTTCGCTGCTGCCAATTTATGCTTGTAGAGTCACCCGTCACTGCCTTTCCTACCTCAGGGGCTGGCTTTCTGAGCATCAGCACCAAATATACAACAAACGTACACATCATCAACCAAGATTTACTTTGGAAAAAAAAAAAAAAAAAAAAAAAGCCAATGGCTTTCTTGTCCAAACGATATACATATCCGGCTCATAGACGTCATTTGACTCCCGCCTATCCAGGCTCAGAACGAACTCTTCACCCTGGCGGCGTGGATGGCGTCAAGTAAAGTTCAGTTCGTCCCAATACAAGCAGCCGAAGCGGGTCTCGATAGCGACTGACCGACTGCTGATAACAACAGGAAGCGAGCCACACCTCCATCCAATTGGACGGCAAGCTTGCGTGGTGTAATGGTTAGCATTGCTGCCTTCCAAGCAGCAGATTCGGGTTCAATTCCCGACGCAAGCAAGGAAAAAGATCGCGTACGGAAAAAGTCAATCATCTTTTGGTTCCCTTCCCCCCCGGAAAAAAAAGTTCAACTTTTGCTGCGGCTCGCAAATATCTTTCCGCACCACCTTGCAGACGGAAAGGGGCTTTGGTTTACATAAATCGAACTACGGTCCACTTCCATACAACGTAGAACCTTTTTCGGAGATCAAACCACCCAGATGAGATTTGGTGACACCTCGCGTCTAGAAATATCTAGGTAATCATAACCAAAGCTTGCCATGTGGAAAAAGGAGGGTGTCGAGGCCGTGTTTGGGCACAGAAGCAAACCTTGGCCTCTTTGGGCAGAGAAGCATACCAGAGCAAAAGGAGTGTAAGCAGCGCAGGATACGCCAGGAGGGCAGGAAGAAAGAAGGTTTTGTGGTCCCGCAACCTAGGAAAGATCCCAAGTTTTACTGTACAAAGTGGTCGCTCGTTCCAAACACTCCCGGCAAATAGATGGCACATTTGTAACTTCCAATGTTGTTGTCCTTTGTTTCAATTTCTGAGATATAACCTTGTCTCCTTCGCAGAAAAAAAAAATAACCTTGGGTGAAAGCCTTTGGCGATTGCCGCCAACGGCCGGTTGTCGTTGTCCATGATAAGATGGTCGAGAGAAGACGTCGGGGGAGATGCTTAGACGGCGGGGGCAGCAGGCTTGGTGATCTCCTCGTCGGTGTACGAGGGAGGCACGTCCTGGACGTCCTGCTCGGCCATGAGGCCAGACTTCTCATCGGCACGAGCAGCATCCTGCTCCGAGGCCTTGTGCTGCGAGGTGGAGCCGGAGCGGCGGTGGCAGCGGCGAGGGAAGAAAGTCTGGCCGCGGACGAAGACGCGCCAAAGACCGACGATGAGGGTGCCGACGACCATGCCGAGGACGCTGATGGTGATGCCGGCAAAGATGCCGATGAGGACGGGCAGCAGGATGGAGTAGCTGAGCTGCTTGAACAGGCGGGCCCAGGTGCGCGGGGTGTGCTGGTACTGGATCTGGGCACCGTCGGCGGCGGCGGGCTGGGGGTGTGACATGTGGTGGGGGCCGCCGTGGCGCATGGGGTGGTGCATGTTGCAGTGCGGCTTCATCAGCTTGTTCATGGCGCCGATGGCGGCCGCCTTCATCTTGCACATCAGGGAGTTGCACTGGCCGGCGGGCTCGACGGGGTTCTGGGTCTCGGACTGCTGGATGCGACCGATCATGAGGGCGCCGCCCTTGTCCTTGACCAGGTCGATGTGGATGTTCTTGAGCCCCTGGATGAAGCGGTTGCCGACCTCGATGACCTGGAGGTCGACGCTGAGGAGCTCAGCACCCGACTGCTCGTCGACCTTGTCGGTGCGGACGATGAGGCCGAAGCCGAGGTCTTGGGGCTCCATGGCCATCATGACGGGCCCGGGGTGCTCGACGCCAGGCATGGCCTCGATCTTGGGCACGACCGAGGCGCGGAGCTGGCTCGCGAGCGGGTCCGACTCGGGGTACAGCTCGAAGCCGTTGACGAGGAGGCGGTCGCCCGTCGGGGCGTGCTGGACCGAGAAGCCAAGGTCGAGGTAGTTCTCGGACTTGCTCTTCACGCGGAAGCTGCTGCCGATGTAGCCCGCCACGCGGAGCTCACAGCCGGGGCAGCCGAGCTGGACCGATTGGAACTCGGCCGCCGTCGCCTCGAAGGGCAGGGCGTTGAACGAGGGCTCGCGGTGCGTGGCCGGGGCGTCGCGGAGGGCGCCGGGCGGGAGGAGGAAGGCCTCGGTGGCCACCGCCAGACCGGCGGCGGCAATGGTGATGGGTCTCGGCAACATGGTGATGGTGACGATGATGACGATGATGACTGTAGTGATGGCTGCGGGTGATGTGCTGGCTGTTGCTGGCCGCGAGGGCGATGGAGGACGGGTGGAGTCGGTCCGGAATTGACGAAAGGAGAAGCAAAGCCAAGTGGATGACCTAGGAAACAGGTGGTGATGTATCGCCCAGCGTACCAAGTAACGGATGAAAAAAGAAAGAAGAAACAAAGCGAAACCTAAGAATTCGATGCAACGGCGCTCAGGTGGATGGAAAGTGAGTCGAGTTGATTGGGGTTGTCGATTGATGGGTTTGACGAAGGAAAAGAAGATGGGAGAGTCGAATGGAAGAGGTTAAGTGCGACAGCCCGATCCAGGTCAGAAGATAACAGGCTGCGCCCCGTGTTAGTTGGCGATGGCAGGCTGGGCTGCTGGAACGGACTCGTGCGTGCTTACTCGGGCTGCTGAGGCGTCCAATCAGCAGCCCGCCGTCTTTGTCCTGCCACATTCCTTTTGCCGCCGCTTGATGGCGTAATTGGTGCCTCAGGACGCAAATGGACCCCTGAAATCCCACTAGAGCCAAACTCTATCCAGCTGCCCCCAAATACCGCTCCGTGATCTGGCGTTGCAGGCATCTGCAATTCCAAGTCGGGGTGCGTCATTGGCGTCTTTGTGGGGACTTTCTTGGAGCTCTCTGCCTGCAGATTTGGATCTCCGACTTGACATCCATCACTCGATCATCGTCCTGCGATGAAGCTACAACGCGGCTATGTCCGTCAAGGTGCCAACAGAGTTATGCTGCGTGTTGGGTCAACGTGATAGCACCATTCTCTTCACTGCCTCAATGCTGCTTGCTTACTGTGACTTGCAACACCCTCGAATTCCAACCGGTCCGAGTGTGCATGTAAACCCGCCCGTGCTGAGAGTGCAATACAAGCATGGAGCCCCATATTTACTCAGACCAGAAACAGCATGGCGAACACAGCGCTGCTACCCCGGCCATCACGGCTGCAAATGGCCAACCAACGTTGGTTAAAGTTCAACAAAGGTCAAGTCCGTGACTGTCTGTCTGTAACAAACGGCACCCCGTGGTGGAAAAACACAATGGCTGGGAAACAGGGGAGGGAGGAGTAGAACGTCAAAAATAGACACAAGTAGGTCCCTGGATGCATCAACGTTCCATGGCTTGGAGTAACTCCCCTGGCAGTTGAAGGGCGACCTAGTCAAGTGAGGCGATTGTGGATTGTGCTCGGGCACTGGATTCGCATCGGGGACTCCTTCTTTAAAGTAAATTTGAGCCATGATCAAGTTTCCAAAGCCAGCGAGGCTGCGGGAGGAGTCATTGTATGTCTGCCCATTCGCGATGGCCCGATCAACAGGCCTTCTTGGGCCACTCACCGGGCCGTCGCGCGCAGGTCTGTCGCAGCGCTTGCAGATCAAGGGTGTAATATGTTTACATGTTTTAGTCTCACGAGTTGAACGGTACGTTCAGGCACCGGAGCTGGACCGCGGAGAACCCCTTCCTTTCCTGGCAGCACAGCATCTATCCCCGGGTGGAGCGCGGCGGTTGGCCTTCTCACTGAAGCCGGGGTCGAGCGGGATGTTCTTCCTTTTTGGTTGCACTCCGGACATGAGTTGAGATGAAGTCCTCTGTCTCTCACAGGGGGCAAGTCGCCGTTCGACTTGAGGTTCCCAGACGAGAGAGAGATGGCTGGAGCGCCCGATCTTGCAAGCCATCCATGGTGGTTTGACGTGTTTGACGCACCTCATGGGCTTGGCAGCCCGGGTCCGGGGGGTGAGCACGTAGCCCTGGTGGGCTGTCTGGAGTATTTTAGGAACATATGTCAGCCGGTTACGCCGGACGGCACAGAGAAGGTGTGCCATGCAAGGGCATGAACAAGCAATGCAATACGGCGAAGCACGGAGTTGTACGGAGAGGCGTAGCGTAGTGCCTGCTTGGCCATATTCGGGGCTTCTAAGCAGAAACGGCATCTATTCCTGGATGCCCATGATGGTAGGATACAGCAACGTGATGATAGGACATAGCGCTCCAAAACCAGTTTGTTGTGGCGAGTATGTGTCACGTGACCAGCATCGAGAGAGCGGGCAGCATACTGCCCCGTCAAATTGCTCGCATTCGCTAAAGACGGCGAGGGGAGGCAATCGTGAAAAGGATAGACGGGATGGATAAAAAAACAGACGAAAGAATAGGACGAGCCAAGTCGCCGGAAGGCGATCGGTTTGCGTCTCGGGTCTCGGATTGCGGGGCTCGTCTTGTCTCGAAGTCGACCCCTGTGAAACACGGAACTCTGGACTGGACGTGTTGCGCCGAGGCTGTGTGCGCCACGGCAACCAAGAGGATCACATAGGTTCCGAAAAGGGAAGAATAAGGAGAGAAGTTCGAGGGACTGAGAAGGCTGCCGATAAGCAAGGAAAGGGCGAAGGCGTTTGTGAAGAGGCCCAGGGAGAGATGGAGAGAGAGAGACAGTCACCCAGGCCGACCCGAGCCGGCGGTTGGGATCGATGTGCAGGTAACTTGTGCCGAACAAACGAAGATCCGAAGTTTGATGGAGCCGCTCAGTCCTGATTGCACGCCACGGTAGCCTCGTACAGATGAGCCGTGATGAGAAGACGCGCGGGAAGGCGAGGCCGCAGCACATTTTCCCGGCCGAGTTTCGCGGTCCCGTGGTCCCACGGCCGTCCGTGACTGTTTGGGATAGATAGCCCTTAAAATGAAAGCGACGCGGGGCCGTGGTAACCTGCCTATATGACGGGGGATTCTGGCCAAGCGTACGTGGTGGTAGCTAGAGTAGGTAAGGTAGTGGTTCCCACGTCCTTCATCTCCCCCGCATCAAGAAACAACATCCAAATCCCTCGTGGAGCTAATGGGGCGCCACGTGTGTGACGCGACTTGCGCTATGAAGACGTTGCAATCTATTGTTGATAATCATTTTCCTCTTTCTGCCAGGTCGTTCCCTTTGCGTGTTAGCCGGGCTGTCCCCCTTGGCGCCCAGCGAGCAAGGGAGGATGGTTGCGCGTGATCACGAAAGACGTAACTTTGCCCGGATGATCCCGTACCACGTCTCTTCTAGCTGTCCTGGATCGGATGGAGGAGACCTGACTCGGGGACGGAAGTGGTGGGGGACAGACATCCCATTATTGACTTGTCGATCTCCTGTGTAGGTATTTACTATGTACTGTGTGGAAGGAGGTCTGGTGGAAGCATTAGCGCGCACCTCCGTATGGTCCGCCAACTTTGTGCATTGAGCACGAGCTGAAGACTTAGCGGGGTGCCGGCTTTCGCTCGCCGGCGTGGCTGGACGTCGATGAGCCACTGGTGCCGGATGTTGAAGGCGCCGGACACTATCAAGTAGGTACCTACCTCTGTAATACCCCTTTCTGTTAGTCGACACTAGGCAGGCAGGCCCAGTGTCAACGCCCCGAGCGGTCAAGTCGGCCCACACGCGTGTCAGCTCGTAAACGCCGGTCCGACGTCATCATCACCGTTGCTGAATGCTAGCGTTCCGCTTTGGGTGACGAAGGAAAATGAGGACTGGTTGGATCCTGACTAGAGGTGTGCACGAGTTGTGCTGTGCATCCGTGTCCGTCCTTTGTCGTGGAAACCGGAGCTCCCCGATGTATGCTGCTGTACTGTTGTTTATACTCGGACTATATTCCTTCCATTTCCGTGGAAACACTGGTTTGCGGATGGAAGATGGAAGGAAGACCAACAAGCAATCAAACATCAGTTTGACAAGTAGGGTGTTCCCCGCTTCGCCCCGTCTATAAAGGGTATGGATAATGGAAGAGGATTGATCGCCGGATCAAGTGCTCGACCGCCATCACCGAGATGCACAGATTCATTTCCACTTCTGGGTCTCTAGCGACAGCCAGACCACTTTGGGGATCGCTCTATCGCCCCGAATCGAAAATGGCGCGGGGGCTCCCACCTGTCGGCAGGGACGTGGGATCCTCTTTCCCCTTCAGCTCCGCAAACGCTTTGGCCCGTTATGGGTACCTGCATCCGCTGGTTCAGGTTGCAAAAGAAGGGCGTTTGCTAAGCAACTCAAAATGGCGAACTTCGATCCGCCAGCTTGAGCGCCAGTGGCTGCGCCGGTTGGGGCTGGCTGTTGAATCGAATCGATAGTCTCCTCCGGCCTTTTTAGCACATGGTTTGAAAGGGTTGACGTGAGCGAGCCTCCTGAGCGGGTCGCCTCACGCCAAATGCCGTTGGTGACGTGATTATTTTTCCCAGTCCGCTGGTCGCTGTGCTCGGGGTTCCGAATCGAAAGCCCGTGGTGATGCGGTCGGCTGTGCTTTATTTTTATCGCCATGTGAGATTTTGCGGCCGGGACAACGGCCATTTCGGGGAGAATTTGAAATTGCAGAACTTGTTCCTTCCGTGGTTCGTGGTGGTGCATGGGCGCCGCATCCTTCGATGCTTTTTGCGGGACTATTATGATTGCCACGTCTGGTAGCACTAATCTGAAAGAAGGAGAGAGGGCAGCGTTTGGGGGTTTGCTGACGAGATACGAGATACAGGTCTCGATGCCGCGATGGCACAGCGGGACAAAACGAGGACGCGCGCGCGCTGGTGCTCAACGCGGTCCTCAGGGTAAGCCCCCGCGGGCCCAGCACGAAGGTGACGGTTCCTTCTGCGCTGCAACGACACGGGCGAAAGTCCCAGAGTCGCGGAGAGCAAGATTCTCCTCCAGCATTCGGCCAAAGCAACGCTGGCACGGATGCAGGGCCGAGCCAGCCGAGCCTGTGCCTGATTGCCTCTTGATCAACTTTCAGGGGCCCCCTTGTTCTTTTTCTGTGGACGGCCCCTAGTCAGCCCCGCCAATTTGAAACAGCCTCCTCCCCTCCTTGTTCTTTTTTTTCTTCACCACTTTGTCGACCGACGCCGGTGGTGTTCGCCTACTCCTGGCAGGCTGACCGACGCGCCTGCAGCCAGAGCCGCCCGCTCTCTCCCGGGCTCGCCCACCCTCGTCTGTCCGCACCCCCCCGTCCGAATTTGGGGTGCCGCGCATGCCATGCGTCCTGTGCGACGGCGGCGCCAGCCATTGGATAGCTGAGGTGTGGCTTCTGCGTGGTATTTTGGTGGGAATTTGCGTCTGCGTGCTGCACACACATTGACGACCCGCGGGAAACCAGTCCATCCCATGTTAGATATACTTTTTCTGCTCACGCTCTCTCTTTGTCTTCTTCTGATGGGGTTTTGTTTGTGTGGTCCTGCAGCACCACGCCCCGATCGCAGAGGCCTGTTCACGCGTCCGCAAATAGATCCAGTTGCAGAATCTTGTCCTTCGCTTCCGTCTAAGCGACTGAGCTCCCTTCCTTGCCCCTATATTCTTCTGGGCACTCGCTTTCCACTCCCTTCCACCTACCGCCCGCTTCCTTTGCAGCGAACGAAGCCGGGCGAGTCGAGTTTGAGCCACTGCCGTCTCGTTCCCTTCGTGCCTTCCCGTGTCCACCTGCGCTGCCGAGGTCGCGGCTTCCAAATCGGGTCGCGGAACAAACAGAACTCTGAACTCTGTCAGCCTGCTGGAGAGCAGCAGCAGCAGCAACAGCGGCGGCGGCTCTGGCGCCAAGCAGACGAAACATCAAACGTACGTGATCTCCTTTTTTCCCTCCCAACCTGCGACCAGGCTGTTCAGGCTGGCCCCTGGCCGTGGCTCTGGGACCCGTCGGGCCCTCTGGCGAGCCCGCAAGCGAGGTCCGCCTTCCCTCCTCCTGCCCTGCTACTCCATTGCCCACATGCCCCGTCCCAAATAGGCAAATCGCTTTGTCGGGGGTTTCTGGGCCAGCCTTCGCTGTCTCAACTGGTTGTCACGGAAGGGACGAGGGGTTCCCGCCCGTCTGCTACAGTACGGCGCATCCAGCACCACCTCGCCCACACACCCCCAGGGTTGGCATCCCCAGCTCAGGACAGCATCCCGTCCATCCGTGTCCTTCCTTGTCCCACAAGCTCGTATCACCTGTCCGCCACGCCTCTCCCACACACAGACGCACACTGGGCGCTGCTGCTCACCACAATAATATCGATTTTTTTTTTTTTCCCTCCTCTCACTCCCTGCTTTCCCCTCCCCTTGTCTCCGCAAACGACTGACGGCTCCTGCTCAGGCCAGACAGCATTGGTCATTTCCTAAGCCTTTGCTTTTTCATACTGCTCTTCAATTGTACCTAATCTTTGTTGTTGTTGTTGCTGTTTCTGAGGCTTCGCTCGCGACTCTCCCTGGGCAGGTCCGTCATTCATTCATTCGCTTCCGCTGCGCTCGACCAAGTAAGCGCCTCATTCCCATCGCTGCATCTCCTCGACGGACATACACGACGACGCATAGACCTGCATCCCAACCGCCGACAGACCGGATCGCCTTCTTTCCTTGTCGTTGCCATTCGTTCCTTTATTCTTCTTCGTCTTTTCAATTATCTCAGAAAAAGTTGGATGCCGTATACGGGGTAGCGATCTTTTCTCTTCTCCTTTCTTTTAGGATACCCCTTTCAAGCTAGTCATTTTCGAGCGCACAGAGTCCGGAACATCTGCGAGCAAGCGCCTGATCGCGCATCGAAACCCCGACTGGCAACGATTTCTTATTCTTATTATTGTTATTAGCCGAAGTCCGGACACTATCCTGCGGTGTTGTCTCGGTTCCGTACCACGCTGGATCCCTCATCGAATCGCCGAGACACGACCGGTATTTCCCTCGCCAACCGAGTCCCTCCGGACATCGCCGCCCGGATTCTCGCATATGCGCTTGTTATTGGATAAGACGCGCAGTTGGAAGAAGGTCCTGTTGCTGGGAGCGGGATTGGAAAAGGGGATCAGCCGTGGGAGCATTTGGATGCCCCCATCGACAGTCGCTATCGAGGTGGCCTCTGCTAAATGAGTTACCCTCAAGATGGGCAGGATATGGAGCCACAGCCGATACAGGGGGGATCCGTCAGGCGCGCGCGCGAGTTGGCAATGGCCGGCCTGGCAAGTCGCTTGCCCGAAGAGAGCAGGATACCCATCCGGATGGTGCCTCAGGATGGCCCTGGGCCGAACCCCCAGTTGCCGCTGCCCATAGCCCGACGCTCGCCGCCGCCTATCGCCGAGGCCGTCGCCACGCCGCAGCCCAGGGCCGGAATCCCTCGCCCGCGCGGCGACGGCCCCATTACCGGCGACGACATATCGAGGCCGACTCAGATTCCCCAATGGCCGCTCGGCGGTGCGCCCATCGTGCCTTCGGCCTCGACCGTTAACCAGGGCTTCGCGCCCTATCAGCCTCCGCCAGGCCGATCTCAGCCCCCGCAGCGGCCTCCGAGGCCGAGCCGCGTTCCCTCGATGCTCGACGGCTCCCAGATCCAGGACCCGACCCCCGTGTTTCAGTACCAGCCCACGTCGAACCGCGAATCTGAGGTTTCTGTCCAGCAGTCGACTACGTCCTCGGCCTCGCGTCCGTCCACACTGGATTCCGTCGGATCAATTCCAGACTTCCCTCTGCCCATCACAGGAACCCCCGTCGCGCCTCCCAGAAGGAGTTTCAACCTTGGGCCGCCTCCGTCGGCAAGACGCGGGGCGTCCTCGTTTTACTCTAATGCCTCCTTTGTGTCACCCATCCCCGAAGAGAGCCCACGGTCAAGATCGCGTGCGTCGTATGCGTCCAGCGCGGCCATCCCCAGGGATAGGGACAGCTGGGACTCGTCGATATCACCCGGGCCAAGCCCGACCTACGCCGACGCCCGATTCGACGACGCCATTCCGGAGGACGGCAGGGAGGGTATGTACGGCGACGACCAGGGCGACGAGAGCCAGCTGGTTCGCAGCGCGAGCATAGGCAAGAGGGGAAGGGCCTTGCTCGTGACGACTCCTGCGCCACAGCGATCTTCCGAAGTCCCCGAGATGGGTTTGAGGGCGGTGCCGTCTCCACGAAACCCGGGTGCTTTTGGTGATGCCACGGCCTACACCGACGCGTCCTCGGCAAGCTCCGCGAGCGATCCCAGGTCCCGGGGGCTGCGGCCCCCGCCTCCAGCGGCAGCCGCAGGCGCCGCGGGGATGGCGTTGACGGCCGAGTCGATATTGAGCGCGTACGATGCCGCATCCTCCTCTGACCCGTCGAACCCCAGCCGTGCCCTCTCGGTTTCTCCCCAGCCCACGCGTGAATACAGTCAGTTTTCGGCCATTCGCAGGCCCCCCAGGCTAGACTTGGACGCTGTCAAGGCGGCCGAGGCGCGTGGCAGCTTGACGAGCCTGCCAGACCTTATTCGCCGAGCCACCCGCCTGGCGGCAAGCCTCGAGAAGGGCCGCAGACCGGCGAGCCGCTTTCCTGACGACATGGGCCCGTTTCAGGGCCGGTCGGAGAAGAACCGCGCAAGTAAGTTGAGAAGGCGGGCCCGATGTGGCCCGGACCACTGCAAGCCCCAGTTTTGAAGGTACTAATACCAGTCCTCACAGGTGACTATGAGAAGCACCAATCGGGTCTCTCCGACATGCTGGCGGCCTTCCCGCCCCCGGCGCAGCCTGTGGCCCAGCCTCGTAGGAGTTGGAGGGAGAGCGTGCGAGATGAAATCAGCTCGTGGCCACTCCCGGCTCGCTTCAGCGGCATGGGCCGCAGCAGGGACGCCTCTCCCCGCGACCAGGAACCGGCGCTCCCCACGTACAACATCGCTGGCAGCGGCAATGGTGGCGACGACGGCAACGACGGGGACCCCAACGCCAGCAATGCCCGGGGCGAGGGAAAAAAGCCAGGCCGACGGTGCTGCGGCCTGCCGCTTTGGGGGTTCATCATCCTGGTTATCGTGCTGCTCATCATCATCACGGCCGCCGTCGTGATCCCGGTCGAGTTCTTCGTCGTTCGCCGCCGCGCCAACAACGGCGCCGGCAAGGCCCAGCCGGCGCTAACCGAGTGCCAGAACATGCTCACTTGCGCCAACGGCGGCACCAATATCGTGACGTCGGAAGGTGTTTGCAGCTGCATCTGCACCGGCGGCTTCACTGGTGCCACCTGCACCGTCCCCGGCACCAACGGCTGCACAACGACCAACGTTGTCGACCAGAGCCCCAACGTCGGGAACAACGTCATCAACAACGTCACCCTCGGTGACTCGCTGCCCCGCCTCATCCAGGCCGCTTCCCAAAACTTCTCCATCCCGCTGTCGGTCACCCAGATCCTGGCCAAATTCAACGCCGGAAGTCTCAGCTGCCTTGCCGAGAACGCTCTCGTCACCTTCAACGGCGAGAGCGCCCGTGGCAACGGCCCCTCCCAGGCCGTTATTCCCGGTAGTACCAATAATGCCGCCGGGGGCCCGGAGCCTAAGCCACCTCAGGTACCCGAGCTACCCCAGGTACCTGAGGGCGTCGCCATCGCAGTTGTCACGGTTCTGGTCCGGCGCCAGGCCGGCCAGGGCTTCTCGACCACGCTCTCCGGGACCGTTTCTTTTGCCAGCACCCGTACCTCGATTCCGCCTACGACGACGACGACTCTCACGATCAGCATCCCACGTAAGCCGAGCAGCACTAGCACCAGTAGCAGCAGCACCACCACCACCACCAGCCGCAGCAGCAGCATAACCACCGTCCCCTCGCCACCGCCCGGCACGTCGCCCACTCAGGGCAACCCGCCACCCGCCCCTTCCACCTTCCCCGTCACCGATCAAATGCTCGACTTTGCGCGGGTGTCGGTCCTCTTTGTGCTGCAGCAGGAGACGCTCCAGAATGCCGAGACGGCGCAGTTGGCTCTTCAGCGCTTCTTCACGGCAGCTGGCCAGGGCTCCGCCGCCCCTTCGCCTGTCACGCCCGCTCAGGCCCGCAACCTGACGCTCGGCAACGGAAACTCCGTCAACCTTATCGACTTCAAAGTCGATGTCGGCGGTGGTCCCGTCGGCGGGGCCGCCAGGCCCGCCGCCACACCGCTACGCGCTCTTCGCCTCAGGGATGCGACGCCCCAGCCTGGGTCTCTACGTGCGGGGGCGAAAATCAGGCGAAGCCACCTCTATTGGTGAGGATGTTCCGCAGCTAATTTACGACCTTGTTGAAGTCTCCGAGCCAGCTGGCAGGTGAGAGGGAGGAAAGAGAGATGCCATTTACTCAAACTACTTAATACCTTTCTCTTCGTTTCTTGTCTTCTTTTTACATGCAGCACCTGTACATATCCGGCATATCTTATACGCATGCGTCAGCAGGCAGGGTTTTCTCTTCTCGCGCGCTGTTTTTCTCGTTTTACATAAACCTCATACCCCATTTCTTTTCATGTCATTCTTCTCTTCTTATATATCTCTCTCTCCCTCGCTTCCCTTTCCCATTAACTCACCATCCTCTGCCTGATACAAATCACTGCACAAGCAACGGAGCCAGGGCCCGGCGTCTTCTGCTGCTCACATATAAACCAAAACGGCAACGCGACCCAGTTTTTGTACACCGTCATGCGACATAGAGCGGCGGCCTCCTCTTGGGTACACCTTATCCCCGTCCCTTCTCTTATTTCGCTTTGTTTTACTGTCTACGCGCACACGCACACAAACACTTCACGCTGTACACATATCGGCGGCATCACAAGTTGGCTTGGATACGTTTGGGACAACGCACAAGAGCTTCAGCGGGGCGGTTTAATGGACGGAGACAAGTATGGAAACACTGCGAGCGTGCCCTTGTGCCGCCGCTGGTGGGCATGGCCGGACAAAGGAGAGTGCTGCCCGGTCGAGTGTAGGTAGTCTAGTTGGAGGATTTACGCTGAATATGAAGGAAATTATCATGATCCAATAGGGTGCCGTTGCGTTCGCGATGGCTCTTACGTTGACTGACTACTCTGTTGGCGGACGCGAGAAAAGAAAACAGGTACGGGCTAGTGTGCACGAGGATCGGCAAGCGTACGAGGCGGCTTGACCTCACAGCCTCACGCCTCAGGACCTGCAGGACTACTGTCGAGGAGGCAAAGAACCTGAGGCAAATTAAACGACGGCAGACCGGCCACATCAGGGTTTTCAGATAGCCTCGATAATGCTCATCGTAGAACCTGTTGGCCGGGCGCTTCCTGTTCCAGGGTCGGATCCTCTCTCCTGAACACTAGCCGGCGGGCCAATGCGTCATCTTGAAAACTAGCTGCTCTCGAATAGCCTGGAAGAGTGGTTCAAACTAGGCCTCTGGATGGGCCTGGGCGCTCGTCAACAGACAGGAGGAACGGCTTAAGCTTGGCTTCTGAGCGAACCCTGGCGCAGAGGAGACGCTTGACCGACGCGAGTCCTTGGCTGCCACCTACACCCAGCAGCGTGCCGCCGCCCTTCGGATTCCACCCCTTCCAGCTGTTTGGCTGATGGTTGAACCAGACGGTGAAGCATGGGCTTGATCGATGCCAACCGTGCCTGCCATAGGCATACCTAGGGCCTGTGACGAGTGGCGATTGCGGGGAAGACGTCTTTTGTGTTGAGAGTCCAACCCACGCCTGCATGGCTGGCTCACTACGCGAGGAGGCGTGATGCGGCCGTGCGTCCGATCCCTTATCTAGACAGCAGCAGCGACACCTCTTCTGGAATGCCAAGTCTTTGTGTTGCCAGAGTAAGGTACCCGGGCCATGCCTGAGGATGATCAAGTGTGCTGGCTGCCACCCTGGCGAGGTGTTTCTCACGATACAAGATAATGTGTCGGCCAGCAGGCATGAATAAAAATATATATCTTCCAGACCCGAGCAAGGTTCAAGGCAGTCCTCCATGCTGGATACAGCGCAAAGAACGAGAACAACTACTGCCGTCAGGCGGGCTCACTGTGAAGGACGCTCGCGCTGCCCGCGGCGGTATCGTTGTGGACAATCCTACTGTGACGACGGCCAAAAACGGTCTGCGGTTTTGACAGCCCTGGTTGAAAGCCCCGCTACCCGGACCTGTCCTGCAAGTCTGTCGCCTTCCTATTTCCTGCTTCCTTTCCTGTTTCCCGCATCCCACCTTGTTAGGCTCTTCCTCCACCGGCTGGGCCTTTGAATTACCAGCTCTCCGTCTCCCTCGGAAGCACCGGCAGTGCATGTGTGCTTCTGGAACGGACGGGGACGTTTCTTGCCTCCCTGAGAGCAAAAAGTGGCACGAGACTGTACCTGAGGCGGTGTGGTGGCTACACCGCCATTCAAACTGGTCACCAGCCTCCAGGAATGTGTGCCATTGTCTGGGGGCGTCCTCTCACTTTCACGTACCGTTGCTTGTGCCCTTGATGAGGTGGGTAATAAGATCCTGCCTGGGTGGTCTCACCTTTGGATCTGGATTGTTCGTACCGGCTTCATATCAGGCCGGCTCACCCCTCGCTGACGAGGCAAATCGTTTCGCGTCCCGCTGGCCGCCAAGATCAGGGCTCTGCACAGAAGTTTGCAAAGCTTCCAAAGTGCGAGAGCGCTCAAGTTGTGAGTAGGCCGGCTGGTACTAAACTCGGCTACCGTCTTGTCCTAGGTGTCTATCGTGTACAGCATTACCCTGAGCTTGGCGGGCAAGATCTGTACACCCGCCGCGCTGACGATAAAACGCAATTGGTTGCTCTAAAGGTGCACACATGACTACACTGGTCTTGAGCCTCCGCGTTGCCGACCTGGTACTGGGCTTTGCTTGAGCTTCGTCCAAGCCAAGCCCTTCACCACGCTGTCTGTTACGGGGCAATAAAATGGCGAGATTCCTATGAAATTTATTAGACAGTGACTATTATGCGGGAAATGAAGATAGACCAATCTAGTCTCCGGGGCATGGAGAACTCGTTGCCCTCTTGCAAGTGAAGGAGCAGAGAAGACCGGGAATCGAACTCTCCGGGGTGTTGATGGCAGACTTTATATCCAGGGCGGGGTAGATCGAGACTGGAACATCCTGGCCAGGCCGGGTGAAGAAGCCCTCTCCCGAATAACGCCAGCGGGCCCGCGCGGGGACGGCGTAGTGGCGGTTACGATAGCCTATCCTCTCTCACCTCCAGGCCAGGAAACGCCGTCGTGGCAAGGCTAGTACGGATGCGCCGACCCCAAGCGGTATATCCAGGCATGAATGCTCCAGCCCCAGGCAAAGAGTTGCTATGCTAGCGTGGCCGACCTGAACCGGCCGCATCGCTAAAAAACAACAACCTCTCGAGACGACACGGGCAGCTGTCGATGGGGGTAGAGGCCTGGGGCTGGCCACCGCTAATCTCTGTCACCGGCGTCGAGGTGTCTGGAAGATGCCCTTCGACGAACCGGTCTCAGGGTTGGACGTCACCACACCCACGTTATTCCAGGTCTCAGCAATCGATGGGGAATCGTCAACGCTAGAGGCCACGGAAGCCGTCAATCTGCTGCCGGGTAGGTACCTGCCTATCAGCCAGACGCGGTAGAGATCAGGTTCCATACCGGCACTCTGTTTGCCCGTGTGATGCCTTGCGTGCGCGTGACGGTTTGCATGAACTCGCCCAGGCTCTGCGTCAGTTCCTTAAAAACCTTGCCGAATCTCGCAGTGCTCTCTATCCGCCTCGGAGCTTTTGGTAGAACGCGGCCAGGCTAATAATCCTGAGACTCGGCACACTTTTCGCCCGAGAGGCAAACTCTTGATATGCCGCCTGCGTCGCGTTCGACTTGCCACTAAAAGAGCACGTTCGACATCACCATTGCGTACCTAGCCATGGGGCAAGCCGGTTTTCAAGATCACAGCCAAGGGGCCCAAACGATATGCATCCCCAGAGAAAGGCAACAATGGACATGTATCAAAACAAGACGCTAGGGAATTATCGAAGGAAGCTAAGAACGCAACGGGCACGTAAGGCAGGCAGGAGAACAAGAAATTATATACCCAAATCTCCCAAGGCCTATCCCAAAAAGGAAAAAAAATAAGAATATCAAACAGAAAAAGCGACGCCCCCCAAGATTTTTGTGATGTTTTAAACACCGTGACTCCCTTGGTAAATCTGCCTGCGCCGGAATAAATCTACTGCCGTCTTCTACCAGAATGATGGGAACTGCGTAGATGCGTACGAGTAAAGTCTTCACAATGGTCATCACATGACAGGGATACCGTCGTACTCGGCATACCCTAGAGACAAGTTCATATTTTCTGTTTTTGTCATTACCGGTTAGCCAGGCGCCCACGTTTTTTTTTTTTGGTCCGAACTCGGCAGGGGAATGAATAGTGGCAGACTCACGTAGGCATTGGGTCGCCGCCCCCTTGAGCAGGTTGTCAATGGTGGCACACACGACGACGCGCCTGCCCGACGAGTGCACCTGGAAGCCGCCGATCTCGACGCCGTGCTTGTTGGCAATGTCCTTGACGAAGGGCGCCTCCCCGATTATCTTGACCAGCCGCTCGCCCGCATACCGATCCTGGTAGATGTGCCTGATGTCGCGCGAGTTCATCTCGTGGCGGAGCGGGATGCCGATGGTCAGCTGGATGCCCGAGAACCAGGACGCCACGTGCGGCACGAAGGCCACCTCGGTGCCCAGCTGCCTGCTGATCTCGCGCTCGTGCATGTGGTCCGTCAGGCTGTACGGCAGCATGTTGTCTGCCAGGAAGGCCGTGTCGTTCTTGCGCGACGGCTTGGTGCCCGCCCCCGAGTAGCCCGACACGCCCGAGATCCACGCCTGCCCGCCCAGGTGCTCCAGGAGAGGCGCGATGGCGAGCTGCGCGCCGGTGGCGTAGCAGCCGGGGTTGGAGATTTGCTTCGCGTTCCGGATGGCCTCGCGCGACGTCAGCTCTGGCAGTCCGTATGTCCAGCTGTCGTCGAATCGATAGTCGGCCGACAGGTCCACGATGACGCTAGAGTTTCCCCTTCCCTGGCGGCCCTGGTAGACGGCCTCCACGTAAGGCTGGCACACGCCGTTGGGCAGCGCCATCACCCAGCAGTCTATCTCGCCCCGCTTCTCCATCTCCGTCATGTCCTCGGGGCTGAGGTTCTCGTACGTGATGTCGCTCTTGTCGTAGCCCTGGAGCTTCTGCCCAGCGAGCTCCCTGGAGCTGACGTGCGACAGCTCCATGTGGGGGTGCGAGTTGAGGAGGGTGATGAGGGCCTGTCCGGTGTATCCCCGCGCGCCGATGAGCGCGACCTTGGCCGTCGCGCTGTTTGACGCGTTCTTCTTGCCCAGGGGAGGGTTGGGGTTTGTGGTGGTGGTGGCGTACCCACGGCTAGCTGGGTAGCCCACGGGCATACGAGCCTCGCTGGCCGTCGAGTATGCCCTCCCCGGTCCCCTGTTCATCTGGCTCAGTCGCGATGCCGTAATTACCGGCCGGCGCGCCGACGTGTGGTAACCCCTGGCCTGCTGGGCGACCGGGGTCTTGCTTGCGCCCGACGTTGCCAGCTTCTCGGCAGCGCCCGGCTGCATGTAGCTGTTGTAAAGAATGGCGGCCCCGTTCGTGTTGAAGTCCCGCATGACACTGGTGCTCTCGTTGACGTCAAGGCCAGACCAGAAGAGAACTGTGCCGTTCTTGGACATACTGCCGTCCGCCTTGTCGAAAAACCACGACAGGTTTTCGTCGTCCTCGCTGACCGTCCACACGAGTTTGGGGAAATCCTTCTTGATAGCAGCCATGATGTTGTCGGCCACGTTGGTGAAGAATCCCGAAGCGGTCATCGTCAGGGTCACGAGCTTGGCAACGCCGCCCTGCTCGCTGGGAGGTAGGGTGACGGCCAGGACGCTCATCAGGTCGTCGTAGTAGGCCTTGAAGAAGTTCTCCTTCATGAACTCGACATAGGTGTCGACCGATTCTGCGGCATCGGGGCCTTCGCGATCTCTCACGAGGACCTCCTTGAGCTTCGCGAGGTCGCCGAACTCGGAGAGGGAGGTGGACGTGGCAAGCTTACTGCCGCGGCGGATCAGGGTCCCGGCGCCCGAGTCGGTGAAGAGCTCCTTCTGGAGGTCCTGTGGGTGGATGATGGCTACGCTCGATGTGCGCGGCAGTGTGTCGAGCAGCTCCTTGATCTCTTTGATCTTGAGGCGGGTGCCAAACTTGCACCAGGCCTGCGACATGTACCAGTCGTACTCCTCGTCCAGGTTGATGGCCGAGATCTTGTCTCCGTCGCCGTTGAAGAGGCCGCCCTTCTCCGAGAGGTAGACGACCTTCAGGGGCTCGAGGGCCCTGGCCAGCTCGGCGGCGGCGACGTCGGCGTTGACGTTGAGCAGCTGCCCTTCGGGGGTCCAGGCCAGCGAGGTCAAGACGGGCAGGCATCGGCGGTTGATAGCACCCTCGATGATGTCGGTGTTGACCTTTGTGATCTTGCCCACGAAGCCCCACTTCTTCTGGTCCAGGTAGTCGGCGTAGAAGACACCGGCGGTGGCGGGGCGAACGTTGACGCCAAACTCCTCCAGCCGCTTGGTGAAGTTGAGGTTCTCCTCGAGGAACAGCTGGCGAGCCACAGCCAGGGTCTTGGCGTCGGTGACGCGAATGCCCTCCTCGAACTGGGGCTCGACGCCGGCCTCCTCTAGGAGCTTGTTGAGCTGCGGGCCAGCGCCGTGGACGATGACGGGGTAGAGGCCGACCTGGTAGAGGAAGGCCAGTGCCTTGCAGAGCTCGTCGAGGTAGTCGGTGAGGATTGCGCCACCGACCTTGATGACGGCAAACTTCTGGGACTCGACCGAGGTGAAGAGCGACAGGTACTGCTGGACTTCGCGCTTGGAGGCCACACTACTGATAGCTTGGACGACTATGCCCCTAGTGCTGAGGTCCGTGGTCGAGAGGGGTGCCGAGGCCGAGAAGGAGCGGCGGGCGGCGAGGGCTGCCGTCAGCCGAGGCAGGGCTCGCGAGGAGGAGGGCAAGGATCGCTTGGGGAGGGCTCCGGCCCGCACGCACTGGCGCAGGCCGGCGCGGAGGGCACCTGCGGGGAGCATTTTGCACGGGAGGGCCTCGATCGCGGAGGGGGAAGGCCGGGTCGGGAGAGGCGGTCGGCGGCCGGAGGACGAGGACTCGGAGTCGGTCAGAGGCCAATTGGGGGCGGCGGGAGCACGGCAAGCACTGCAGGCACCGCGGGCGCTCGGAGAACGGAGGAGGGTTCCAATTCCACCGTGGCGAAATCCCAGGTCCAGAGCTTCGGGCTGGACCTAGCAGGAGGGAGCTCGGTCCACGCAACGGCAAGGGCGGGCGAGGGAGGGGCACCGCACCTGCGGTACCATCAAGTATTCTTCACGGGCGCAAAGAGGAGCGGCGGTAGGGTGGAACGGCCGAGGTGGAAGAAATATACTCCTAGGTGCGGTCTGCGCAAGCTCGCTGTTTGGGGTGCCTGGACTCGGGCGTGGAGGGACGTAAAAAAAAAAAAAAAAAAAAAAAAAAATTTAACGTGGAATTTGTGACTCCATGAGAAACATGCACCGAAACCGGTCCTTCTGCATTAGGCTTTGCGCAC
Organism: Magnaporthiopsis incrustans; assembly: GCA_003049425.1. Classification (NCBI taxonomy): domain Eukaryota; kingdom Fungi; phylum Ascomycota; class Sordariomycetes; order Magnaporthales; family Magnaporthaceae; genus Magnaporthiopsis; species Magnaporthiopsis incrustans. The sequence continues at coordinate 3,502 of PYSR01000301.1, read as the reverse complement.
CCAAGCTCCCATGGATTGAGCGCCCCGCCAAAACAGGCTAAAAAGACCGGCCATTTGGTTTGAAGCAAATCAGCTTTCATGATTGAGAGCCCACATGTCCATCATGAGTGAAGCTGTCGCGACTTGGAATTGCCATAAAATTGTTGTCTCGACCATTCCCCAGACGCAATCCCAATCGAATAAACCGATTTCCCAGACGCGGACAATGGCAATGGCTAGGTGCGCCATGGTGACGTCGGCAACACGAACTGAGCATCAGCATCCCCGCTGTAGGTGTCGCGACTGAGCGATAAACCAAACGCCCCAACAGCCACTCGGCTTCATTGGCTTCAAAGCTACCTGGGTAGATACGCCACCATACCAGCCCCTCGGCCATGTGTGGCTGGCAAAAATGCTGTCGTTGTGAGAAGGTGGAGCAGCTGGGTCGAGATGGTGTCGTTGGGGGATCAATGAAGACGGAATATGTGGCGGGTCAAGTTCCTACGAGCTACTCCGGGGTCGTCAGACCAGGAACGCAGACGGAGATAAAAAGGAAAGTACGAATCAAGGCCAGGGAGCATGATTTTGAGCTCTCAGTCAGGCATCACAAATCATGACAATGCGCCAGCCACGAGGCAACCTAAATGCTGAAGCCTCGATTCGTACCAAGCGATCTCAATCGTCTCCGCGGATGAAGCGGGCTGTTAGTCAGCCCACGTGGCGACTGCTGCACATAGAAACTGAGGCCGAGGAGTTGGGCAGCCCTGAGCGATTTTACTAGATGACTCGAGACGTGGGAGGAACGGCTGATCAAAAGCGATAGCGGAGATACGTCTGCCATGCGTTCCATGTGTCCTAACCGGGCTCTGCTATGACCCTCGGCGTCGCTCGGCGTGGAAAGAAATGTCGACGAGACGGCGGCGCTTGGAACAAGAGGCATTTTAGCACATCACTTTCCGAGTTTGGTCGTCTGTGTTTCGCTCGGGTACAGGTAGGTAACCTACCTACCTAGGTACCTAGCGCAATGGAGAGAAAAATGAACGACGATATGTAAGCTGGAGCCCGGGCCTTGGTCCCTGGGAGTGCTACGTGGGGAAGTCGTCATTCCGTGGCCGCCGATTACCTCAGAGGTCGCCGCTTCTCCAATTGTTTTCTACCCCGCAGTATATAAGTCAACCAAACAACCCACCCACCCACGCCGCCTGCAACCCCTGGAACATCCCATCACCATCGCCACGAGCCTTAGTTACAAACCACTGCCAGTCACCCGAACGACAGAAACCCCAGGATCACAGTCACAATGCCTAGTGCTCTGGAGCAGCTCAAGGCCACCGGCACCGTTGTCGTTAGCGACTCGGGCGACTTTGCCACCATCGGCAAATACAAGCCTCAGGATGCCACCACCAACCCGTCGCTCATCCTGGCCGCGTCCAAGAAGGCCGAGTACGCGAAGCTGATCGACCAGGCCATCGAGTACGCCAAGAAGCACGACGGCTCCGTCGACGAGCAGGTCGACGCAGCCCTCGACCGCCTCCTGGTCGAGTTCGGCAAGGAGATCCTCAAGATCATCCCCGGCAAGGTCTCCACCGAGGTTGACGCCCGCTTCTCCTTTGACACCAAAGCCTCGGTCGACAAGGCCCTGCACATCATCCAGGTGAGATCAGAGCTTTCATTCTTTCCGCCTCTTTTTTAACGATCGTCTTCCGAAAGTTGACTGCTGACACTTGTCCCTCTTCTCCACCCCACAGCTCTACGAGAAGGAGGGCATCTCCAAGGACCGCGTCCTGATCAAGATCGCGTCCACCTGGGAGGGCATCAAGGCGGCCGAGATCCTGCAGCGCGACCACGGCATCAACACCAACCTGACGCTCATGTTCTCGCTCGTCCAGGCCGTGGCGGCCGCCGAGGCCGGCGCCTTCCTCATCAGCCCCTTCGTCGGCCGCATCCTTGACTGGTACAAGGCCGCGCACAAGAAGGAGTACGCCAAGGAGGAGGACCCCGGCGTCGCCTCGGTCAAGGCCATCTTCAACTACTACAAGAAGTACGGCTACAAGACCATCGTCATGGGCGCCTCCTTCCGCAACACGGGCGAGATCACGGAGCTGGCCGGCTGCGACTACCTCACCATCGCGCCCAACCTGCTCGAGGAGCTCCTCAACTCGGAGGCGGCCGTGCCCAAGAAGCTGGACGCCAGCGCCGCCTCCGCTCTGGACATCGAGAAGAAGTCGTACATCTCGGACGAGTCCCTGTTCCGGTTCGAGTTCAACGAGGAGCAGATGGCCGTCGAGAAGCTGCGTGAGGGCATCAGCAAGTTTGCTGCCGATGCCGTCACCCTCAAGGATATTCTGAGGAAGAAGATCGCTGCCTAGATTTGAATGGGGTAGACTGCTTGTCGGATGCGAGAGTTGCGGGCTTAAAATGGGTTGCGAGTAGAACACTTTATTTTCAGCATTTGCAGTTTTTGGTCTCGACGCGATAAGAAAACAAAAACGAAATAAAATAAAAAATCGGAAAAACAAAAGGGTCCATAAAATGTCCGAGGCAGCCAAGCAGCCGAGCCCGTTTTGGTTGCTTGATTGTCTATATGACAGAACGAGCGAGAACAACCTGGACACCAATTTTGGTTGGTGCCAAAGTAGCCCCTCCACCCCTGCCTGTTCTTGTGAAGTTGTCCCAAGAAAAAGCCTGGTTTGGGACGGTGTGCATGTTCATCTGGATAAATGCTCGGGTATTTGCAATCGGCCGGGCGTTGGGGAGTTCGACCTGTCGTGACATTGGCCCGAACCAAAAGGGCGTGGATGTTCAATATTTGGACACAAAAAGGAAAGCAACAATTTGGGGAGGGATTTCTGTTGCGACAGGGAATCAAACAATGAAAGGATCAGTGAAATGGAGGGAAGCGTGGATGGTAATATTAGCAGCTGGTCGCTTGTATGTATGCATAGGTGTTTGTATCCGTTCCACGCACGCAGCCCAACCCTCCGCGTCCAGCCCGGGCGCGTCCATTTCCACACCTCCCTCTCGCGAGACGCGGCAGTCCCTTTCTGGGCTGGGGCCGGGATACAAGCCAAGCGGGTTGGTGCGTCCCGAGGAAGGACCAACGACGGCCTCAGCTGGACGACACACACCCCCAGCCGCCGCCCCCCTCCCTGTTCCCGTTCCAGCCACCTTATGCCTATCTGGGCTTCTGTTGGCGTGGTGCCGTAGCAGCGCATCCATTCATCCTTCATCTGTAAAGTGCATGGGATGCGGCTAGGCTTGCCTGGATATATATTACTTGCCGGCCCCTGCTGCCATGCCATCCCTACCTCTGGTTCCCTCTCCCCCGCTTTCTTTCGTCTGTTGCGCTTTTCTGATGAGTTGCGCTGCTTCGCGTTTTCGTTCAGTCCTCTCGCCATCGTAGCCCATACCCGTGCTTGCGCCCAAGGTACCTAGGAGAGGCACGTCCAGGCGCATGCTCTGAACTAGCACCCGGCCTCGCCTAGCCTCACCTCACGCAGTCGCACGGCGCACTCTATAGCCG
>PYSR01000300.1:0-29511 GCA_003049425.1 Magnaporthiopsis incrustans | reverse complement strand
CCGCCGCCGCTGGGGCTGCCGGGGCCGCCGCGGCCGGCCCTGTGCAGGACGCCGCCGATGCTGCCGATGCCGATACCGCCGCGGCGGCCCTGCAGCGGGAGCCTCGTGGCGACTTGCCCTTGCCCATTCCCAGAGGTGAGCTGGGCGACTTGGGATTGGTAGGCGACGACGGCGACGACGCGCCTGGGGATTTGGTGCTTGGGCTGCTCCTGGGGTTGAAGATGTCATCGCGGACGACAATGCAATGCGCAGGCCGCGCGGTGCCCTGGACGGCCGAGTGCGCCTGCGGGTGAAAGTCCCACACGCGCGCCTCGGCGACGTCCCTGTAGACCACGCTGCCGGCTCTGGCGTTGTCCTTGTCCCTATCCGCATCCACAGCCGGGTAGAAGCGGGTGTTGTGCCTCTTGCCGACGTTGCCGACGGTGACGACCGTCATCTTGGGTAGCGGTGTTGCGGTTGCCGCCGCGTCGCCCCCGCCTCCTCCGTACACGTCGGCGCAGGCGCGGTCCAGGTCCGGGATTTCTTGGCGCAGCATGAGCCGGTACTGGCCCTCGGAGACGCCGCCGCGGTAGGTGATGATGTTCTCAGGCAGGCGGCCCCCGTTGTGGTCCTTCTAGTGGCGCAGGCGCCGCGTCAGCATGCCGCGCAGCTCCGACACCATCTCGCCGCGCGACCGCGACCGCACCGCCATCTCGCCCGGCAACCGGCCCGCCTCCGCGCCCCAGCCGGCCACCACGGCCGCGATGCTGGGCGTCGTGACGCTCTGGCCCGGCGCCGGGTGCGTCACGTCGATGCCCGCGAGCATGGTCTTGCCCTGGGCCACGAGGCCGAGGTTCGAGGGCGACACGCGGTGGTTGACTGGAGCAGGATTAGTTTTTTCTGACGTTAGTATCTACCTATTTGCGGTTCATTCATAGGCAGAGGAGGAGAAGGAATGAAGAGAAGTCGTACCGCCGCCAGGCTTGAGGTTGATCTTCATCGCCAGATGGCAGTTGATGTCCTGCTTCAGTTTGCCGAGCTTGTCGCGCAACACACAAACCGTCTGCACCCCGTAGGTCACGTCGCCAAAGTGCTTGATGCTGTTGTAAGTGGCCGTGTCGTCGTCCGCAAGCACGAACGGCGCGAAGTCGACCTTGGCGCCGACGAGTTGCTTGAAGACGGCATCGAGCTTCTGGTGGTCGGCCTTAGTCTCCTTCTTGTCGAGAGGGCAGAATCGCTTCAAGCCCAGATTGGTCGCCTGAGCAAGCGACAGGCCGGTCTGTTCGAGAATCTGATGGTACAGAGTCTCGCAGTGACCTTCGGCGGTGCCAAGGTTACCCCCAGAAAGAATAACAACGTATGCCCAAGGGTGGCTCTTGTCGTTGGCTTTTACTCCTGGCCGTGGATTCACGATCCTCTGCCTCGCGGTCTGCACAAAGCATTTCCCTTCCGTCATTCTCCAGCTGCCGTCGCGAATGCTCGGCTGTTCGCCCCTGAAGTACTCCAGGGCTGGCGGTTGAAGCATTCGGGCCGGGACCGTGACCAGGCGGCTCTTCACAGTGAACCCTGCTTTTGTCTGGCGTCATCGGCGTAGTCATGGTCAGTATCCCGTGCCACCCCGATTGTCGTGCAACGCTCGGCTATCCCGTTTCATTCGCTAATGCGCGATCCAAGACATAGCAGATGTTCGTTCCTGTCCGAGGCGCCGACAATATCCAGGCCGCTCCCCACGATCGAGGTCGTGTTCTCGTGCGGATGGCGGACTGAAAACCTAATCATGTTCTGCGTCCGCGTTGGCCGGAGCTTCCCCTTCCACAGCTGACCCGAGAGAAAAAAGCAGGCGTCCGCTGGGACGTACAACGGCATGCCCACAGTCCCAACGTTGGTGACTGGCCAATCGTCGGAAGGCTGTTGTTTGTACGCTTGGAGATGGATATCCCAGTTAGCCTTCCACATCTCGCTTGCTTCATGCTATCGGCTATGCTAGCAGCCGTGAGGGGCACCCCCTGGTAGAAACAGGTGTGCGTGACGTTGACATTGATCAGCATACCGCCGGTGGCGGGCCGGACGCTCGAGAAGAAGCCGCGGACGGCCTCGACACCGGCTGTCAGATCCGTCTTTTCGGGGGCGTCGTCCAGTAGGAAAGTCCTGTTGGCGCCGACGGTCTTGACGCCGGGGCCCGAGGCTCCTGTTTTGACGTAGTGGTTGAGGAAGATGTTGAGTGCCTGGATCGTCCCCTCCTTGTCGCCGTAGCGGAGATCAGGGACCCCTGACGTGAGGTACCTGCGCAGGGTGGCGACGCTCAAGACCTTCTGTAGCTTGACCACAACCGTGTACTTCTGGGCGTTATCCGCAGGGACCTCTCGATCCTCGTGCCTTGGGTTCACTCCAAACTCCTTCGGCATCGTCGGGGTCCCTCCGGCGTCGACCAGGATGTCGCGATGCGAGACGATGAAAGTCCCAAAGTCCGAAACGATGGACCCCTTGAGCGTCTGCAGATCCTCGTCCTCGGGAAGCAGCTGGATTATGCGCACCACCTCGAAGCCGGACTCGTGCGGGTCGGTCGAGACGCTGTATTCGTAAAGGTCGTAGCTCGCTTCCAGCGCAGCCTTCACCTTGTCCGCCCTCGGGGGGTTGCCTCGGCCGCCTTTGCCCTTGCCCTTGCCCTTGCTTCCTCCTGGTTGCTCGATCCGGGCGTCCTGGGCGCTCCGGGGCCTCGGGATGGCTAGCTTGACGTAGTTGGCCCAAAGCTTTGTGGGCCTTCCCTGGGTACCGTACGCTGACGCTGCGGTAGCAGTATTGTCAGTTCTCCGGCGCCATCCCCTTGCGCCTCGCTGTCGCCGGGAGCAGTCTTGGCATGGCCCTCGAGAACGGTCGGGCACCTTGTCCTTGTCGGGCACTCGAAGTTGCCACGAGGATAGCGTTCTCTATCTTCTCTACATCTTCGCTTGGGGACGGTGGACCCCCAGGGCTGGGCCTATTTGGTGATTGGCGAATGGCGGTCAGCGTTCCTGCATCCTCACCTGCCGGAATGGGGTATATAGACGGCCTAGGTCAGCAAGATGGCAGGAGTGGGCATGACTTACGAGAAGACTGGATGTCTGTCTGGGTGTTGGCGGCCGGAGGCCTTCTTGCTCCTCCTCCAGAAAAGCCACCTTCTCCCTGAGGGCTTGTAGGATAGCTTGGTCTGCCCAAAGGGCCCCCTGGATAGCTGCTCCCGCTCCTAGGGCTTCCGAGATAACTGCTCTCACGGCCAGGGCTTCCCCTGGAGCCTTGTCCCCTGCCAGGACTCGCTCCTTCGCGATCTCCGCGATCGCCTCCTCTGCCTCCTCCCGCGCCCGCCCCACCTCTAGGGCTGCCGCGGTAGTAGCGCTCATGATCGTGCTTGACTTGTTTCCGCGCAAGGGGCGTGGCATGTGGCATCTTGAACTGGTGGCAGAAAGACCCGCCGACATCTCGGCTTTTATAGGATATCAAGGTAGGCATGCCATGGAAGCGTCTTGAACAGTTTGTATTCCACTGCGAGGAGTAGGTTCTCCGCAGGACGAGAGCGGCCTCTTCCCTGCCCAGCTGTGGTGGTTCTAAACGCCGGCGTCATGTTGAAGGCTTAAAATGGAGGGAATGATAGCCGGAGTTCTCTCATCGCCGAGCCCGGCTTGGTACTGACTGGACAACAGCCAACGCCGACCTCGTCGCGCAAGCGGGAGTGGATTCTTGAACCAAGCGGTTTGGTGATGTTGAGTTGGGAGAAGGTGTCTTTGTCTTGGCCTTATGCTGTCCCTTTAACGGGAAATGGAGGACTGCCTTGAATGGGTTGATCCTGGCTGTCTGGTTGGGTTTCAGGGCAGGATGGTCTGGCCGTGAAGAAATTGATGCCCCAAAATTCTAGTGTTCCCACTGAACCACTACCGCCAATCAGTTGCAGCCAATAGTGCAGGTCTCTTGTTATGTTGTCAATTTCGATTTTCACCAATGGGATCCGGGAGCAAATTGACCTGCTTTGGAATGTCTCCATTCCCTCCTTTGGGGATATTGAGTATCATTGTACGGTGTTGGCACCAACACAAGGCATTGACTGACCGCATTGTCAAGGCCAGCCTCAACGGTCGTCAAGCCCATTGTCTTTTGCACGATCCCTGCGCTTCCACAATGGGGGCTTGTGGCAGTGGAGAGCGGACAGGCGGTACTGATTGGTCAGGTGTTCGCCTAGCATAATGTCTCGGCCAGAACAGCCACGCCCTCAAGCAATGCCGCCACCAGACTTCGGGTAGCATTGGCTCCAGCGTCCGGTGGCTCCCTCCCAGGCTCGGCTGATCATCCTGAGGCACGTTTCCATCCTTTTGGATGTCGGGAACGCGAAGGAAGAGGCCCAACGGGGGCCGAATGATTGGACCCCGCATCTGGCCTGCAGACGACCCCTGCGGATAGCCCCTGCAGGTTCCCGCGCTGCCCCTCGTCTAGCTCGCGGGTGCCAAGAACGAACCACAGTAGCCCCGATCGGCGCCGCAATCTTGTGCCGCAGCCAGTCAAGATGCGCCACCCGTGATCCTCAATATTGGCACGTTCCAGATGCCACCTGCCCGAATAGTCCTCGGCCATGGCTGGCGGGGCGCCGAGAAGAACTGGACTGCCGAGCAGGACCCTCATTGAAAAGGGACAAGATGGCCGGCCTCGTCGTCGAGGTGGTGGAGGGGGATGGAGGCCGGGGGTCCAACGTACGCCCTCTGAACCCGCCTGCTGTCGCGGCTCCTCTTCGCCATGTTCAGCCACGTCTTGTTCGTGTTGGCAACGGCATTGCTGTGTCTCTGGCCACCGGCGACAGCCCGCCTTGTCGTGCCAAGGGAAATCGATATCGCGTCGTGGAAAAGGGCCGGCACACATCTTGACAGCTTCCTAAGCGCCAGGAGCCCAACAAACCAGTCTGACCTAGACAGGGCGCGCCTTCTCGTCCAAGCCGCGATAGCCGAGGCTAGCGTCCGGAACAAGGCCCGCGTCCAGCACCCGCTTCGAAACACCTACCATGCCGACCTCGCCGCCGCCGGCTCCCCTCTCCTGCGCGAGCGCAACGCAGAGGCGCCGAACGCCAGCTTCACCACTCAAATGCTGAGCCCAGCGCCGGCACTACTCCCAGTCAGTGATCAGGTCGCCTCTGCTGCGGCTTTGCTCGCAGAGCTTGGTGCCAGCACTGCGCCTGCCTCGTTGCCGCTGTTTCAGCGAGCCACCAACAGCAGCGGTGGCGATACGAGTGGCTTCTGGATGGAGACTATTTCCCGGAGACACGACAACTCTTCTTCGTACCAGGTCTTCCGCAACGTTCGCGACTTTGGCGCAAAAGGGGATGGCCGGACCGACGACACCAAGGCCATCAGACGCGCCATCTTATCCGCCTCGAGCACCACGCAAAATGCTGAGGCACGCTGGCCAGGGACTGCCGGAGTAGAAAACGCCATCGTATACCTACCTTCCGGCACGTACCTCGTCAGCGGCACCATCCCGGCTCTGCCTGCGACCCAGATCATCGGCGACGCGACCGATTTTCCAGTGCTCAAAGCCGCCCCGAGTTTCGTCGGCCTGGGTGTTATTTCTACCAACGAGCTAAACCCTGGCGGGGAAACGCCAGCAAAGAAACAGCACTACAGACAGATCCGCAACCTGATCATCGACGTCACGGCGGCGTCGCACGACGCACATATCAGCGGCATTCACTGGCAAGCATCCGAGGCCTCGAGCATCCAGCACGTTGAGGTTCGCGCTGCCGACCCGCGCACATCGCCTGGCGGCAAGACAACTCAGATGGGCATCTTCACCGAAGATGGGAGCGGCGGGCAGATCAGCGATGTGGCTGTTCGGGGAGGCAGCGTTGGGATACTGGCGGGCAACTCGCAATTCGCCGCACAGCGAATCCGGCTCAGCGGCTGCACCACCGCGGTCCAGCTGCTCTGGGATTTCGGTGGCGTATGGAAAGGCGTGGACGTGCGAGAAGCCGAGGTAGGTTTCCGCCTCGCCGGCGGCGCCGCAGACGACAACAACAACAGCAGCAGCTATCTCGGTTCTGTATACATCATGGACTCTACCTTCACGGACGTCGGCACCGCGGTTCGGAACGCTCCAGTCTCTGCTGAGCCCGGCACAGGAACCACAAGTGTAACTTTGGACAACGTCCTCTTCGACCGCGTTGCCAATCGGGTTTTCGACGGCGAGAAAGAGTACGTCGAGGGCCGCCCATCGACGCTAGATACATGGGCCCTAGGGCCCATATACCTGTCGCTTCCCGAAAGGCATTTCTCGCTCGGATACGAATTCCAGACGCCCCGCGAACCAACATTGCTGGCAGATTACAACGTCGCCACTAAGAACAGCAACGGCACAACAAGCCTTCCCAAACGGCCCTTCTTCGAAAAGCCGAAGCCGCAGTACACCGTTCCTGCCAGCTCCTGGGTACACCTGAAAGATTTTGCCAAAGGCGACGGAAAGACAGACGACACGGCCGCTTTTCAAAAGGCATTGGACGGCAAGGGCTACATCTTCGTGGACTCGGGCCAGTACCTACTCACCGACACCGTGACAGTCCACCCAGGGACCATCCTCGTTGGAGAGGCATGGCCCAAACTCGTGGCTTCTGGGCCTGGATTCTCGGATCCAAAGTAAGGCTCTTGCAGTTACTCCCGCCTTTAGTCCTTCCTACCACTCTAACATTCCTCCGAAGCAATCCCCGGCCTCTTTTCAGGGTTGGTGACGAAGGCAGCATCGGCGCAGTAGAGCTCCAAGACCTCCTATTCACGACCAAAGGGGTGGCGGCTGGAGCAAAGATTATCGAGTGGAACATCAAGGCCGACAAGACTGGGAACGCCGGCATGTGGGGTAAGTCTAGGCATCGTTGTCGCCCCTAACTTTCCTATTGAGACTGGACGCCATGGGATGCTAAAGCTCGATGAACAAGACTGCCATGTCCAGATTGGCGGCACCGTGCAGACCGAGGGAACCCTAGCAACGTGTGCATCCTCGTCTAATGCCAGCACGAGCCCAACATGTCAAGGGGCGGCTGTGCTAGTTCACATCACCCCCGGGGCCTCTGCATATCTGGAAGGTGTCTGGCTGCGGGTTGCAGATCGGCTGATCGAGTAGGCTTCCCCTCCTAATTACCTCCAAGACTCGAACCCATGGTCATATCTAATCTTGTCCTATCCCTTCCATTAGCCTCGCCGAACTGCCGAATACCGCCGACAACAAGGACGAAGTTCAGTTTCTTTCTGTCCCCCGGGGGATTCTTGTCGAGAGCCAGGCACCCACCTGGATGTACGGAACATCCATGCAGCATGCGTCGATGTACCAGTACAACTTCCACAACTCCAAGAAGATCTTTGTTTCCATGCTGCAGGCGGAATCACCCTCCGTCAAACTCGGACTCGTCTCGGTGCTGCCTACGTCCGATACGGCTGCTGTGCTTCCTGGAGATACCCAAACCCCGGAGCCTCGCGGACCCTGGGCTACAGTCATTCAAGGCACCAAGGACGCTTTCATGGCCGGCCTCAGTCTCGACTCTTGGTTCTCTGAGGGATCAGCCGCTTGCAGTAGGCATCCCATGTCTTTGTGACCCCGAAAAAAGCCTGGCTAACACTATTTGCCTCAGTCCCTAGCCAAGCATGCCAGGACACCTTGGTCCTCATGCAAAACAACACCAACCTTGCCCTCCACAACCTCGTCACGATTGGCGCTAGGAATAGCATCGATCTTTCGGACGGCGCCCGAGTGACAGCGAGCGAAAACTTGGCCATCGACGCCCATCCAAACTGGAGCCAAGTCGCCGTCGTATACCCGATACAAAACACGGCCGATGCCATGGCGTGCAGGGACCCGGGCAGCTGGCCAGCGGCTCCTCCTAATGGCAAGTTTCGGAACGCTGATTTCTACGACAACAATCGCTTCTTTGTAACCATGGTCAACGGCAGCCCTTATCAGCTGTCCTTGACTCGAAAGCACTCGTACCAAATGACCGAGTTTACATATGCGGATGTCGATCCCGGGTTCGGCCCACAATTCTCCATGTACTACGGCCCGGGGACGTTTGTCGACACTAACGGCGAGGCTGTGAGTTTCTTCTTTGGATGATGCTGCTTTCCTTCTCTCCTCGTTGCGCTGGCGAAGCCAATGATAGAAAGCTAACAAAAGACACAAGTACTACCGGCTCGAGGGCACCAGCAAAACATTCGAGATTGATGGCACGACCAACAACGACGACTCGAAATACAAGCTCCGCGCGAGATATGTCTTCGACGGCATGTCGGCAAACGGGGTGCCCCAAGGATCAAGATACGAGCTCCGATCAAGAGGCGGCGAGCGGGCTGTTAACTTCGTCCTCACCGGCAGCGAGAAGGTCGGATACTGGACGAGCGTGAACCCTCCTGTCGCATGGATGACTGCCCTGCTCCCCATCATCGGTGGGAGGAAGCTGAAGCACATCTCCATGCTGGGCTCCCACAACGCTGGCATCTCCTTTAGGAATGGAGGTAAGACTGTGCTCGTCCGCTGTTTGTCCTGTCCTGCTGCAAAAATATCTGACGTCGGCAAACACCTCAGGAACCGTTGGCCCGGAAGCTGCTTCGCTGTGTCAAGGGCTGAACATATACGGGCAACTGATGGCCGGTTCGCGCTGGTTCGACATCCGGCCAGTGATCGGAAATGGGGGTCAGCTCCTGACGGGACACTACAGCGGGCAGAAGGCGCCTGTGTTTGGCATCAACGGCCAGGCGCTGGCGGATATTGTGGACGACGTCAACCGCTTCACCGCGGCCAACTCCGAGCTCGTGGTCCTTTCGCTTTCCCATGGTAGGTTCCCGTACCTCTTACATATGCGCCAGGCACGTGGCTCCCCTGCTGACGTCGATTCACCATCATAGCCATACAAACCGACGACGGCTACCGAGACCTCAACGACGCCGAGTGGGAGCGCGTCTTCGACACCCTCGAGCGGCTCAACTCCCGCTGCACCGGACTGTCTGGCCAGATCCCCGACAGGACGCTCGAGTCGCTGATCGGATCGGGGCGCGCCTGCGTCGTCGTGCTCTCCGACGGCGGCCGCGTGCGGCCGGCCCAGGGCATCTACCGGCCCTCGGACAGCTTCGACTTCGCGGACCACTGGAGCGACAGCGACAAGGTGGCCGACATGACGTCGGACCAGACCGGCTGGGTTCGCGCCAACCGCAACCTCGTCTCGGACCCCGGGGCGCGCCGCGACCGCTTCCTCATCTCGCAGCACATCCTCACCGTCAAGGCACTCAGCGTTCTCGTGGAGTCCATCGAGAAGTACGCCGTCGAGATCGCGTACGACGCGCTCTTCTGGCGCGTCTTCTCAGCCTACACGCCCTGGAGCTTCCCCAGCGTGCTGCTCATGGACTACGTCGGGATCCTGTACAAGGGCGACAGGACCCTTCTGCCCGAGGCTGGTGAGGCGAGGGCGTTCGTCATGGCTGTTAACGTCGGCCTGGCGAGTCGGAACTGCTGGCTGGGCGGGGGATCCTTGGAGTGACGGTTTTATAGTTACGTATCACGGCCACTTCGTCAACTAGTAATAAAGTACATTTTCCAGCAAATAAGGTCCTCAGCCACACATGTCGTAAAAAGCGGTGACCTCCGGGCGTCTCTGAGATTGGTCAGTATCACGACCCTCGTCGGCGTCGTCAGTGCCCTCTGACAAGTTGGAAAGCACGCGGTGATGCCGATGTTGGGTCTCTACCGCTGCTGCGCGCCCATGTATATAAAGCTGAACGCCTCCCACTCTCCATAGCACCTCATCTTCGCGACATACCATCTGCCTTTAGCTGGCAGGTCCGATGTCCGCGTTGTCGGCAGCCGATTCTCCGTCCTCCTTCAGCAGGGCTTGCGCATGGCGCCATTGAAGGGACGTAGGGATAACCTGCTTGATCCTCTCCCTGGCAACCGTTACACCTTCCTCGTCAACCGGCCACCCTTACCATGGTTGATTTCCTGATGCCTGATGAAATCGGCATCGCGCAGCTCCGGCCACTCTTTGTATGACCATCTGGAGTTGCCTTTGTTGACCTTGTGAAGCACGCGCTCATGCCAGTCCCTGAAGATGTGGTAGTCCTTCATGGCGAAATAGGGGTCCCATGTCGAGATCCCACTGCGCCACACAGGCTAAAAGCGAAGCCCCGCTTATCAACCAGGTAATTAATTAGCTCACAATTGGGTCAAATATCCTTCGCGACATCCCATCTGGGCCGATTCCAGACAGGCACGTATCGGGAGCGGACACTCGATTTCAGCGCTGCCGCCGTGCGCCGCCGGGGACCGAAGAAAGTCCATCAGCACTATGAACAATCCATTCCCAGCAGCAAGGGGAAGAATAGGGAATCCTTATGTTTTCCACATAACGGTTAAAACAGGGAGTTTTTTTATGCCGGTGGAAAAGGCGTAACTGTGATAATATTAATATAAGATAAATTTTAAACTGCTTAAAAGCCTGGTTTAACCTAGCATTGTACGCCTTTAGGTGTAATTTTGGTAACGGCATTTTTTAAGTGCAAAAACCATAGTTCTTCCTTTGTTCAAAAAAAAGAGAAACCACCAAAGATGTAGCAAGAACGATGTTCTTATAAAAATAATATTGAAAATTAAAAGTGTCAAACCCTTTCCTCTCACACCTTCACCGCTACGTAGTTAGCACGGCCGTATTCGGCCCATGCTAGAGGGACAAGCGGGAATACTTAGCTATTCAACGCATGGAAAACAACCATTCTTGCCCGCCCATCGTATGGCTCGCACAGGGCTCCGAGGCGCCATCGGCGTCGCGCGTAGGGTGAGCAACGAGATATAGCCGGTTCTAAATGGCGAGAGCGGCAGGGCCTCCCTCGTGGGGTCATCGCCGTTGTCGATAACGAGGCAAAAGGGAGGGCGTTAATGGCGGTCGCTTCTAGTACCCGGGCCTCTCAAAGGGAGGGGGTAGGTCTGCCATAAGCCGCTTGTTTTTTTTTCGCCCTGGCCAGCCTCCCAAACAGAGTGGGAAGGGAGAAGTATTAAATGTATAACGGTCTCGCCATTTTTAAAGACACGACAATTTTTCCGGTTTGTCAAACTAATTAGTAACCGCTCAGTCGATCTGCACTCGAGAGGACATTCAAACTCGGCCTAGTAGAGTGTGACTGATGGGCGAGGCTGAGGTGACGGAACATTGGGGTCATATCGCGCAGCTTACCTGACCAGGCTTAGCGCCATTCTCCAACGGCGCGGCTTTCTTCAGCCGCACGACGTTCAAGGGGTTCTGCTTCCTCAACGAGGCCGTGCTCGAACAATCTCTCAAAGGACGTCTCCAAGATCCTCGAGCACGATGACGGCGCTAGGTAGTACCCCGTCCACCGCGGCGGTGGAGCGCTACCTCCGCGAGGAACTCGATCCCTACGCCGCCGAACAGCATGGCACGCGAACGGCCTGGCTCTACGCCTACCTTTACGGCCACCCAGGCTTCGACCGCCTGCCGCTCGGGTCGGTACCGGAGGCGACGATGCCGTGGTACGACGTCTTCATCTACATGTCCTTCGCCGGCCTCCTCGACTATCTCCTCATCCGGTCGCTATTGTCCTTCCGGCCGTTCTACTCGCCCCTCCCCTACGTCGTCGGGGAGACGCTCGGGCGGCACCCAACGAGCATGCTCATTGTCCTCAGCTTCCTCTTCCGGGCGAGAATCTCGGGCCTGGTGGAATATGTCTCCCGCAAGGAGACGTCGCAAAAGGATGCGGCAGCCGCGGCGCTGGAGCTATGCGGCGCTGCGTACTGGCATGTCGTGTTCAAGTGTCTCGGGCGTCTGCGGATTCCAATCAGCTACAGGACGGTTCTCAGGCTGGTCATCGGTTTCATGTCCGGTGGGAAAGGTACCTACGACTTTCTCGACACTGTGGTGAAGGAGACCGGGCCAAAGGCGAACACCACGATGAAGAGCATTTTTCGCGACTCGGTGAAGGAGGGCCTGATCGCCGCTGTAACACCGATCTTGCCCGTGGTTATCGTCAGCGTAGGATCTGTCTCAATGTTCGCGGTTTCTTTGCTGGCGAGTTTTATTTTGCAGCGGCGTCCTTGGATCAAGGTGGCGCGGTTTCTTGATGCTGCGTGGGACAAGGCCGACGAGATCGTCGATCGGGTGGCGGAGCTCGTCATCCGGTGGACAAAGACTCCGCTTGCTGGCGCCGCAAAGGTGCTTTGCTCGATGGCGGCTCGGGTGCTGGTGGCACTGGTTGCTGTTCACATCCTGCCGCGGAGGAGCGGGGAGGCTGGTCCGGTTGACGGGGACGAGGTGCTGGCAGCGTGCTGGAAGCGGCTTGTCGACGTTACTGCGCCGCTCTGGAAGCGGCGACAGCTAACCCTTGTGGCGATCCACAACTTCAGACGAGAGGTCAGCATCTGCTACTGGCCGCCGAGCCGTGCCCTGACCTTGGGCAACGCCCGGTCCGCGAGCAGCGCGACTTGCAGCCAAATCGCCTACTCCTGGGGAAAGCTTCGCCGACGCCATCCTCCAACGGGCGATTCTCCGTATAAAGGCCTCGGTGTAAACGAGATCCGGGTCCTCCGCGTCTTCCCGGCCGAGTTTGAAGCCCAGGAACTCGAAGCCGAGCTCGTCGTCCGACCCCTCCACGACCCAGGCCCCTACCAGGCCGTGTCCTACCACTGGAGCGACCACTGGAGTGGCCCCAACACCAAATCTGACTGCTCCGCCATCGTCAGCGGCTGCCGCCTCGCCGTCAAGCCGGGCACTTACGAAGCCCTGCGCGCGCTTCGCACCCCGTTCCAGACCCAGACCGTCTGGATCGACGCCGTCTGCATCAACCAGTCGGACGACGCCGAGAAGAACGCCCAGGTCCAGCTCATGGCGAGCATCTACGAGCGCGCGGCAAAAGTGGTCGTCTGGCTGGGCGAGCCGGCCGATGCGGCGCTGGCGGTACGCACGCTGCGCGCCGTGTGGGTGCGCCTGCGCCTCCTCGACGTTGACAACAGAGACCTCACGACGCTCATCTTCATGCCGCGCCTGATCTCGCCGTCCTGGCGCGCGCTCAAACGCCTCACGCGGCGCGCGTGGTTCGAGCGCGCGTGGATCGCGCAGGAGATAACCGTCGCCGCCGCGGCCGAGGTGCGTTACGGCCCCGAGACGCTGCCGTGGAACGTGTTTGCGAGCTTTGCCTTCCTCATCTGGACGTCGCCGCTCAAGCGGGGCTTGTCGAGCGACTACAGCTTCGACACGGAGCAGCTGGCGGCGATCAGCAACATCGGCGCGCGCCGGCGCTTCGGGGTGCCGTGGGATTTCGCGGCGAGCCTCGGCCAGCTGGCCGCACCGCGCACCTTGGACCCGGTGCTGAAGGCGGACTTCTGGTACGACAGGGGTGTCGGCACGGCGCCCGCGACGGCCGACGGCGCGTTCGGGCTGCGCCACTGCCAAATCCTGCAGCAGCTGGCCGCGTCGCGCCGGAGAGGGAGGCGCGAGACGCTTGACGTCCTGATGAGGAGGCTGTACCACGGCGCCGGCTGTTTCAAGTCGTCGGATCCGAGGGACAAGGTATATGCCGTGCTGAGCATGAGCGAGGAGCGGCATGTGCCCGAGTTCACGCCGGACTACGCGGCGCCCGCGGCGGAGGCGTACACGAAAGCGGCGGCATACTTCGCCACGAGGGGGATGCCGCTCCTAGCCGAGAGTGGGAGGGGGTACGAGTATGCGTTCCAGCGCCACAAGTGCAAGATGCAGGAGAAGGGCTGGGGGTGCGCGCGCTGCGGACGCCTGCCAGACAAACTTCCCAGCTGGGTGCCCAACTGGTCTGCCGCACGGTTCCACGGACCGCTCCAGCTCACGGTGGACGAACAAGGCCTGCAGCAACACGTCGAAGCGCTGGGATCAGCAGGGCCAGAGGCGCTGCGCGAGCTGACCCGGGGCCGGTTTTTGGCGTCGGGGACCAGTGGCTTCTCCGCCACCGTTCTCCCGTCTCTAGCCCCTCCCGGGACCGGGGATGCCTCCGCCACCCGCGGACTGGGCGGACTCCTCCTCCTCCGCGTCGCCCACTGCTGCCGTCTGACGACGATCACACACCTCGCAGCGCCCTACGCCCCGGCCTACGTGCAGCGCAAAGTCGGCGACGTTGACGACACCCTCCCACGGGACCTTTACTGGAGCCCCTACGCGGCGGACGAGAACATGCCCGTCCACGGGCCGGACAGCTGGCTCGCGTTCGCGTCGGCACACATCCCCGCGACGTACGCGCACCGGGTGGGCGGACAGCTCGTGTCACAAAAGGAGGCTTTCTGGCGGACGCTTCTGGCGGACGAGACGACGGGGATGGACGTCGCCAGCAAGGCCGAGGTCGAGGCGCTGTACGACGGCTACGTTGACGGGCTGCTGCGGGTGCAGGTCGGTCGCGAGAAGCCGTTGGTGGTGCTCGATTCGGACAAGGGCCGGCGCCACATGATGTTTCGCGGTCAAATCGGGAAGGCGTGTCTGGGGAGGCGGATGGGAGTTTCTGACGGTGGATATCTTGGCCTATTTCCGCTGGGCGCAAAGGCGGGGGACGGGGTCTGGCTCATAGCGGGTGTGAGGACGCCTATTGTGTTGAGGAGTTGTGAGCGGTGGGAGAGGCAGATAGGGGAGTACGGGATAAGGGGAGGCGGTGAGCACGGAAGGAAGGTGTTTGAGAACGTGGGCGAGTGCTATATCCACGGGGTCATGGACGGGGAGGCGTGGCATCGAGGCGTCGTGGAGCGGGAGACGATTCTCTTGCGGTGATGAAGGCACGGAGCCCGAAGCGATTTTGAGACCGGTTGCAGCGTAAGTAGTTTCACTTCCCTAGCCCCTTCTGGTGTGTTGGGGGTTTTTTTTTAAAGTATAAGGCCACAAACCTGTAAACGTAGGGCAAGTCCGAGGATCAAAGTTTTTTGTTGGCCCCTCCCAGTTTTTTCTTTGCCAACTTATGGTAGGATTAACAAGGGTCCTTGTACGAAAAAATTAAATAATAAAAAAACGTAAGAAAAAGCATATATCTAATGGTATTACATCGGCAAATAAGTTGCTTAAGTCGAAGGATGGTAAACAAAAACTCTTTATTTTAATCCCATCTGTACGTGCCCAACCCCTGGCCATTCATGTCCATTTAGCCCTCCTGGCCCTCCTGGCCACCGCGCGCTTTTAACCATTAAAGCTTTCTTGAATCCAAAGGCGGCATGGCGGGAGGTGCCTGACTTTATATATTCGTGGTTCCAGGCCCTGATTAGGCTGTGCTAAAACCGTGGCCAAGATGTGGCAAAGGAGGTGGCAAGGTGCATCAACTGACAGGGTAAAAGATACTCCTGCCGGGTCTTCCGAATGATTTCCACAAGGGCCAGGGAGCCTGTCACAGATCCATAAATACAAAAAAGCATTGCGTAAAATTAGAATGGAAAAAAACAGAAACAACGCTTACCTTCGGATTTGCCTAACTGTCCGGGGTCATCACGCCACTCGTTGTTCTGATTTTTACAGGGCCTAGGGAGACTATTGCCCAGGTCCACATATAGAAAAAAATAACCCTTGTTCTGGGATCGGCCCTAAAGCCGATGACCCTCCGTCCATCTTCTCCGTCTTACACAGCCTCGCCGGCGACTAGCGATTCCTCCAGAACCCGAAGGCAGCAAATCCCGAGATCGTAACCACCGAAGCTATCCCAACCCAGATTTTGACAAGCCGCATCGTGATGTTCTCGGCGACCTTGGCCGCGGCGGCCGAGTCGTTGGCCCGGGGGAGCGGCTCGCCGGGGACGGGAACGTCGAGGAAATTGCACAGGGGCTCCCAGCCCTGCTTGAGCTCCATGACGAGCAGCTTCTCTGGGGGCACCAAGGACTTGACGTGCTGGTTCCATTTCAGCAGTAATTCTGCAAGCAGAACGGCATGTGTCAGCGAGGAGCTACGAATCAGGAGGAAACAAAGCAGGCGACGATCACCTTTGCCAGGGGCCGGGTTGGCAGGACCCTTCTGGTCCTCCTTCCAGCCGAGGATTTTCTTGGCGGACGTGCCGAACTCGCGGGACAGGGTCGGGAACCAGCGCCACCCCGGCACCAGGACCATGGGGTACGGGAGCCACCAGAGGCTCGCGTTGGCGGCGACGGGCTTGACGCTCTTGACCCACGAGTCCGGGTCCCGGGTCGTCAGCACGACGCGCGCGTCCGGGTAGATGGCCATGAGCTCCGGGATGAAGTCGATCGGCGGCATGTCGGCGACGCCGACGAAGCCGTCCGTGAGCTGCCGGACCAGCTCGCACGTCCTGTCGAAGTCGCCGGCGCGCTTGGCCTTGTACGCCTCGACCCACAGCCGGCAGTGGGCTTTGTGCGGGAGGTCGACTGTCAGCGTCGGAGAACAGCTGCGCAGGGTATGTATGAATGTGCATGTGGTCCGCGCTCCGGTAGCGGAAATAGCCAGGCAAGAACCCTGGTCGTGGGCGGATGACGGACGGGACAGACCGTGGGATTGCATTGCAGTGACTGTTGTGACGTGTGGACAGGGCAGGAGATGAGCTTGGGCGCTGTGTGTGTGGCTTACCGTCTTCCCTCCCCAGGATCGCCGTGCCTCCGTGGAGCACAGGTCCAGACAGCAG
The DNA here is from genome assembly GCA_003049425.1 of Magnaporthiopsis incrustans. NCBI lineage: Eukaryota > Fungi > Ascomycota > Sordariomycetes > Magnaporthales > Magnaporthaceae > Magnaporthiopsis > Magnaporthiopsis incrustans. The sequence goes on along the minus strand of PYSR01000300.1, from coordinate 12,919 downwards.
GGTCTCCAGCGCCAGTTGCATTGCAACGGTGCCGGTCCTGCTGTAGCCCGCCGCAATGACCTGGAGCCTCTTCCCAGGCACTGGTTTTGATGGGCTCCCGCCCATGGCTGGAGGATGGAAAGGCGAGTTGTACAGGCGGGTTATGGGAATGAAAGCTTGGAACAGAGCAGAAGAGGAGAGGGAATTTCGTCGCTGACCATGTCCTCAGCCGGACTGCGGGTCATCGCCAGGCACATATTTGGTCTCTACGATTACTCATCCTGAGCCAGGGCGTACAGCTTCCAGTTCTGGCTGCCACCTTGGGCACCTGGTCGAAAGCCGGTGCCACCCGGATGCATAGCCGATAGGCACGGGTACCCGGAGGTCACACCGACAGCCGTGTCACGTGTGGACAATCTGGAGCGGATAATATCTCGCTTGGACGGTTGGACATTATCGGTGGATTGCGTCATCACATCCATGCTAGCTCCATGCTTCAAACTGCTTGTTCACAAGTTGGATCACGGGGAGCCAGCGAGCTCTTGCAAGGTTGCCAAACGTCGATATATATACAGGAATCCAGCCTTGTTGGAAGCCACTTCTTACCCAGGGCAGCGAATCCATTCAATACAGGCGTCCACCGCCAAACAGGGGCCCAGAGCGGCAGCACGCACTCCCTCGCTACGCAGACCGGAATCGCATGTTCACGTTACCCAGGACAGCGACCTGGGGTTGGCACGTCGGTGGCCCTCCCTTGACCGCCTCACAAGGATTTTGAGCATACAAATGCATCTGTGCTCAACTCAAACACCCTGGAGGGTCCCCATGCACAACCCAATCCGTGCGCGCCGGGACGGAACGTTAACCCTCGGAAACGGGCACTCGGCCAAGTCACGGCAGGTTGCGGCACCCCCCGCTCGCCTCCTGGCTCCGACCCTGACGGCTCTGGGGCCTGGGATGTGACCTTCTCCTTTCCGTCGCGCCAAGCCGGCGCGATGGCTCCCCGGCGGCCACAGGTTCCCACTCCGACCCCGGCCGTGCCTAGGGCGATATGGGTACCCGGTCCACACATGTACCAAGGCGCCGCAGACCGGCCCGTCCTTCCCTTGATCCGCGGAATGGTGGTGAGAGAATTGCCATCTCCATCTGGTGGGCTGCTGCGCAGTATACATAATCCATTTTTAAATCGCCCTGGAATCCGGAGGGCTTAGCAAGCGGCATTGCCGCCATTACTCACGTGAGTGCTTTAACCGGCGCGAGTAATGGGTGGAGGCCGAACTTGCCAAGCGCGTCCTGATCTCGGCGGTTTTCCTGCTCTGAGCAGCTGCCCGCGTCTTCGCCCCCCTGGCTTGGGCGGTTAGGCCAACCTTGCCTTGACTTCGAGTAAATACGGTACGCAGTATAATACACCCTTCCGGGATTGCAAATGTCAGTTCCGGGCGAACTTAAAATTTGGCCCCTTAAAGGGGAAAAAGAGAAAAAAAAAAAATCTTTTAAGGGCAGCCGTCCCGCAGCCGACCGCTGCTGGCTCGTCTTCGTCAACGGTCGGCCCTTAGCTGCGCCAACACTCTTTCCCGACCGCTCCAGGCCCCAAGCCTAGTTTCTTGACACAAGTTAGACCCCGAGACCAGTGCGATAAACAGCGTCGCCATGGCCCCTGTGAGCTGGATCCGTGGCTCCGGCCTCGTTGCGGCCGTGCTCCTGGCCGGGCAGTCGCTTGCCCAGTCGTGCCAGAGCGCGCCCTCGACTCGATTCGATATCCGCATGAGCGAAGGCTACTCCTCCCAGCTCATCATGGACGGCCTCTCGAAGCCGCGCGGCATCGCAACAGACAGCCAGGGCAACCTGCTCGTCGTCGAGTCGGGCGGCGCCGGCGTGCGCCACGTCAAGCTGGCCGAGTCAGGCGGGAGCGTGTGCGTCCAGTCGAGCAAGCAGCTGATTGACGACAGCGAGGTACGTGGTCGAAGCGGCTTGGCCGGAGGGGAGTATCCCCAAGCTGATGGATCTTTGCATCTCCCAGCTCAATCACGGCATCGCGCTGTCCCCAGACAGCAAACGCCTCTATGTGTCCGGGGGGCATGGCGTGTTCCAGTACGAGTACGACGCCATCGCGGGCACGGCGTCCAACCGCAAACTGATCGTCACCGACATCAGAAATCCCGGCACAAGTGGGCACTACGCCAGGTCACTCTGGGTGTCTCGCGCGAACCCGGACCTGCTGCTCGTCCATCGCGGCTCGTTGGGCAACATCGACGTTGATGCCGCCAAGGAGGAGACCGGCCGCAGCGTCATCCGCTACTTCAACATCTCGGAGATCGCCCAGAAAGCCCAGCCGCACGCCACAGGCGGAGGTCTTCTGGCGATGGGCGTGCGCAACACAGTCGCGTTTGGCGAGAACATTGCCAAGGGCGAATTCGTAAGTGGGCCAATTAAAGAAAAAAGGGGACAATGTGAAAAGATGCAACACCACGCTTGTGGTGGTGGTGGAACCGAACGACGGCTGACTGCCACCTGTGCCAAACACACAAAAGTGGTCCGTCGACAACTCGATCGACAACATGCAGCGCTTTGGCGCCGATGTGCACAACGACAACCCGGCCGAAGAGCTGAACTTCCACGGGAAGATCGAGCCCGGCAATAAGTTCCTGGGCGGCCACTTTGGCTACCCGACGTGCGTCACGGCCCGCAGGGTGGACACGCTGTCCAACGAGGCGCTCCGCGTGGGCTCGCAGATCGCCATCGACGTGCCGGCGGGCGCGGACGCGGCGGCGCTGGACTCAGCGTGCCAGCAAAAGTTCCTCCCGGCGCGGCTCAGCTTCCCGGCGCACACCGCGCCGCTCGACATCAAGTTCACGGCCGACGGCAAGTACGCCTTCATCTCGTTCCACGGCAGCTGGAACCGCTCGCCGCCCGACGGGTACCGCGTCGTGCGCATCGAGCTCGGCGCCGACGGGCAGCCGGTCGAGGCCGCCGACGCGGCGGACCCGGGCGCCATCATCATGAGCAACGGCAACAACACCGTCTGCCCCAACGGCTGCGTCCGGCCCCTCGGGCTCGCCATCGACGCCAAGGGCAGGATGTTCATGACGAGCGACACCACGGGCGAGGTCTACGTGATCTCGGGGGGTGCGGGCCTGGGCAAATAGGCTGGAACGTGGATAGGGCTGTTTGGGAATGAGATGGATATGGATGTACACAAGGTATGGGGGATCGTGCAGGTAGATGCTTGGCCAGCAGGCTTGCGTTGGGTGGTGCCACAGACATGGCAAGGTTTGTTTGACCGAAGCCGTGGGAAACGGCTGCTTGCTGGCTTGTTCTGTCTCGGGTCTCGACCTGTTCCACACAATGATACATTGGTTCTCCTTTCTGCATAAACGACACATGCGACCAGACGCCATTGGATCGTCTGTATTCCTCGGCCTATTTCGGCCATCAGCCGGCCGACCGGCTGGTAAGGTTGAAGTGGGGCGGTGTCAGCTTGGCCGGGCCCATCGATATTGAGTGCTTGACTGCACCGTGCTGTAGTGGTGTGTATGCATGCGCGGTAGTGGCGGGTCCTAAACTTGGTCCAGCGGCAGTTGGTCGTCGCACCAGGCGGGGCCGTCTTGGAAGCAGGTCGATCTTTTCGACGCTCAGCGCTCGACCGAGGCAAGCCTAGACCGCTAGCTAACGATGACAAAAGGCAGTAACAAAGAAGGGGAACGAAGAAAGAAAGAGTGAGAGAAAAGAAAAAAAGCTCCCGTCTGCCTTCACGTCTAGAGCTAAGTTTCCCACCGCCACGAATGCCTCCCCGTTGGCTGGCTGCAGGGCGGGGTCGGCTGATCTGGCGTAGGCAGGTCGTGCCTTTTCTCTAGGCCTCACCCCACGATTCGCCATAAACAGGCCACCCCATCCGGGCGCGAGACCCACACTCGGGCTGGGGTTGTCCCAGCTTCACACCACCTCTGCGGCAGCCATCGCGCACGCATGAAAGGAACACTACCAGGTAGCTTCCATTTCCTACCGACCCTGGCCCGGCACATTTTTAAATACCTTGGGTTCCCGCCTCCATGCCGAGGGAAAAGGGCATCCCCATCCATCTTTCGTTGATCGACGATGACGCCAAGATACGCTTTGCACTGACGTCGTGGCATCTAAATCTATTTTTTCGGTTTCCCCAGGAACAGGAGTCCAAAGGGCATGATCGATCGACCTTGTCTGGCTTCCACATAGCCACAGCGCCCTAAAAAAGAAACTCCGCCTCCTCGCCCCCAGCTGGATCTTCTCGGCATCTCGACCTACCTAGATACCTTCAAACTATAACAACGCCCTTTGCTCCTCGAAAAAAAGCAAACAGAGCCCCTTTGCCCGCACGTTGCTCTCGCGCGCACAACACAATCGCTTTTGCAACAATGGCTCCGACAAAGCAGCAATCTACCAGGCGGTTCGCCACGAGCTCGAGGGTTTTCCCTCCCTACCTGCCGTACCTGCAAGCCCCCAAGGCGCCGAGGGCCGCCAAGCTGTATGCCCACCCACACCGTCTTCTCAGTCCCCAGATATAGCCCCCTGTCCGGTCGCTTACGAAAACTAACAAAAAATTCCCTCTTGCAGAATCCCCCCAGCCATCGCACTCGCGGGAATCGGCTACGGCGTGTCGCTCTACCGCCAGTCCCAGCCCTCAGAGAAGACGTCTGGCCGACCCAGCAGCAGCGCCGAGGCCGAGGCCGAGCGGCGGCGCAGGAACGAGGAGCTGATGTCGGCCTACGGCGACCGGGGCTCGCTCGAGTCGCTGGAGCAAGCTGTCCGCGTCTACGAGTCGCAGCAGCGCCGCTGAGGGCTTTCCATCTCGTTTTTTTTTTCTTCCTCAAGAGGCAACGGCTTTACCAAGTGCAACTCACCACCCCGCATGCATCTTTTTTAGCATCATGCGTGGCGTGTGATGGGGTGTCTGTCGCCTGCAGCGTCGTGCGTCTTTGGTGTTTTCCTCCTTTAGTCCGCATTGGCTAGGCGTTTTTCCCCTCTTTTTCGGCGCGAGGGATGGGTATGGGTCGGGTTTTGGGCTCGGTTTACGAGGAGTTAAGGGAGTTACGAGTCGGGGACCCCACCTCCAAACATGGCAGACAGGGCGTGACAGCATGTCGGCCGTGGGGGTTTGCTTGCGCCAGATACGCCCGGTTTGCCAGCAGTGTGCGTTCTTTGTGCACGAGGCTGGATGGCTTGATTAGGAACAAAAATCGCTCACAGTTTTAGCCGGGACGAGATTATGTCACACAATGGATCCCTTTGTTCGATGATGGCAGAATCGCCGCGCCGCCCAAGTTCTGCTCTTCAGATTCCCTCGGCCCTCGAGGCCGAAACCAGTCCACTTAATCTGATCTGGGGTCGATCTAGCGGTCTAGCGCCACCTAACTTAATTGATCTAACTGCCAGGAAAGCCCCATAAAATTACAGCCCAATCCCGTCAATTACCACCATGTACAACAGCCAAGCCCAGAGACGAGAATTCCAAACCAAAAGCGCATGAAGCCTGACAAGAGATCCATATCACAGAGCAGACAAGCCGCCCCAAACGCCAAGAAGAAGAGCAAAACCCACCGCCACCGAAACTCTGAACAAGATACAAAACAAATCGCCCCGGACGCCAAGAGGAAGAGCAAAGAAACACAGCCCCCAAGCTCTGAGCAAAGAGGCAAAACAAATCCCTGACACTTCCAAGTCCCGGTACACGGGCCCGCGCCATCCACCTTAAGTAGTTGATTATTCACCGAACCCGTACTGCACGGACAAGTCGTCCGGGCTGCGTGGCCACCCAGCGCATGTCCAGCTCCGCAACCTGGAACGCAGCGCCGTCTGGGTGGACGAGGAGCTCCCGCATCAGATGCTTCGTCTCGGGCGCGATGCTCCTGATCTCCGGCCTCGTTGAGTGGTTGTCGTAGACCATCTTGACGACCTTGTCGTTCCACACCCTGTTCTCCCCGTCGGTCAGAGACGAGGCGCACCCCTCGGTTCCGAGCGGGAACTGCCCATCTGCGCGTACCGGCAAACACGAAGGGTTATTAGTCTTGGTTTCCAAGAGGGCCGCGTGGAGAGGGGGGTCTTCATTTTTCTCTGCATACCTTCGCCTGTGCACCAGATCTGGCCCGTGATGGCCTCGGCGCTCACCGTGCTCGCCAGGTTGGCACGGTTGACTATGTGGATGAAACCGGGCTGTTTTGTTGATATCATGCAAAAAGCAAACGTCAGAACATGACCTTGTCATCCATGCACGGCTTCTGTGATTAGAGTGGACGATGAAAAAGAAAAAATCACCTGAGCGGGCCGGCGCTCCGAGTCGCCGAATATTTCAAGATATCCGCCGTAGAGGAGGTGCTGCAGATACCGTCCGGGCTCGCCGCCCAGCAGCATCTCCTGCAGGTCGTGCCTCTCCATGCGCCTGCGGTCGATCCTGGGTCTCGGGTAGATAAAGTCCTCTCCGCGCTGGTCGCCTGCCAGCAGGGCGACGAAGGCCTGGCAGAGGTCGTATGCGATCCTCGCCCCGAGGATGAACTGGAAGGTGATGTAGTCCATATATGCCTTGTCGTCGTCTGCTTCTCCGGCCTTCTGGCTCTGGAACCGCTGGAACAGGGTGACCATGCGGCGGAATCTCTAATTATGGGAGATCGAGGTGATCATGTTAGTCTGCTGCTCGGGGCGGTTCGCTCGTTCACTGGAAGAAAAGGGCAAGTGGACAACACCAAGGGTAGACGGTGCAGGAGAAGTCAAGGAACATGACGTCTTCTTTCTCACCTCGGCGTTGATAGTAATGGTCATGGCCGCGCTGGGGACGAAGTTGGCCCTGTCTCCATCCCAGGCGCCCTCGCAGGCCTCCGTGGTGAACACCCGCGACGTGATGGGAAGGGTATAGCGGTTCTCGATGGACGAGTCGGCCACGATGGAGGGGAACCCGTCGCGCACCCGCTCGAGGAAGTGGTCGACGTACTCGCGCATCTTGCTCGGATCCGCGTCGCAGTCTATCCGCCCGGTCTGCCGCCACTGGTCCAGGACGAAACGTCCGACTTTCTCTAGCGCCTCGCGTCCACGTGTGCCCTCCAGCGTCACGAGCCCGAGGCGAGCGATCGAGGTGAGCTGGGGGGATATTACAAGTACGGTTAGTTGGAGGTAATTAAGAAGGGGAACATCGCGCAGCGCATGACTTACACATGCGAACTCGGCGGAGTCCGTCTTTACTGGCTCCATGGTTTCCGTGGTTTCGTGGTCGTACCTCGTAAAGAGAGTAGGGAATGTGATCCCTTTCGTGAAAGACGGGATGTCCATTGTTAGGTAGGCCGAGGCTGCGCGGGCTGGTGGGTGGTGGTAGTGAGGTGTTGAATAGGCTAGGGGTTGTCGATGGGTCGGTGTTATTGTTGGGATGTGGTTTTCCGGACGGCCGAGCAGTCATTCAGGAGGAGACGGGGAGGTCAATATATACCTAAGGCTTTTCTTGACACCCAGCAGTGATGGCTGTCACACCCATATAGCCGCGCGGGATGCATCACCACATCTGGGAGGGAGGCATTTCTTCTCGTCACCAGGCTGCCTCAAGGCGTTCGCGGGTCGAGGCCATGGTCACGGCCATGGCCCTGGTTAAATAGTGTTCTGCGACACGGCGGGCCCTCGTACAAGACCGAAAAAAGGCAACAAGTGAGTGCTGCGGCTGGGTCGCGAGGCTCAATTGCTCCGGCGGTTGCCTGATTGGGTCGGCGGTGCTGTGGTGGCTGTGGTGTGATTCGGCTACGAGTGGGCGCGGAATTTTGACACATCCAACTGCCTGGCAGGATCGGCCGCGCAGGACTTGCGCGCGTGCTTGGTGGGGGAAAACCTAGTAGAGAAAGAGTGGGAAATCTAGAGTTGTACCATATCCTTGAGTCGGCCTGTTTTAACGGTCTTGGGCCTCCCAAACGACCAGCATGGCGGCCTTTTTCTTCCACCAGCGCCAGCGGCTTGGCCCGTGCGTGGAACTGGCAGCCTGGTGGCCTCCAGCTGCACCCCACAAATCGGCATGGCGTCACCCAAAAGAGCCAGGCGCGTGCTGTAGGCATGGGTGGAAAGGCCATTGGGCACATCACATCTGCATCCAGGATTCGACATCGCCGAGGTTCACGATTGCACAACAATAATAAAATATTTTACGCTATCTGAATGTGAACAGTTATAATTACAAATGGTGCGTAAGTATGAGGGACGGTTCAGAGGGAGATCAACACAGAAAAAAGGAAGAAAAAAGGAAGAAAAAAGGAAAAAAGTCAGCCACCAGGATATCGTCCTCCTCCTCGGGCCACCTCAAGCTACAGGTGGTCGGCGTCTCCCACAAGCCACGGCCGCCCATTTCCAACGCCGGGCGCGTTCCAGTCGAACGAGACCAGCCGTTTGTACTCCTCGGTCGTCTGGTCGATCGAGCCCATCTTCTCCTCCAGGTCCGAGGCCAGGATCGCCGGGAGCGTCCAGCCGTGGCACCTGGCCGCGGGGTCGGCGCCGCACTCGTCGATCAGGAAGCGGAACAGCCGCGCCCGCTCTGCCGTCAGGCCGATGGGGCCGGGGAAGTTGTTCTCCCACTCGATCCCGGCGCGGCCCCTGATCCCCACGTGCCAGAAGCAGACGTTCAGCAGCGGCGTCGGCCCCCGGTCGCCGATGGCGTGGTTGATGTCGGCCCCGGCGGCGATCAGTCGTCGGATAGTGGCGAGCGTGAGCCCATCGCCGGCCGAGTCGCCGGCCCGGCAGCACGTGCCGTCGTGGGGTCGGCGGTCGCACGTCGCCTTGAGGAAGATGTAGTCGGCGAGGAGCATGTTGAGGTCCGAGGGGCTCATGTGCCGGATGACTTCCGTCAGGATGGAGTTCCAGGCCGAGATCACCGGGCCGGCGCACTCCGTCGCACCGGCAGCGGCGGCCGGTCCCTGCTGTTCCAGGGCGACCGGGTGGGCCGTGGCAGCATACCTGTAGCTAGCCAGCAAGTCAACGGGGCGGATGCGGTCTGTCTGCAAGCCCATGGGTTCCAGAAGGATTTTGAGAGGGTCGGTAAGTAAGGGCAGTGCTGAGCCGAGCGGGCACCAAGCCTCCAAAAGGGCTTGCGCAGGCGAGATCTCCCGTTCCATCGGAATCACCCTGGGGTCATGGCTCCTATCCGGTAGCGCGGATCGGATAACGTGACCAGCGTTGAACATCGCCATCCGAGGCAGGCTCTTGGTGGCATTCTTGTCATCAACTACAACCGGGCTTGCACCAATCCCAATCAGGTACTGGAGCCTCTGTATGGCATCTGAGCCTGGCTGGCTACCGGGGCATGACTTCCAGTCCCTCACCGCGGTCAGGTAGAGCATCAGCGGCGTGCGATAGCGCATGGCCCAGTTCACCTGCATGGGCAGACTGACGTCGACCTTGGCTCCCCTCTTAAGACACATATCGGTGATCTCGGCGAGCTTCTGAAAATCTTTGGCACGCTCCGAAGCGTTATCGGTCGTGGAGAGGCTACCGGCCAAGGCGTATGCCACTGCGAACAAGGGACCATGGTTCGCGAGGCCTGGGCGGCGTGTAGTCCTCTTCTCATGCGGGAGCGGATCAGGACTCCCGCCCTCTCGCACGCCCGGATAGCGTCCCTCGTTATCTGATACGGTGAAGAAGTTCTGGTCCAGTGCTTCCACACTGGCGCCACTCTCCAACAGGAGACGGACGAGATCGACGGACCGCGATATTATGGCAGCCGAGAGTGTGGGTAGGAAGATCCCGCGACGGCGACGTCTACGGCGCGCCCGGTTAAGCTCGGGGTTCTCGAGGAGGACCCAAGAGGGATTGGGGCCGGCGCCGGCGGTGATGAGCCTCTTGGCGAAATCGACGCAGGAGGAGGCGGTCCAAGTGGAGTGTTTGTAGTTTCGCATCTCGGCCACGTGGAAGAGCATCGCATCGAGCTGATACTGGGGCAGCTGGGAGACGAGCGGTGGATTTTCGGTGGCAGTCTCGACGCCGCTGGTCGCTCGGTTACCTGGGCCATCGAGGAAGATCGTGAGGAAAGCGGAAGAATACGGCTGAACAATCGATGGGACCAAGGAGCGGGAGGCGTAAATGTCGATCCCCGGGCAGTCAACGCGGGCGCCGAGCTCGACCAAGCGCTTGAAAACGCTGACGCTTCCTTGTCTCGCGGCATGACCGAGCGTCAAGACTTTCCGGCCTGTTCCTGGACATCTGGCCCCCCGGGAAGTCCACTGTGCGCGGCTCATGACGGTGCTGACAGGGCCGCCGTAAAGTACGACCTTGTCCACCAAGCTGCCGATGTTCCTGGACAAAGCCCAGTGCATGGCTTTGTTCTTGAGCTGCTCCGAGGCTAAAAGCCTCGGCAATAACTGCCCATAGAGGGCCCAGCTGGTGCGGGCGAGGCGGGAGAGGTCGGCAAGGTCCAAGTCGGTCTCGTGGAGCACCATCGTCATCAACTCTGGCAGCAGTCGTTCGAGACCCGAGAGTGGTGGTCGGTGCAGGTATGCAGCAAGCCTCTCCGGAGGAGAGGCGATGATGGCGTCGCTGTGGGAAACCATTGCGGGTTGGAGACGCAAAGTCTGGAGAGAAGTTTTGAATACGAGACAAGAGTAGAGGGAATATACGGAGGGCCCAGGCAGTTCGGCGAGGTTTTTTGCGGTGCATGGGTTAAGGTTTCTTGTTTTTTTGAAAGGAAAAAAAACCAGGTGCCTTCCAAATTAGGCGAGCCAGCCCTGGATGTTGCCAAAAAAAATTCCATGCCTTTCTAACATGGGTTAAACAACAGAATGTCCAATGAATATGTGCCAGGATTTGCAACAACGTAATATTTTGCCATCCTCGCAAGCCTACTCCCTCGGCTTCCCGTTCACCTTAAAGTTATTAAAGCGAGCTAATACCAAACGCCTGCTCGATACTAACAGGTTTATTTCATTTGTGTTAAAAACATGAAAACACGTAGTGTCGAACAAGCCCTAAAGTAACTGGCAACTGAGCAATTCTAGTCGTTGCACACTTTTACTGACTAACTGTTGCAAATGATATTTGACCCAATCGTCAGCCACCTGGTTGATAAGCGGGGCTTCGCTTTTAGCCTGTATGGTGCAATGGGATTGCGACACTAACCTTTAAGTAGGTAGCCACCTAGTAGGACTTGAGGAAATGCAGCAAGCGACTGTTGCTCATCATGTTTGAATTCGTCTCTTAATCGTTCTCTCAAACGGCCGACGTCGACACAGTGGCGCATTTTAGTCATCTGTGCTGGGATGGCGCTATTTTAAGCAGTGGCGGGAGGCGGCTTGCCGTTGACTCACATCGGCTAGATGCATTCAGCCGTAGCAGCCTTAAAAAGACGACACTCCCGGGGGTCATCCGTGATATCTTTCTTATGCATGATATTTGACAGCTGGATGCGCACCCCGAGAGCAGAATCACTCTTGGTTCGAACTCTTGTGTCAAACATTCCGACGATTTCTACTCACCACTCAGCCCTGAGACCGAAGGTCCGAAGCACAATGACGTCCGTTACCACCACCACCGACACTCCATGTCATCCCGCTACAGATCCTCCCTATCGCCAGATCCGGGCACTATACGACGACGAGACCATCACAGTCTACCAGGCCTACTCGGCCGCCATCGCCACCGAGGCGGTCGCGGCGCAGCGGCTTGACGCCTCCCCACTGTTCCGCACGACGCGCATGACGTGGATCAAGCCGTCGTGGGCCTGGATGCTGTACCGGGCCGGCTACTCGTTCAAGGACGCCGGCCAGGAGCGCATCCTCGCCATCCGCGTCCGCCGCGCCTATTTCCTCGGCCTCCTCGAGAGGGCCGCCCTGACGCATACCGGGAGCGCTCATCGCCGCGTTGCTGCTGCGGGAATGACGAAAGAGCAAGAAGTTGAGATGCGCAAGAAGGAAGAGGTGGTAAAGGTGCAGTGGGACCCGGAGCGGACGGTACGCCTGGCGAGGCTGGAGTACCGCAGCATACAGATCGGGATCCCCGGCGCGCTCGCGGCCGACTGGGTCGATGCTGGCATCGCGAGCATCGAGGACGTCACGGAGCGGGCGCGAGAGCTGAAGCGCACGCTTGAGCAAAAGCCGGGGATCTCGGATCAGGAGCTCGTTGACCTGGGTCTTGTTCCTGTGGAAAGACCGTTTGAAGTGTCGGAGGAACTACAGGAGTTGCTTGAGATGCGAGGATGACGGGTGGTGCGACTGTCTCGGTAGCCAAGTGTATGCTCAGGGACCAGGACCTATCATGAACCTTCTGCCCGCCCCTGACCCTGAGCGAGGTGCCGTTGACAAAAGGCTCGCTGAGCAGGCTGCTCACAGCCACCCCCTGACGAATCCGACTGTTCCCGATGCGTGACTGGGCCGCTTGCTGGCAGGACGGGGCATCGATGACACACGTGGGATCGAGGGTTTGTGGGATTAGGATTCCAGAGACCCCACCCAAAGAAAGGGGAAATACATGGGAGGAAAAGAGGTGCCGGTGTTGTTTAGGGTTACGTCCAGTCGCCCGCAGGTGTTTCTCTGTGCTGTTTGGTCACTCCACGCTTGGACGGCCCCAAAACAACCCACCTCCGCTCGCTGGCTTGCACTGCGGAGCAACGCCGGTCCGATCAAGGCTCAACTCCTTGTCACCCGCAGCTGCCCGCGCCAGCCGGCGAGTCAGATCTCGCCCGCTCGTTGGCGCTTGCCGAATCGAGGGATGACCCACAGAGTGAGGCGCATATGACCCGTCAGAGATGACTGTCTATCAATCAAATCACCAGGTCCGATGGTGTAGTCGGTTATCACGTGAGCTTAACACGCTCAAGGTCCTCAGTTCGATCCTGGGTCGGATCAATGATTTGGTTTTTGTTTTGTTAATTATTGCCTTTCTATTATTTTTCTGATCTTCTTTTTGCCTCTTCTCGCGCTTTTTACGGTACATTTAGTTTTCTTCGTAAAAAAAAAAA
>PYSR01000030.1:242409-260828 GCA_003049425.1 Magnaporthiopsis incrustans | reverse complement strand
CCCCCCCCCCCCCCCCCCCCCCACCCCCCCCCCCCCCCCCCACCCCCCCGCCGCCGCCCCCGCCTCCGCAATCGCCGCCGCCGTGGCTACCGTGGCCGCCGTGGCCGCCGTGACCGCTGTGACCGCTGTGACCCCCGCTAGAGTGACCACCTCCAGAATAGTCGTAGGTAGAAGCGATGAGGTAGGAAGCGTCCGCAACGCCGCTGGTGGAGCCGCGGTCGTGTGTTTTTGCCTGTATTGCCGCCGCCAGCTCTCTCGAAGCCGGCCGGGACTGCTTCTCGGGCTGCTGGTGAGGGGCTGTCGCCCGGTTCATGGTCTGCGCGGAAGCAGTGGTTTATTAGCTCGCTGTGCGCTGATGATGGCTTCAGGGGCCACTTGGAGAGAAGCTCACCGATGGACCGCAACCCATATTGGAGTTGTGAGGTGTCTGATGTTGTTGTTTTCGGGTTTGTGATGATGCAATCTCGGAATCTGGTGATATCTGCCACTTCGGAAACTGGTCTGCCATCTCCCGCTTCTTCATCCCTGCTAGTGCCATCTTTTGGCTGTATTTATACCCATGTTAGTGCTGTTTTCCCCTGAGGACGAACTCATATGTCCGAGGCTGGAGGACAGCCCCGAGTATTAGCCTTTGGCATCGAGGCTGAACTCAACGAGCCAAAACCTTGAGTGAAGCCATTTTAGCTGATTTGTTCTTCCACGAGGAGAACTGTACGTTACAAACGACGCCACTGAGCGGCGTTTCCGCGTTCCAAATATCTTCCGGAACACCTCCAACGCTACGTAGAGAAGCCTAGCGATCCTTGAGTGCCATATCGGGAGCGGAGGGATGAGCACATGGTCATTCAGAGCTCGAAGCCTCGCCCGAGCCTCGTTATCAGCCACACGCCATGTCGTTGGCCACATCCAAACAGCAGCTGCACGGTATCGATACGGGAGAGGCTGCTCGTGCATAGTTCCCCATAATTAAAGGGTCTCGTTTGACTAGAAGCGGAATGTGATGTCATGGACCTCTCTTTGCAGAGCTAAACATGAACACGTGCCATCTCTCCCCCGAATAAGATATTTGTTTTCGTCAAGCATTCCTGCTTGCCCGCCAGGCACAGATCACGGGTCCCGGGGTATGCGGCATGTCTCTGCGCCACGAACCTAATCGGGTGTACTCCGGTTATTGTCTGGTTCAGATTGATGATCCTCCACCGGTCGATGGGGATCGCCCCGGTTCCTTGGCATCATGGAGCAGAAAGAAGACGCAGGGCCTGTGGAGGCGAGGGGGTAATCAAAAGCAACGATAGTCAAGCGACCTTGATTGAAGGAGCGAATGCGTGTACGACAGAGGGCACGTCCATGACTTTGAGAGATCTCGAAGCGGCATCTTTCCTTCGGCATATCCACGTGGTTTGTAAGCCCGAGTGGCACGATGGAACGACAAGAGCCGGAACAGAGGAGATTAGTGAGGTTTCTGAACTAGCTCATAAGCTGTCGACACGCCAGAGAGGCAGCCAATTCCGGAAACAGGTCTCGGAGGCTAATCAGGAAAGGCCATTCCCCGGATTTTACTGCCGGGTTTGATGCCGGCTGATGATGCACAGGCTGGCCACATCAGATGATTGATGATGGGGGAGGGGAGGGGTCACTCTGGGCGCGGAGCGGGGAGCGGCGTTTTCCCCCAAAACAGCTCGGACGGACAACCATCGACGGATAAAGCCACGATGGGCTGGGAAGGGCCTTGGGCGCGGCCTCAAAGCCTATTTGCGCGAAACTCCTTTGTGCCACGTACATACGTGTGGTACGTATGTGTACCTGTGCGTCGTTGTCGGGGAGCACAGTCGCAAGCCCCTTGGTGGGATTCCCCGATGCAACGCCGAGTCGGCCATCGTGGCAGCGGTACCAGATGGGCGGGCAGCTTCCCCAGTTCTGCCGGATAGGGCTGGCGTCTCAGGGAAGTGACGGTCGGGGGTCCTCCACTGAGGCGGTGTGCGATGGAAGGAAGATGCAGTGCACGTCCTGGCTGCATTAGCTCTTTCAAACGAGTTCGTAGCGAGGGGGGGGCAATGGCGAGGCGGCGATGCAGGAATGGACAAGGAAATACGACTGTCTAGGATCGGAGGAATCGAGAGTTTCTAGTCCCGGTTCCGAATGGAGAGCCGCACACATGTGGCCCCAAAAGCGTGCGAGAAAGCCAAAAGCAAAGGGTTGTGCCCAGGGTTAGCATAAAGAAAGTGGGCGCGGCATAAAAAAAGGGTGTGGCGGCCCTCATTTTTCCCTCCTCCCTCCTGATCGGCCCCTTGGAAGGGCAATTTCCGGTAGCACAAAAAGGGGAGCGCCCGGGCATCGCGAGGCTGCTGCGGAAGGGTGGGGCCAGCCTCGGAGAATTCCATCAAAAAAACAAGTCTTTTTGCGACAGATGGTGACAGGCGAGGAACCGGGCGCGGTGGGAGATGGTGCGGGGGGCGTGGAATGCGGCGCTTAAAATATCACGCTGACGGGCAGCCGCGAGTGGTCGATCGGAACCTTGACATGCACAGGAGCGGCAACAAAAGTTTCCAAACGTGGTGTTGGTTCCAGGCCAATGGAGAGGACCGATCGGCGGTGATGTGAGACCAGCTTGGATTAACTTTGCTGAAGAAACGGACGCGCCTCGCATGGGTGCGGAGGCGCCAACCGCAATCGATCGAGCCACCAAATTTGACTGATTTTCTTTTTTGGTGCCACACCACACCAAAATCCGGTGGGGCCTCGCCGTCTTCTGGCTTGGCCGTCGTTTGGCATCGATCCTTCCCGGTTCTGAAACAGGCCCTCCGAGCGGTTCCTGGATGGAGCAATGGTCCGTCGGCTGCCTTGGATTTTGGCCTTGGGGATGGCACCGATCGCGGAGTCGACAGCGGATGTTGGGTTGACGCACAGTCGCACGAAGGATTTTAGCTTGGCGTCGTGCGGGCGCCGTTCAATGGTGTTTTATACCAAGCTTTGGTCGGCGGTGTCGCCGGTTGCCTCTTCTCCCTGAACAAACGGCTGGACTGCATGGATCGGAGGGACCAGCCGTGCCCATTGCGAGGATGCCCTGCTGCCGATCATCTTGCACCTCCACCTGAGCCCCTGTCGATGACACCCTCCTTCAGCACCTTGGCGTTAGGGAGGGAGGGTGATTGAGGAAGCCGCGGGAGCACACAACGGCGCACCGGCGCCTATACGCTCTTTACCAGCCAGCCGCCTTGGTATTGAGCCCTGCGTCTCGGGAACACTTCGATCGAGAGAATGCGACGTAAACCGCCGTCAAACCAGGTTTTGGTATCCCGCCACAAGGCCGGGACCGGATGCAGGATCGTGCTCGGACCCTGGTCGCCGACTGGCTGTGTGCATACAGTAGGCGTGCGGCACGGGTTTCCCGCCGCTGCTTATCGCAAGGAGGATGGAGGAAGTGATAGGCGCGTGTATCGTCTTTATAAAGCCAAGTTCTTCGTCATGCAGATCTGTGCGAACATGGCGGACGCATCCGGCAGGGGAGGGGGAGCTGCGAGGTCGCGCATGGATCTACGCTGCACAGGCAGTGACATAAAGGCCTGGTGGTGGTGTGTGGTGCTATTATTGAAAGCTGAGGTGTGAGCCGAGGTGGGCGGCGGCGTGCTAGTGCCGCTCCAATGATCTCTAGCCCTCCTGGGTTTAAGTCTTCTGGGAGAGGGAAAATAAGAGGCGCAAAGCTGACAGCTTTGGCTTCGTTGATAATAACATCGCTCTGTGCTGTGCAGTTTTAGCTTGACAGGTTGCTGTAGCTCGTGCTTTTTGTCCTATCTCGCGGGTGTGCCTGAGCACGGCATTAGCTTAAATCGTCTGAAACTGGTACCTGCACGGAAGAGGAAGGAAAAAGGAGAGAAGTAAACAACTCAAAGGTTGCACGTGGAAAACGAGGGCGGCTCAGCTTCCCCTCTGTGGAAGCCATCACGAAAGCCCACCACCATTCCAGTCCGGCCACCATGTTTTATTCCGCTCTTGGCTGCGACTCCGGCCGCCCAGTTTTTGCATACGTGCCGCGTGGTCTGGTTCCATCCAGGATCGTGTTAAATTTGCTGTGCAACAAGTCCATGTCGATTTGACTAGCCTGTCCCCGGTGACGGGTGGGGCCCACCCGTAATGTCAGCGTTCGTGCCTGCCCAACTTCAGCGGCGGGTGGGTGTGCTGCGCCCGCTTTCAGGGGGCCAGATGGGGCGCTTGAGCGGGCGCCTGCAAGAAGCGACGCGCCCCGGGAAATGCGACTTGAGCGCCCGCCGTCTGGTATATTACACCTGCTGCCCGCTTTCCGCTCTGGGAGCGGCACCTCGCCAGGGCCTTCCCTCGGTTGCGGGAGAATCGTCCATCACTTTGCATATTGCATCGCTGCAACGCAACTTGACAGCCCGACGGCACACACGACGACCGTCCTTCTCCTTCCCGTCTTTCCGACGTTCCTTCTCACCAAATCCACGGGCTCTCTATTCCCGCAGTCTCTCATTACAATTACCCTTACTACCTCTCGTTACCGTTACCTTATCTTCCCTCCCTCCTTCCTTCCCCTCACGGCGTCTTTTCGGTTTTCTTCCCGACGGCGGTGATCACTTCTTCTCCGTTCGAGTTTCTCCACGAGGCCAAGCGAGCTGTCGTCCTCGTCTTCAATTCTTTCTCTGGGTGGCTCGCACAAACCGCGTCGCCTCTTTCCCTTCTCACCTTTCGCGCCTTCCTCGTCCACCACCGTTTCGATTCTCTGTAACTGCTTGGCTCTCGAGCCCTCGACTCTCCTCATCGTGCTCCCGGCGATTTTACTTTGTCACTACCTCAATAACGCACACCAATCCCGACGACACCGCTAGCGATCCGTTGTGGCACGCCGATCGAAATTGGCACCATCATTTGATACACCACGTCCAGCCTTCTGTGCTACCCGAAACTCAATTCCACAGCGAGGTAACTCGAAAAAGTCTTGAGCTCACCTGTACGCCTGGAACTCGGATCCTTGATATCCCAGCCCGCCAGGCGCCAACCTGTTCTGGCTCGCTCCTGGTCAGCAGGCCTCGAGGCTCTCGTCAAGCAAGCCGACAAATCCATCTCACCAGAATCGACAACCTCCAAAATGCGCGCTGTTTTAGTCCTCGTTTCCCTGGCCGCTGGCTACGTCGCTGCCCAGGACTTTGGCACCGTTGCTGCGTGTGGTGTGAGTCTATTCTTGGGGCGGCTTTCTGCCTCTTTCCTTTTTTTTTCTCCATCGACACCATCCCACTCCATCGCATCGTCATGCAGCTGGGCCGAGCATGCTAGCCGCTTGCTAAATTGGGCGCTTCCCAATTTATCCCTGACATGCATGCCGCCACACCTTACCCACTGCCGAGCTACTCGTTCGCAGCGGCTGATTGGTGGTGCATGATGGGACGTGAAACTGCATACTGGGCTAGACGGGGGAGAACCTTGATCGAACGAACGCCTTTGCTAACCTCTGTGGACGAATAGCAAGCATGCTTCAACAACATGAAGGGAAAGATTGGCGGCTGCGCTGCGGACAACCAGAAGTGCCACTGTGACGCTCCGGACTACCGCAACGGCATGCGGGACTGCGTTGCCCAGTCTTGCCCTGCTGCCGACATCCCCTTGGTGCAGAATTCTCTGGCTGCATACGTCAACGGTGTCTGCAATGCCGGTAAGTTGGGCCACGGTGCAGCCCGCGTCCATCACTCGCCATAATGCTGACAATAATTCAGCCGCCGCTGCTCCTGCAGCCTCGACCAGTGCGACACCAGCTCCGGCCCCAGCGACATCTTCGCCTTCGCCCCCTCCGCCCCCGTCCACTTCGTCTCCGGCGCCTGCCCCCACTACCTCGGCACAAACGTCGACCTCGGCCACCCCTGCTGCTGTAAGTACCGTGCTTTTACATCAGCGTGGTCACGTGTGCATGTGAGCCCGGAAGGCTAACTTGTTGACTAGGCTCCTACTACGAGCGAGACGCACACTTCCTCTGTGGCTCCTTCGACCACGTCTACGAGCAGCAGTCACAGCTCTAGCGGCTCTGCTTCCTCTTCGGCTTCATCGTCCTCGGCCTCGAGCTCAGCAACTTCAGCGGCCGCCGCGGGCGGTGCAAGCAATTCCAAGCCCGACTCCCTCTCAGGCGCCACGGTGGCGGGAATTGCCATTGGCTGCTCTGCCATCGGAATCGCCCTCATCGGCGTGCTTGTCTGCGTCTTCCTGCACAAGCGCAACAACCGCCGCTCCGCCGCCGACGGCAACGATGCCGGATTCAGCATCAGCCAGCCCATGCCCGGTTCCGGCCGCTCGTACGCCGGCGACCACCACAACGAGAAGTACGAGATGAGCTCATCTCTGGACGATTTCAAGAGCCGCCGCTACGAGGACATGCTCCCCAGACAGACACCCAGGACTATGGTCTAGTGTCTAGTCTGTCAGTGAGTGGAAAGAAGGGTGCACGGCATCAGACGGATGTCGACAGACCAACCCCCACGCTTTTTGTCTTTGTCCGTTCAGGCGGTGTCTTGCATTTTTTTTTCTTTTGTTTTTGTTTTTGCTCGCCTTGTTCATCTCCCTTGCCTGCATCTACACCACCTCGCCGTGTACACCCATCTAGTCGTCTGCGTTTTCATGCACCCTGATCAAGGGGATCGATATGATGTCACGATGATCATGTTTAAAATATTTAAAAAGCTTTTGAGAGAGCGCCTGAGCACCTGTTTTTCTTTTTTCTTCTTTTTCTTATTTTACAGGTTGCGCTACTTGTGCTCCTCTCGGACAAGTACAACTTTAACTCAAATGTCTCGGTTTACCTCTTTCCATTGAACCTCCATGTTTTTTTTTTTTTACTGATCAAGAGGTCGAATCGTATGGTGCAGCTAGGGAGATCTACATACGGGTAGAGCTTGGCATTGTTTTCTTCGGACACTGATGAGTGTGGTGTTTTCTCTGTCGGCCCGTTTTGGGCGCCTGTCGTTTCCCAACTTTAGGTAGCAAATGTCACATTTACATATTGAACCTTGCTCGGTGCATTGATGAAGGCATGTGGTCACGTCCACTGGTGGAACTCGACAGGGTATCTTCTCGTCCATTGACAGTCTTATAGTTACACGTGTGTCGACGACTATTCGTCTGCACGCACGAAGTCTTGCCCTTTCTGGACATGATATCACATGGTATGGCCTTGGTGAATCTCGAGGAGAGTCATAGTGCTGGCTGCCTGTAGGTACTGACACCGCTATCACTCCGCGCTGTACCAAAGTTGCAACTCTGCGAATTGGAATTACCACGAATAGTGTTGCCTCTGGGTAGTAACAGGGCGGTTCGGCAGATGAACCCACGGTTTCCGCCGGGCCTTCTTTGCTTCCCTCTCCTGGTGTTCCCTCAGCCGCGTCTTCTCCTCCTTCACAATGAAGTTAATGTCTGTCGAGTCGAGACCGTCAGATACAGGGTGTCATAAAAAGAGCCGCAGAGAGAACCGAAACAAAAGATTTTCGTGGACATAAAAAGGCAAACGTCGCGCTTACTTGAGGTACGTGTCCACATGGCATGAGATCTTCCGCGTCCGGAATAATGGAAGCCGTGGAACAGAAACGGTCCCCTGTTCACCCAGGCCTGGTCGATGTAGAGCCTGCTCGGATCGTCGACCGTGACCCACTTGCCGTCCTTGTTCTTGAACTTGACCGGCTTGAAGCCCTCGCTGGCACCGTCCGCCGCCGCCGCCGCCGCCGAGGGGGAGGAGGAAGGGGCAAGGCCCATGCCGGCCATGACGACGGCCTCGTCGCGAGCGGCGTCGATCTGGACGCCGACCTCGCGGGCAAACTTCTTCCTGCTGAAGCGCATCTGCACGGCGGCCTCGTTGAGGGGCTTGCCGGCGACCTGGCGCGCGATGTGCATGAGCTTCTTGGTCGACGTGATGAGCAGCGGGCTGCGGTGGACGTGCTGCCGCTCGGTGCGGGCGATGCGCTCGGCGCGCGTCTCCTTGTCCCACGGGTCCAGCCGCCGCTTCACCAGCCGCGCCACCATCTTGCGCTGCCAGCGCTCGCGGCTGCGCGGGTCCGGGTCCACGGCGCGCGCCAGCGTCAGGGGCGATTTGGAGCCGCCGCCGCGCAGCTTGGTGTCGGTGTCGGTGGCCGCCTTGTCGCGAGCGGCGTCCTTGTCGCCGCCGAGCTCGTCCGAGAAGATGGAGCCGCCCATCTTGGGCGTCGACAGCTTCTTGCGCATGGCCTCGGCCTCTTCTTTGCTGGGCGGTACCACCTCCTTGGCGATGTCACGCTCATCCTTCTTCCGCCCGCGCAGCCAGCCGAAAAAGGTCCGGCTCTGGGTGAGCTGGAGGGTCGTTGTGGTGGTGGTGGTGGAGGCCCCGAGCGATAAGGACTGCAACGGCCCGCATAGTGTTGCGGCCGTTATTGGCCTGAGGGGTGTTGAGGAGGCGGCTGGGGATGATTTCGTCCTCTTTGGTTAGTCCATGGCTTTGAGAAGGGCATTAAATAGGTCTTGCAAGTAGCAATTTAGCGCTTGAAGATGCCAATTGGTGATTAAAGACTTCGGGGAGAGCATACCAGCCTGTAGAGCCCGCCTCGCGGGCAAATGGAGGCTCATGGTGATTGTTGTGCTCTGTTCCGCTGAACAGGGCCCCAACTTTGAGTCCCTTCCAGCTGCTGCCGTTCTGATCACAGAATTCGGAGCTCGATCTGTCTGTCGTCAGTGCTGACATAATCTAGGCAGACTGAGGGAAAAGAGAGTTGAGAGGCGGCATGCACGTGATTCTAACAAGCCCCACCCTCGTCGAAATCAGGTCATTCTGAAGCTCCTTGCCGGAACCGGGGAGAGAGAGGCCGACAATAAAGACTCACAAACCCCGACCCCGACGACGCGACCACCCCGATCCGCAACTCACATCGAACATACAATCAAGATGGCCGTCAAGCCCATTGTTGGTGTACGTCAATCTCGCTGTTTCCCGGCCGAAGCCGATCGCGCAATGGCACCTGCGACGTGGGTGTTTGGGGAAAGCTGGAGGGTTCAGGCAGCCAGGATCCGAGTAGCTCACACCAGACGTTCTTGACCACAGATGCTCCGCCGGGGCCTCATCCTCGATCTCGGAATCGCACTTGGTACGTTGTCTCGGGTCGCCATCGGTACTGCGGCGTTGCCGCCGTATCTTCAAGCACCTCCGCGACCGCAGTGTCGTCGTATATGTGTACATGTCGCAGCTGGCTAACCTCGGCATTTGGAAAAACAGGTATCGGCGCGACCATGGGCAGTGCCTTTTGGTACGACAACCAGCTCAGGATGATGGAATTGGTGCGGCTGTACTGTGTTCTAACCCCTCGACGTCCAGGTACGGATACCACGTTCCCCGCAGGAACATGCGCGACAACTTCTACAGGAAGCTCGAGGACGAGCGGGCCGCGGCTCGTCAGTGAGAGGGGAGGCTTGCGAACGCAGGCATTACCGCGACAAGAGTCGTCATCGACCGCCTGTATATTTCCGCCCAGAGGATAGCAAAATGCTGAAAGGCTGACTGGTCATGGCTGGAGAGGTTCCGTTTGTTCGACTTGGTGGGAACATACAAGTTCAGGCAATGAAACAGACGTCTTATGGCCATACAAGCTATGCTCCCGTCTGGTATCTTTTTCATCGTCCAGACGGGATGTGCTGTTGAAGCGCTCGTCCCTACGATGAAGCTATTATGACAAGGAGGAGGCAGCAGTCTAGCGAGGCAAAACACAGTTTCACAGGCTTTTGGTCCTGCGGGTTATGCTCGCAAATGTCGACGCCTGCGGCTTCGACATGTGGAGTAGTAGTGCAGCAGCCTGGGGACGAGGCTGAAGTATTGCTTATAATACGCTCTTCAAGTCCGAATGCGATTTTATATCTATTTCTTTATTTGCTCTCGGCCGGTTGACTTGGGGTGCTCGACGGGCACTTCTGCTGGTTTGTCGGCAGGGCAGCCCGGAAAGCCTTCCCAGGCGGTAGTCTCGACCAGGAAAGTGCCCCTCTTATCTTGACATCTGTTGTGCATCAAAATCCATTTAGCAACAACCAGCAAACCACAGAAAAACACACAATCGAGCAGGCTCCCTGGTTGTCCTTACTTTCTAAACAGCCTAGGGACGGGCCAGCATTGGACACTGGAGCCGGGCTCCTCGGGCCGGTCGACAGCGCAGCTATACTGGAGCAGGGAGAGCAGCTCGCAGTCCATCCGGAGATCCAACTTGGTGCGACCGCCGGGTAGCTCCGGCAGCTTCCGCTTGCGCCCGCCGAGATCCGACTGAATCTTTGTGGGAAGCTCGGCCGCGGAGAAGGCGGGGATCGACGACGCCATTTTGGTGTACGCAAAAGATCCGTTTCTCGACCGAGACTGAAGGAGACGACAAAGTCCTGAAGACACAAGAGACAATGGCAGCAGCGTCTGCAACGGGCAGCAGGGTGCTCAGCGAAATTGAAGAGACGACGCTTGATGAGGTGAGCTGCGGACGAGGAGTGCCATCAAAATTGACTCGTCATTGGATCTCATGGCTTCATTGCTCGGAGACGAACCGTCGTCTCAAGCGTGGAGCGAACTGAAAGAAACAACTGAAGTGATGATTTGGACAGGGCATGTGGGCTTGAAATGGCAGGCCCACCCGCCGACTCGCAGGCACCTGCAAGCGCTCTCTTACAGGGCTCAAGCTGACAGTCTAGACGTATTTCAGCTTCTCGCCTCGCTGCGTTCCGCATTCACCGAGCTGAACAGTCGCGGCGCCACAAGAGGAGCGGCAGAAGCCGCCACTGGACCTGGCGGAGTCGCCCCCAGAGCCGGCAGACAACTGCAGCAGCAGCAGCGGCTGAAAGCGTTTCCCATCCCTGCCCTCAACGTCCTGGCCGCGAAACACCTCCGCGCGACGCAGACGGCGGTCGTGTCCGTCTCGGGCAGGCAGCTCCCGCTGGTCTACCTGCTCGTCGCGACGCTCATCGCGCCGCCGCACGCCAAGACGGTTGTCGTGGTCGACCCGGAGTCGCGCTTCGACATCACTAGGGTGCTGGAGTGTACGCCCTACGCCGCCACTGCCGCCACGACAGCTGCTCCCGCTCCTGCTCCTGCCACTGCTCCGGCTCCGGTGGGAGTGGATGCGTCGGCGACAGCGACTGGCACGGGTGGAGAGATAACACGGCCGCCGCAGCATGATCGGCAGAGATCGGCGGCCTTGACTACACCGCTAGTCCCGGCCGCGGGCCGATCGCAGGCCTCACGCGGCAAGGTCTCTCTATCTGACTTGGCTCACGTCCATGTGCATCGCCCGGCGCGGGACAGCGGCGCCCCAGCCAGCCTCGTCCAGGAGGCCGTGGCCGCAGCCGAGAAGCACATGCTGTACGGGGCGCACGGCAGCGGCGGGCGAGAGTGGTGGGGCACATTTGTGGTTGGCGGCAGCGGAGGTCACAACAGCGCCGGCGGGGTTACCACTGGCGGTAGTGGTTCGGCGCCACTTCTTCCCCGTGGAGCCGTCCCCTCCGTCGACGTTGCAGCCGGACCCAGAGGCTGGCTGCGAGTGGAGCGAGGGGAGGTGGGCGGGTTCGGCGTCGGGACCAGCGCCGAGGACGCCCTACGAGACCGCGAGAGGAGGCGGAGGGCCGTGGATGCGGCTGGGTGGACCGCCTCGTCCATCTGGGGCAGCTTTACCTTCCATGAGAACTAACTTGAGTTGGTGCAGTTAACGAGCTAAACTTGAAATGCCACCCAAGGAAGAAAGACATCGATGAAACCCCCTAGATGCCTACCTAGGTACCTATTTGAAACAGACCAATGAATGAACAACATCGCCTTCCTTCCCATTAGAGCAGGGGTTCGATCTGGCACGGGTCAACCCAGCATGGTAATAGATGACAACTTGCCCAAACAGGCAGCACAGTCCGAATTGCAAATGAGGATAGGCGTCCATATCACGTCAACCGGCAACAACCCCGTTCTGCCACCCGACGCTCACCTGAAACTGCAGAGTTTGTCTCCATACTGATGTCCACAGCCGACTAGCTTACCGTTGTGCGTTGTCATTCTGCCCAGCCCCGCGAACAAGGTCTTTCGTTGGATGCCTAGGTACCCGGGAACTTGTTCTCCCTTCTGCACAAACCTGGGTGCACGCGACTCGCCGTGGGCCACGACGCACACGGGTCCTGCATAATAACACACTACTCGCTTGCAGGCCTTGGCGCAGGCCAAAAGGCTGCCGTTGTGCCGTGCTTTTTGGCCGCAATCTCGGGGAAATTTTGGAGTTTCCGAGATTCGAATCGATCGCCGGAACAGAGAGGAAGGCTCGGCTGTCGCGCCTTGGGTTGACTGACGCCGTATTGAGCCGATGGTGCTTGCTCTCATGGGGAATATACAGTAGGTAGTTTACTGGATTGCGTTTTCCCCCGCGTTCCATCCCATCATCCTCAGACTATTACCCGGGCTATACCGGGCCCGGCGGCGGAGTCATCTTACATACTCTGTACAAACAGAGCTGAGCCGACATGCAGACGCCCCTCCGAGAGCTCTTTATCCCTCAGCCCATCCCATGTTCTGCAGGTGAGCTACAGTCGGCGTGCAGCCGGTCAAGGGAAGGACCGGTGCTGCGCTCTGCCACGCCGTCGTCGGACCCATAGTGGCCCGGGTGACGGGCCAGTCAGCGCTCGCCTTTTTACGTTTCGTGGTCCGACATACGCGGCCGTATGTACAGTATACACAGACACAGCCCTGGGAGCTGGCCCAGGAGACCAATGTGGATGTCCGCCGCCTGCGAGATATCAGCTTTTTTTTCTCTCTCATCGTTTTTGACTCGTGACAGCGCCCAGTCTGAGTTCCACCGTAAAACCTGGACATGCCGTACCCTCTAGAGTGCTAGACGGTCGTCTAATACTGTACGGCGCTCCGATGTAAGCGAGTTCTGACACTACATGGTACTTACCTAGTCCTAGGTATCTATCGGGAGATTGGGAGGCTCTGCTGAGTAGAATAAGCCAATGGGCATCTGTCCACTGATGCTGCGTAACGTTAACTCTCGGCAGACGGCATGCGGCTCCGACGTCAGGGTGGAAGGCCGTTTCTTTCCTTGGTTGATGACAGGGGATTTATCCCTCCATCTCTTGTTCCAGGACGGCAAGACCTATAGCCGAGTAAGCTATTAGGGAGGGCCAAGTCAGGAACCACGGTCAAGACGGCGGCACCACACCGACGGGCTTTTGATTTGCACTTAGGTAAGACAGGCCGCACTGTACCCACTATGTAGTCCGAACCTCTTGGTTGTTGGCGATCGGCGAACCCTGAGATGAGCGTGTCTCTCCGCCCGCCACAGTGTCCGCCCCTAGCGTGCAGATCCCACCAGAGCGCGGATACGCAGCACGGCGTCGTCTTGGCGGCTGCCCCGTACGGCCCTTATCGTCCATCAAGGGGCCTCTTTTTCACCGCAACGTGGGCATCCCTGTGGAGGCCTCTCCTTCTGTTTTCCTTGAATGGCTTCCTTTGCCAAAGCTGTCGAGCCCGCCAAAACCCACCACTGACGTCACAACGGGCCGACAGCCTGCATCAGCCCAACCGGTGGGGTGGCCAAGGGCAGTGGGGGTCCGACCCGCCTCACCGCTAGGTATCCCCGCTGCAGCGCATGCTTGCAGCAGCCCCCAGTCAGCGTGAGGTGTTGGACAAGGCCGCCCTTGAGGCTGGGTGCGAGATGCAGGGTGATGGCGCCGCCGCGGCGCCAACCCGTGAATTCCCTGAAACCTTGCATGGCGGTATGGTATGTAGATCTCTCCCGCCGCCCGCCGTCTCCCTTGCATGCCTCCTAGTGTGTAAGCGGCCCGGCGGTGTCGACGTCCGATCTTCATGCGGGCGCCAACAAATAGCAGTGGTGAGCCTCAGCAGCCGCAATGCAGGGTCTGCCGTAGTGTGCTGTGCCAAGTGCCACCTACCCGCTGCCAGCCGCGCCTGCCAGACGGGACAGCGGCTGGACGGCGGCTGACTGATCAGAAATTACCCCTCCAAAACTGCCACGGTCCGACTCAACCCTGACGATCGCTGCGCTACCTGGTCTTCAACGACAAGCCGCAGAGCCCCATACGCAGGCATGGGGGACCTCCGATTCTATCCGTTCCTAGCGGAGCGAGGTTCGGTGGCCCATACCGTGATCCACCTGCGCCCTGCCCGAGCCCTAGGTCCCGGCTTCTCGTCGCGCTGCCCGCCGCCGCCACCCGAACTTTGACGACCACTCGAGGACATGCCCAGTACATACCAAAAATCCACGCCCAATCCCGCCCGACGCACGGCGCGGCGGCACGGTGGAGATGGAGCACACGGTGCAAGACGTTGTGCGCACCCGCGCAACGCAACGTGAAGCACACTCCACTTCAGCGGTGGCTCCGAGTCAAGCCTCTGCAGCCTCTATCCTGCCAGTCCTCCTGCTCCCGCTCCGGCGACCCTACATACGTACTACGTGCGTACATAGCCAGGTACGTACGCTGCTGTTGGTACACAGAGCGACGCGGGCAAGCAAACAACCGGCAACGGGGCCCTTCTAGGGACCACGCCGACGTCACAACCACGTTCGTCCCTTTTGCCCTCCGGAAACTGCCCCAGGCCTTGCCATGTGAATCAGCCCGGGCCCGTGTCTGTCACCTATGACCCTGTCGGCTGGCCCCGGGTCTATGGAAGATTCCATGGAAGCTCCCTGGCCGGTGGGAGGCCTGAGCCGCAAGCCCGAGAAAGGAAAAAAAGAACAAAAAAAAAGGAACAGCGTGGCAGGCATGATGCTTTCCAGGAGGAAACGCCGCCTGGTTGTTATTTTACGCCCCGTCCTGGACGGCTCCTGCATCTGCAAAGTGCAAATCGCATCCTTTAGTACGGACACGCTGGGCCAAGCGGAACCAAGCATGCCAGCATAACAAAGCGGAAAGAGCAGCGACGCACACATGTCTACGTCCTCTCTCCTATCCCCTCGTTGCACGTATCCACCAGGGCTCTTGTCGATCTCGGCTACCTGCCGCTGAAAGAAGATGAGCGAAGTTGACACAAGGGGGCAAGAGGATCTGAGAGTGGATGTGCAACCGTACACTGTACTCCGCCCTTGGTACGTCGTCCACAGTACGCAGGATGCGCAACTACCGAATCAGACATGGCTCCTCAGTTTGCCCGTGAAGCCCACAGTCGACAATATCCACTGAATTGTTTGTTTTCTTTTTTTTTTTTATTTATTTGTTCTGTGCTTTTGGTTTCGCCCGTCCAACATCAGACGCGGGCTGACGCTAGGGTGTGAAAATTCGTTCATGTTAGTGGTTCCACCTGGATTTGCCATCATTGCCCACGGCCATCAAGGATGTCGCCGGCTCGCCTACCTCTGTTCCTGCCGTCTCAGGGGTAGAACATGGTCCTCACTACATCACTGCATAGACGGACGCCTCTGGGTATAAGTATCCCGAGCATCTCCGGCCCATGGAAGGCCACAAATTCCCCAGATCATCCCATTCCAGTTTCCGCTTTTCACCCCGATATCATACCTATCCATCAAGGCAGATAACTGCCCGTGGTTATCGACTGGCATCACAACCTTCTGTCCTCCCTTGAACCAGACCAGCACCAGTCGCCCATACCTTCCCCTCTCTGCCTTTGGACTCCCGGCACGCACACTTACGTCCGGCATCACACACCCTCACCATGTCGACCCTCCATAGGCCCGCTGGTCCTGCCCGGACCGCCTCGTCCAGCAGCTTCGCCGAGGCCTTCGATAAGGCCCGGCACAAGCTGAACAAGGAGCTCGACAAAGAGCTGGAGACGGAGCTGAAGCAGCTCTCGCTGGACGATGACTCCACGCCGGACCTATCCGACTCGGAGTCCTCCCCCGCATCGCCGGGCTCCCTGGCCTCCGACTCAGGGGCTGAGACCCCCACTCTTGCAAGCCCGGGCACGCCCCTGACGGCTCCGCTTACACCTCTTGTGGACCCGGACGTCACCGAGGATTTCGCCTTCGCCTTTGACATTGACGGCGTTCTCATCCGCGGCGGCAACCCCATCCCTGAGGCCATCGAGGCCATGAAGGTGCTAAACGGCGAGAACCAGTATGGCGTCAAGGTGTAAGTGTTTCGTGTTGACCTAACAAAAAAAAATCCATAAAGCACATGAGACTGACACCGGAACTGCACCAGCCCCTACATCTTCCTCACAAACGGCGGTGGCAAGACCGAGGCCGAGCGCTGCAAGGACCTCTCGAAGCAGCTAGAGATCGAGGTCTCGACCGGCCAGTTCATCTGCGGCCACACTCCCATGAGGGAGCTGGCCGAGCAGCACCGTACAGTCCTCGTCATCGGCGGCGAGGGCGAGAAGTGCCGTGAGGTGGCCGAGGGCTACGGCTTCACTGATGTCGTCACCCCTGGCGACATCATCAAGGCCAACGCCGCGACGGCGCCGTTCCGGAAGCTGACGCCGCAGGAACACTCCGACTCTCGTGACCTGCTAGCCCGCACGGACGGCGACCTGACCAAGATCGTGATCGAGGCCATCTTCGTCTTCGCCGACAGCCGCGACTGGGCTTCGGACCTGCAGATCATCCTTGACGTTGCCATGTCCAAGGGCGGCCGCCTCGAGACCCGGTCCGAGAACTTCGACGAGGGCCCGCCCGTCTTCTTCTCCCACAACGACACCCTCTGGGCGGCTCAGCACGAGCACGCCCGCCTGGGCATGGGCGCGCTCCGTCGCATCGTCGAGGTCGTCTTCGCCGACGTGACGCGGGGCAAGGGCAAGCTGCGGACGCACTCGTTTGGCAAGCCGCAGGTGCCCACGTTCGAGTTCGCCACGCGCCTCCTGCAGCGCTGGCGCGAGGACCGCCACGGTCTGGCCGCCAGCACGCCTCCGCCCGGGACGGTCTACTTCGTCGGCGACACGCCCGAGTCGGACATCCGCGGCACCAACGCCATGGACGCCGTCAGCGACAATGAGTGGTACAGCATCCTCGTCAAGACGGGCATCTACCGGGACGGCACCGTGCCCGCCTACATGCCCCGCGCCACCGTCAGCACCGTGCTCGATGCTGTCCACCACGGCATCGAGCGCGAGATGGAGAGGCGCAGGGCCAAGGCGTCGGCTGAGAAGCTCGGTGACGGCATTCTCTCTGCCGGCCGCGCCCTTCAGGTTGAGGTCGTCGAGCCTTGAGTAGAACGTCCGTGTGATGCTGGGGGAATCATCGGCATTTCCACCCTTCACCAACCTATTTTCATTCGGCTTTCAGTCCACCGCCCGCCTTGAGACTCTTCCTGTCCCCGGCGGATTTGTTTGTTTGTCGATTTTATTTTTCTTCTCCTTCAATTTTGATACCACGTCGGTTTCGCCTTGCTCCTGCAGACGCGAGCATGTTTGCGTACCGCGAGTTTATGGGACAAATAGGTACCAGCGTTCGCTACTTTTAAACTTCAATTACGATGTCACGAGCATTTCGCAACCGGGCTTGTCCTGGTTGTGATATTACGGGTTGGGAAAGGCAAAGGGGCCATTTACATTGCAGACTAGACAGACAGAAGAACAAGATTGCATGTTTTGTCGGGATAGTCTCCCTTTCTCCTCATTTTCTCAAATGGGTCCGGTCGCACTTGGGTCCCTGCTCGCCTTCAAAGATTCGTACCTTTGACTAGGTAAACAGTGTGAGCCATGGCATATTTGGGACTCGACGCAGAGGACCAGCAGACCGGTGCTGGCGTTTGCACCGGTCCACCTTGGAGAAGCTAGACGCTGCCACCGGGAGCGGTGCGAGACAAGAGCTTGCAGTCCGCATAAACCGCACGGCAGTTGGGAGACAACGCCCGCGGCTGGTGGTGGACGCCCTGCTACGTGCCTATCAAAGGCGGGAGACGGCAAGGAATTCAATAGGTGAAACGAAACACGTGGATGAACGAGTCTCCAATCTGCAGACTTGGATTTCGGCACACCGTCCCCGATATCAAAGTCCGCACTCCGCGGTTCATCCCCGTTCTCATACAAGCGGCAATTTGGCATAGCCCAACAACAATCTTTCCAAGACTGGTATCCAGGGCTGGCGTGACAACCAGCCATCCCACTTTCCGACCCGCGACCCCGCGACATACTAACTGGTATTATCCAACAGATGTATGGAAAATCCCACATGCATGTCCGCCTAAAGCCCGTGACTTCCTGACGGAGATATGTAGACGAGGCGCGCACATCAAGGCTGAGCAGCAGGCTTGCCCACATCACCATCGAGCACGCGTCGCACACACTCCACCTTCCCAAAAGACTCGTAGTACCTGGCCAGGCGGCCCAGCTTAAGCTGCCCGAGCCCGCCCACGAACGCCTCGGCCCCGCCGCACGACGACGCCATGTCGTGGAGGACAGGCCACAGGGCGTAGTCGGCAATGGACGCCGAGGCTCCGCCGGCGATGAAGCAGTCGCCGCCGCCGCCGCCGCCGCCATCGGT
>PYSR01000030.1:20005-242396 GCA_003049425.1 Magnaporthiopsis incrustans | reverse complement strand
TTTTGGCGACGGCGGCGGCGGCGGCGGCGGCGGCGGTTGTGGTGCCGTCGTCCGCTCCGGACCGCTCCTTGACCCCCTCATCCACAACAACCTCGTTCTTCGGCGAGGCCACCGCCGTCGTCGCCACCCTCCATTTCTCCAGCAGACCCAGCGCCTGCTGGAACCGGGTCAGCTCACGCGCGAGCTCCGGGCGGGCCGACGCATCCGCGCTCGCGCCCTTATTCTTTTTGGGGCGGTGCAGGGCGTCCAGGTACAGCATGACAGCCACGTCGCCCTGGAGCGACGCCTTGCCAGGGTCGTTGTCGACGAACTTGACCGCCGCATCGCCGCCATCGGAGTTTCCCACGCTGCCCTTTGCGTACGAGATGCCAAACGCCGCCAGCATCAGCTGGATGCGCATGTTGACGACTTGGTCTGGGCCCAAGAAGAAGCGCGGCGAGCTGCTCATGTGCAGCACGTCGAACCCTTGCCCGTACACGGCGTCCCAGTCGAAAGCAGACGAGTGGTTTTCCGTCCCGAACGCTTTGAGCATCCGGACCGCCTCGTCGCTCTGCCCGCTGACCACGGGTTTCGCGCCGTCGCGGACCTTGGACGTCGCGCCCTGGCCCCAGATCAGGGAGGAGTCGCGGTCCAGGAAGGTACCGATCTTGCGAAACGTCAGGCTGATGCGCCCGCCCGAGAAGGCGAGCTCCGACTCGGTCTTGTCGCGGTCCATGCGCTTGTCCTGCCGGATGGCGTGCAGCCAGCGCTCGTTGGTCTTGAGGCCCATGCGGCAGAGCGAGTTGTGCGGCAGGCGCGCGCGGACGACCTGGCGGCGCTTGGCAGGGTCATCCTCCTCCTCCCGCTGCTGCTGCTGCTGATGCTGCTGATGCTGCTGCTGGTCGCCAGAGCTTTCGGGCGAGCCAGGTTTCCGCGAGGGGTCCTTATCCGGCCTCTTTGTGCGTAGAACCATGGTCCGTTCGGCGCCGAGACTCACGTTGGCAATGAACGAGTCCGGGGCGATGTCTAGGGTCTTGTCGCTGTGCTCCGAGATGTAGTCGTTGCCGCTGCGGTAGAACTGGATCAGAACGTGGTTCAGGTTGTGCCCTAGGACCTCCTCGATCTCTTTCTTGATCTCTAGTACGGTTGGACTGAAAGGAACGAGCGGTGGCGACTCGTCCGATGGGTGTCGGTAAACTGGCATATTACCCTCGGCGTCGACCTCGCCCTGCACGCAGACGAGACGCGGGACCTCGCCTCCTTGGTGGGACATGCGAAGCCAGCGGACTTCATCTCTCAGTCGCTCGAAGATACCGCTCTCCAGCTTCTCGGGGAGCACATCGTGGAAGATGGTCGTATCGCCCTCGCACAGGGGCTCGGACGGTGTTGGTCGTCGAGATTCCTCTTTCATCTTTGCGACTTGAGCTTTTTCTTCTTCTTCTTCGCCCAGCTCTTTTGTCGAATTTGATGAGGACGATTGTTGTGTAGGTTTTTCAGACGATTCGAGTTTCCCGTCATCGACAGCGGGTGAATTCCGAAGCGATACGTCGGCCGCAGACTGCAGATCATGAGTGAGGATTTGAGGTTAACATTTATATAGAAAGGCATTCGAGGTTCTAACGACGTTGTCTTCAAATAGGCTTGAGCTACCTTGGTCTCCGCAGGTGGCTTGTCATTCACGCCCTTCGATGATGCCGGTGGGCTTTGGTCGCCGTCCCTGCTGCTGCTGTCAAGGGTCTTTGGCGCTGGTGAGTCACCCGCATGCTGCAGGCTGTCGCTAGCGGTAGGGGTTGGGCCCAACGACGGCACAGCCTTGGGCTCGGACGTCGACCCGGACGGCGCTGTGGACAATTGGATTGCGCGCCTGTCGTCAGGGGTTCCAGAACCTACCATGGTCTGAAGCGGCTGCTGCTTACTGGCCTGCGGCCGAGACGCGTTGGACTTGGCAGCTGCGGGGGAGGCGTCGCTTAGCGTCTTCAGATCATCCTTGGGGGCCGCTGGAGAGGACGAGGAGTCGGTGGTTTTTTTCGCACTCGTATCACGTACGAACTTATCCTTGGGGCTGCTTCTTGAAGCGCTCGATGCCCGCCGGGCGTCAGCACCGCCTCCCGTCCTGATGGGGCCGGTGGTCGAGGAGCCCCGCCCTGCTTCCTTCTTCTCCCGAATGGGCATCGATGCCGGTGCCGGGCGGTTTGCGGCGGCCTGGCTTGGGCTGCCGGCGAGGCTCGATATTAGATCCTGCGCTGTTGTGGTCTCGCAGCCCGTGAGCTGTGCCAGGTTTCGAATGGCGTTGGTGTGGCGGATGGCGCTGCGGTACCCGCAACAGTCGTCGACTATGGTCATCTGCAGCCCGTGGCTGGCGCCGTCCAGCGCGGTAGCGTGGATGCTGACGTTGGTGAGGGCACCGCATATGAAGAGCTCGGTTGCGAAGCGGGTGCGCAGAAGCTTCAGCAGCTGGCCAGACTGGAAGGCCGAGTATTCCGTCTTGGTCAAGACCGAGTCTCGCCCGGTGGCAACAGCAGCGGCCACCTGGTCGGCGAGGGCGCTACCCGTCTCGCCTGGCCGGACGCACTCGGGCTTCGGACCCAGCTCGCCTCCGTCGTCATCGGCTTCGGGGCTGCTCGTGTCGTCTGCCAGGCTGAGGAACGCCTCGTGATCGGCCTCGCCTCTGCCTGTCCCGAGTCCCACTCTACGGCTGCGCGCAGAGGCGGTAGCAGGAATGGGCAGGTCTGAGGTGAGGACGTTGTTGTTTGTAATAGCTCGGTGCTCTGCAAACTCGGACCGTACCCATATCACATCGCCGGACCCTGACTGACGGAATGCGTTGGCGACATCTATGGTGCGCTGGACATAGCCCTCGGGCTCGCTGACCGGTAGAGCGCCATCGGGAGACAAGAAGTCGTTCTGTAGATCGAGGATAAGGAGAGCCTTGCGGGTCCGCAGGGAAGGGAGCAGGCTTGGGTCAAAAGCAAACATATCACAGGGCTACCTGACGGCCTGGACACCGGGCAGTCCGCAATGGAGGAGATGAGACCAGTGTTGTAGGTTATTGGCCTCGGGGTAGGGGGGTGTAGATAGATTCTGTAGCCTTATGTTGGGTTCGCGTAGACGCCCAGAGAGGCCGGAGAAAAAGAAAGGGCCGGACCGCCTTATAAGGCAAAGCGACGTTGCAAGCTGGTGGGTCGAGCGGTGTGTAGCCTCCGACGATGTCGATTCCGAGGCAGTCAGGGGACTCGGGGTGGATACGTTAGTTCTACATAGGCCGGAAGACGCAGCACGAGGAGAGTGAAGAAGCTCGATCAGGGGTGGGTGAAGCCACTTGGAACTCGATCGGTGGGTCTCGGCGGACGACTATACGGGCGGACAGATTGATATGGGATATAGACAAGGGTCGTGGGCTGGCAGCAGTAGGCAGGTAGAAGAGATATTTATTCTGTGTTAGGGCAGTGTTGGTCAAGGCCGTTCTAGGTGGCACCAGGAACACGCTGGTGGTGGGGTGTCTTTTTTTTTTTTTTCACTCTCTCTCTTTTTTTTTCTCCCGTATCATTATTATTACGGTTATTATTGATTAAATTATTTTTTCTTCTTCTTTTCTTTATGTTTTATGCCTTTTCTTCTGCCGAGCTTGTGGCAACTCTGCTCGGGCGGAAATGCAACAAACGGAGGCCGGCTGATAGCAAAGCTGGCAGTGATGGTGTTCAGGGTTCCTGGATACGCGTTTGGCTGTGTCGTCGCTTGGTCTCTTCTCCCGCTCTCGCGTTTGTCACCGTGCGGTTGCATCAAATGTCAAGAGACAGCCGTCTCGAGACGCTGGGATGACCCTGGATCGGTCGATTCCCTTTTGGAGTACGGAAGTGGGGGCCGGGCTAGGTGGGTGAGCCTGGGTGCCGATAAGGCCGCCCGCTGGCACAGCGTTGGCGGGCTGGCGAGGCCAGGCGGGCCTAAAGTTGAGACGGGCGTTCAAATCTCGGAAGTTCCCACCACCCAAACGCGGTACTTGCGCCAGCGCCGGCAACGCCGAGCGCCTCCGCGGAGGGTGAGCAGGGCAGGGATGGACGAGTTCAGAGGTGGGAGTGGCCTTTTTGGGTCATAGCATGGAGGTCAATCGCAGTGCCGTCTGACGCCCGTTGGCCCGCTGACCTGCCTGTGGGCACGGTTCTCGGCTCTTCCTGAGGGCGAGTGATTCGATTCTTTCGGACCAAAAAGAACTTGACGCCACAGGGGCCTTGTGGATCTGGAGAAGGGGAGCCAACGTCTGGCAGGGATGACAGCGTAATAGTGGGGCCAACGGAAGGAAAATAAAAGATCAGAATCAGCCAATGGCTAGACACGGGAGAGCGAAAATCGTCCTCCTGCTCGGCCCGCCCGGCACCGAACACCTCGCCGTCCAGGCAGGCCTCGGGCAGCAGCAGCAGCGTCGCATCCTCAGGCTCTCCGGCGTATCCGCTCTTTGGGCTTGGAGGGCGAATGTGATTGAGTGCGGCAGCCGTACTGCCCCGCCAAATCTGACCGCACGTATAATCCTAGCAAGCGGGCGTCCACCTTGGCACGTCTTCGCGAAAAGTCAGGGGTCCTTCTTGCTCGTCAACCTGGGCCATCCGATGTCTTCTCTCCTCCTTGCATGTTCTGCAATCTCATTCCCTCGAGCCCGAACCCAACGTCTTTGTCGTGTGCCTCCCACATTGTGCATAGAGCAAAGTGTGGACTGTCCGAAGGTTGCTTGCGGTGACACGCCATCCTGTCAATTTCCGACCGAAAGGCTGATGCCGTCTTCTGCAGAGCCTGGTCTAGCCAGTTCCATTTCGCCAACCTTGAACAAACAAGGATGGCAGGCAGTGGCTAGCACAGCCGGCCTGTTGATCTCCCAGTCAGTGTGGGGTGATTTTCTTCGGTTCGAGGGAAAACGGAAAATGCCGACATCATCTCCTAGTCTGGCGTCGGGCTCTCGAACATTCAGCAGGGAGTTGGGCTTCGGCGACTCGAGAAAACCAGGTTCGTTCACCTCCTCTTCCTCGACGGCTTGGCCAGACCCTTCTACGCAACGAGCAGTGGAGTTCGTTCGGTGTGGCAGGGTAAGCCTGTCAGTGGTTCGCGGAAGCCGATCTTTCCTTTGTTATTTCCGCCAGCCCTGGCGTCCTAGTTTCAACGTCTTCGGAGGTCATGCGACGCGCTTTGGTTCATGCGGAGTCATGGCTACAGCCTGACTTGTGTGACAGTCTAGATCCCGACCTCGAGACCCTTGCAGGGCAGCGTAAGAGATGAAAACAGCACATTCGTAAGATATTTAACGGCAACTGAGGCCGACACGACAGTGATGCTGTGATATGAGCGTATTGCGGCACAGTCATGTTTCGTTCGGGAGGCATCCACGTGGCAACGGAGAAGGGCCATTATGGAGTAGGCCATCTCAGTCGCTATTCGCTTCTTTTACTCGCCGCTAGTTGCCGAGACCGAGGACGGTGCAGACAATCCTTGACCTGGTTGGTAGTGACTCGTCTTTGCGATGCTTCTTGACGAAGCGGCAGTGGGGTTCGTCAGTGAAGCCCCATGTCGCTTGTCCCTCTGCACTTATAAATGTCCTATTCCTTTCCCTAACTCGCATCAACTCCTACTCGGCATCACAATCTACCCGACGGTCTCGGCAGGGGTAGAACGATCGTGCGCGACTCGCAAAGTGAGTATATAACACGCTCGCCCGTACTGAGTGCTGTTCGACAAGGCACCATAGGAGCTTAGGCGGGTCGGGAAGTTTCTAGGCAGCTCGCCGAGGAGCTACTAGCACCTTCCATTAAGTTTTGCAGGATCCTCGTGCATATTAGCATCTGCATGTACGCGCCCGACCCATGCTCATGTGCTCACGAGAACGGCACGGCTTCCTTCCCGTGCCTAGATGCCTAGAAGACATCCGCGTCCAATACCTCGCTGTCCCTGTCGTCCCTGCCTTGAAACAACGCACCATGTTCCACCAAATAAAAGCCTGCAGTCCATACTAATATCCCGAACCATATATCTGTCCC
Source organism: Magnaporthiopsis incrustans (assembly GCA_003049425.1). Taxonomy (NCBI): domain Eukaryota; kingdom Fungi; phylum Ascomycota; class Sordariomycetes; order Magnaporthales; family Magnaporthaceae; genus Magnaporthiopsis; species Magnaporthiopsis incrustans. The sequence goes on along the minus strand of PYSR01000030.1, from coordinate 236,400 downwards.
ACATGGGGAAGAGGAAAGCGTATCTTGGACGGGAAAGGGAACGGCATATAGGAAAGGAAATAAGATGAAGCCAAGGATAACTGCCAGACAGGTTTCGGTCGTAGGTGGCCCCTGTTAGCGTTATCTGACTGCAGAATTTGGTTCGGGCGTCGTGTGCACCAACTTCTCCGTCTCCAGATCACACCGCCTCATCGCACATCCAGCCTCAGGGCCACAGCATGAATGCATGTCTTTCTCTTAATTCTAGGCGATTGGCTGATGAGAGAATGGGCTATATGGCTGGATTTTTAGCGGAACAATTCACTAACAGCGAAGTGCTCTCATTCGGTGTTGTTCTGGTTTCGCAGATGCACCTACGCTTTCTGCGACAGGGTCCTGGAAATTCCCCATCAAGGTCATCCCTGGCACTGACCTTCAGCGATCGATCTCGTGGGGAAACCGAAACCAACTTGCTCCGCCAAGTACATAGACTAAACAAAAGGGGGTATAGCGTCCCTTCGCCGATCTTAAACATGACGTCAGCACTCGAGTGCATACATAGAAGTACCTCTCGGCCGGGACCGGGTCGCCAAAGGGCCGTGGTTTAAACCCTATGACTGGGCGGTCATGATTAAGGGCCGACGGGATATATTGCGGAAGCTGTAAAGGCCCGGCGTCCGCACGCATGCCTCCGTCCCGTCGGGATTTGTTCGCGTCGATCTGCAGTTTCGTGGTGGACGCACTGTACGTGTGTTATGCCGGCTTGCATGATTCTACGCATGTCTCCGCCCCGAGGACCCTCGAGTGACATAGGCCGCCTCAGTTGGGCAACGAGGCAGTCTTCACCAGCCCTGCGGGCCCTCGCAGTGCATCGATGACGGCGGCGAAGTCTGGGCGGTCGGACGGGCGAGGTACCGAGCATTGGTGATGGATATCCTGCAGTTGGCGCCGCACCTCCGCATGGTCCTGGTAGGGCCCGCGGCCCATCAGCCCAAGGACGTCGTCGATCAGGTGCGAAAAAGCCAACACCTCAAGCTTTTCCAGGAGCGGGAATCGCTGGTCGCCGTATATGGTGGCCGCACCCATATCGCCAAGAAGCGCATGGCCGTCGCCGCTGACGAGGATGTTGTGCGCGTAAAGGTCTCCATGTGAGATGGCATTGGCGTGCAGGTGTCGTGCGGCCGACGCGATACCCGACAGCACACCCATTGCAGCCGCGGGCGAGAGGGCAGCGTCCAGGTCGTAGTGATCTCGCGTGCAGCTTTCCAAGGTTGGGGGCTTGCCAAGAGTGCGGTAGAAGGGAGGGATCAGCTGCATGACAAGCCCACCGCGAAATTCCTCCGCCGAGGCGTCTGGGTGACCGTGGATTCTCCCCAGAGCATCGATGAGGTTGTCATGTGAGCCCGCCGACATGCAGACTTCGAGTTCATCCGCAGGCGTGCCGTCACTCGTAAGCGACCCCTTGAACAGCTTGATCGCCACCTCCTCTTCCGACCCAGACCCTTTTGAGCAGCGGCGCACGCCTCGGGAGATGATGCCGGAGGCACCTTCGCCTAGGACATCGTGGATCTCGAGGTTGGACCAATGAATCTGGGGGAGACTCATTGAGTTCCTCCGGGCTCTGCCGGAGTTGAGTCTTGTCGAGGCGCACGGGTTGCCCGCAAAGGAGAGAAATGCCAGTTCTGGGAGCTCAAACAGCCAGTCGGGAAGCTTCGCGAGGCGGTTCGCCGAGAGCCGCAGCAGGCCAAGCTTGCGGCAGGAGGACATTTCATCCGGCAGCTCCGTTAGACGGTTGCCCGCCAACATGCACTTTTGCAGCCGAGAGCAGCTCCCGATACTGGCAGGCAGCGCTTCGATCTCGTTGTTGGTCAGGATCAACCACCGAAGGCGCGGAGGGAGCGAGTCCTCTGGGACGGCGGTCATGCCGTTGCCGCGGAACGCCACCATCTCGAGAAGAGGGCATCCCGCCAGCCCCTTGGGAAACGTGGCAAAGCGGCAGTCGGAGAAGAAGGCGATCTTCAGCCGAGGCAGCCGGGTGCCAAGCTCCTCCGGCAAGGTGGACAAGCCCGTCCCTGAGAGGTCCAGATGTTCCAGTGTCTCGCCAAGCTCCAGTATTTCCTCTGGAAAGCTTTCTAGCGGGCCAGTCAGCTTCAGCTTGGCCAGGCCACTGGCATTGTATGCCCCTGAGCGGAGAGCCTCCAAGTCGTGCATATCAGAGGTCTGCTGGGTGATTGCGGGTGGCGTCGTGAATCTGCTCTGTATATGTGATTATAGTTATGCTTTCCAGCCTCGGCCGCGGTGGCAATTGATCATGAAGTGTGTTTTCTCCGAGTAGCAAACACGGCCACGGTGTCGGGAACAGTAAGATCCCCTGGCCCCTACTTGGGCGGAGGCTAGCAGTTTCGTTACCGCCATTCTGCATGATTCGGCCAGATAGGGCAGCCACCTGCGCCAGCGGGATAAGCCATGATCCCCACGTGGGAAACCCGAGGCTGACAAGCGGCTAGCACCATTGGTACCTGGCAGATCCCCTGGCCTTTGCTTGGTGCCCGTGCCAACCAAGACAGGGGACTCAGTTCTTATCTGCGTCAAAGAGATGATGCGTGGTAGCAACTATTTTCGGGGAAGTCAAATCTGCAGGGCCATTCTGCCCTCGACGCGACTGACAGACTCCCGTCAAACGGGAGGGGAACATCCAATGAATTGTGAATGAATTGGAGCAACAGAAATGGAATGGGCAGAGCTAGTTCCACCCAAAAATTTGGTGGGGTCATTGGCTGAAGTTGACGCGCGGCCCACAATTCAGCAGAGCACGCTCTCGCGGCGCGCGTTGTGGAAGCAGCCTTCGAGAAGGCGAAGCAATCTGTGATGCAAGCTTGCGCCCGCCACCAAGCCCAACAGACCCGTCCCAGATTGCCGATCCGAACAGCGTGACCCCGACTCACGTCGCTCCTGATCGGACCTTGATGGCACCGTCACATTAAGCCTCGCGACAATGGCTTCCGGGCCACTGAAGCGACTCTCTCCCTTTGGAGAAGACGAAGCCCCCACGGCTAAACGGACCCGAACGGATTCGTCTCTCACCATCGTCGCCGCCGCCGAGCCTAAGAAAACAGATGCGCAGCCCATAGTCGAACTCACGAGCATGGAGGAGCAGGCTCGGAGTGGGCTGCGGCGCAGCATCGCGCTGATATTACAACATGTCGGCTTCGACTCAACGTCGGGACCTGCGTTAGAGCGCCTGACAGAGATGACAGAAGAATGTAAGGGACCGTGCTCCAAGATAGCTCACCGAGCCTGCGCGGGACGCCTGCGTTTGGCAACCGTTCTAACGCTCCATACTAGACATGCTCATGTTTAGCGGCGAGGTCATGCTTTTCGCCTCGGCCGCCCGACGAGCACAGCCCATCCCGACCGACTACGGCATAGGCCTAAAACGCATGAACCTAGGAACCGCGCTCCTCCGACCGCATCTCAAGCCGCCGATACCAAAGCCGAGGATAACGCCGACCTACGCGACGCCCGCGGGCCTCGTCGACACGCACCAGAAGGGTCTGCCGCTGCTGGGAGAGGAGCTCAGCGGCCGGCCGGAGAAGGAGGCCAGGGACTACATTCCCAAGTCGTTTCCGGATTTCCCCAGCATCCACACCTACAAGGCGACGCCGCAGGATGCGGACGAGGTGACGGTGCAGGGCACGGGGCTCAAGTGGAGCGACGACGGCACCCCCGTCGTCGGGGCCGAGCACGACGCGGCCGCGGCCGCAGCGGAGGAGGCGGCCATGTCGGGCGCCGCGAGAGATCCCCGGCGGGTGCGAGAGGCGTCGGCGCGCGAGTCCAAGCAGGCCGAAGAGGCGCTGCGCCGGGTCGTGCGCGCCAGCAAGATCAACACGCTCAAGGAGGCGCGTCTCGCTGCCCAGCGCGGGAACTACAGCCGCCGCAGATACGACTTTTGGGAGGAGGCGATGCGCGAGATGGTCGAGGAGGGCGCTGGGGCCAAGGCCAACGGGAAGGGCGGCCTTGCCGGTCTCAGTTTTGCCACCGGCGCCAGCAAGCCTCTCGGCACAAGCAGCAGCGCCAGGAGCGAGATCGCGGACCACAGCATGATCGTCAACGCACAGAGATCTCACCACCGCCAGGAAGTCTCGCGCTCCGGCAAGCGAGTACATGGTGAGGTGTCGACAGGGAAATAATCTCATCCCTTCTTTCAGTCACCGAGCCCGTTCCCGGCAAATCTGGAAGGCCCGCTCACCGGAATGGCACTTCCATTCTCGTCTTTATTCTATTTTCTGATTCTTGGGGCACGTTGCGGCGTCATAAACTAGAGACCACGGCATTTTGCGCGGAGTTGGGCGTGCTTTTTTGGTACTTGGTGCTATCGCGGGTTTCCTTGCCTTTGGCTCACTTTTTTTTTTTTTTTTTTTTTTTTTAATCTTACAGTGTAATTTTATCTCAAATATCATGGCATGACAGCGTGCCTGCGAATTCGATCCCCCAGAGTATATATGGAAGAATGGAGGCGCATCCCGCACGTGTGGTTTGACCTGCGGTTCCCCATCACCGTCGCCTCAGGAGCTCGTTGGCAAAAGGTGAACTCACGAGACCTCCTTCGGTACACGCTGACCTGCAGCGTCACTGGAGATGGACAGCGGGCTGAGAGTGTCGGCCTGGGGCGGATCCAATCTTCTCTGCCAGCAAAACCTGGAGCTGTTCGCCCTGCCGCCGGCGGCACCCAACGCAAGACATCAAGCCGACGTCTGGGTGGGGCACTATTTGCCAGGCGATGAACGCGCACAGATTATTGGCCCGCCTGCCCCCACCGCCCAAACTTGAGCTTTGCTGCAGACCCTAAGACCGAAGACGCACAATTTTTGCGCGGAATCTCGGTTGACTGGGAATTTTCGCTGGGAATTTATTGACCTTTGGCGAGAGCCTCTTTCATCTCCGTCTCCAACCCAATTGACCTCTCAGCCTCGTCTCCTATTCCTCACACTGCTATCTTGCAAATATGGCCGAGCAGCTGATCCTGAAGGGCACCCTCGAGGGCCACGTACGTCCACCCTTTTTGTGTTGGGAAGCGAGCGAGTGATGCTCGAAAATGCCCCTCCTCTGCGCGCGCCCGCGCCCGTGGAGGCTGCTCCGACGCTCCGTCTCTGGACCATGAGCTGACTTTTTTTCTCCTTCCTTCTGCCTCGTGTAGAATGGCTGGGTCACCAGCCTGGCTACCTCTATGGAGAAGTACGCTTTCCCCGACCACCCCATTGACGGTCGCAAAACCTTAGGGATAATCTACTCACCAGCTTTTATCTAGCCCCAACATGCTCCTGTCCGGTAGCCGCGACAAGACGCTCATTATCTGGAACCTGACCCGCGACGAGACTTCGTACGGCTACCCCAAGAGGTCGCTCCACGGCCACTCCCACATCGTCTCCGACTGCGTACGTTCTCTCGACGCGATTTCCCCGCATCCATCGGCGGGCCTTTTGCGATGTTGAAATTTCGGCGGAGCGAGCTTTGGCAGGAACTGGGGAGCTTGGGCTGATGCTGGGACGGCCGTTTCTAGGTTATCTCGTCGGACGGCGCCTACGCTTTGTCGGCCTCGTGGGACAAGACCCTGCGCCTGTGGGAGCTTGCCACCGGCACCACCACCCGCCGCTTCGTCGGCCACACCAACGACGTCCTGTCCGTCTCTTTCTCCGCCGACAACAGGCAGATCGTCTCGGGCTCGCGCGACAAGTCGATCAAGCTGTGGAACACCCTGGGCGACTGCAAGTACACCATCACCGAGAAGGGTCACTCCGAGTGGGTGTCCTGCGTACGCTTCTCGCCCAACCCCCAGAACCCCGTCATCGTCTCGTCGGGCTGGGACAAGTTGGTCAAGGTACGCCATTGCCCTTCTTTGCTTGGCCCGTGCCGCCCCTTTCTAGCCCCAGCCAGCCCTGGTTCCAGATGATGTTTTGCAACATATAAGTATTTGCTACTTCAGAGCTCCTTGCGGGCAATGAGACCATTTCTATCACCACTGCACTGATGGACCTTCTCGAACAACTTTTTTCCCCTCTCCCCTTCGCATTGGAGCTTGATTCTTTGCTGTGGGTGCTCAGCGTGCTAACAAGGGGGACACAGGTCTGGGAGCTCTCTTCCTGCAAGCTGCAGACGGACCACATCGGCCACACCGGCTACATCAACACCGTCACCATCTCCCCCGACGGCTCTCTGTGCGCTTCGGGTGGTAAGGACGGCACCACCATGCTGTGGGACCTGAACGAGTCCAAGCACCTGTACTCCCTCAACGCCAACGACGAGATCCACGCTCTTGTCTTCTCCCCCAACCGCTACTGGCTCTGCGCCGCCACCGCCTCGAGCATCATCATCTTCGACCTCGAGAAGAAGAGCAAGGTCGACGAGCTCAAGCCCGAGTTCGCCGCCGTCGGCAAGAAGAGCCGCGAGCCCGAGTGCGTCTCGCTCGCCTGGAGCGCCGATGGCCAGACCCTGTTTGCCGGCTACACCGACAACATCATCCGTGCCTGGGGTGTCATGTCGAGGGCGTAAGAACGGGGCTTCGCCTGGGGGTCCATGATGACGATTGGGTGGGAATTCTTTTTTGTTCAACGCTGCGTGGGGAGTGCCGGGAGGGACTCACAAGACGGATCCATGGTGGCGGGCGTCAAGGAATGCTTGTCTAGGTTCGGGTTTTTTCACACCTTCATGGACGATGGAAGACACAGCACAGGAGCACCAAAATCTTTTTTTTTCTTCATGGGAGGTTCGCACAGTCGCATCACGACGCATTCCGGTTTTCTCCAAAACCTCGGCGTTTGGTGTGCATTTGCTCTGTGCTGTGGAAAGCCTTCCTTGTCCCTCTCATCTGCTGATACCAAGAAAAAAAACAACCTTGCCATGACCTGGGCCGAATCCTTGCGGGGAGTGTGGCTCCGTCGACCTAGGAGTGAGAGATCGGTTCGCGTGACGGACGACGGTCGTCGCCCCGGTGCGAGAGCAGTGATGCTGCAGCCACCTAAGCTCTGCGCTTATCGCACGAGCAACAGGACCGCTAGTTTGACAAGGGGCGTTACAGTTTTCAGTCTGTAACAGCCTTACTGCGCGAGTCCAAGATTGAACGCACTCTGAGCCCTCTGACGCCTCGACTCTGAGCATCCGCTCCTGTGGGTCGTGGTGATTGTTTAAGCTCAAGACATTCTCACATGGGCGCTAGCCTGTATAGCAGCTCCAGGGCGCCTGGCGGTTTAATTGCTGTGTTTAAACTCTGTTAGATCTGTATACCAGGCGACTGATCTCTGACAATATGCGCGACATGGTCATATTTGTGTAGTCAAGTAATGTGGGCGCCTCCGTCTTTGCGTCTAATCTACTTGGGAGGCGTCTATTTTGAGCCGAAAAAAGGCACTCGGCTCGGTAATGCCGAAGAGGGAGCAAGAAACAAAAAGAGAGAGAGAAAAAATACGCAAGGAGAAAAGAGGACTCTACTAGCTGAGCCTATTCGGGTCCGGCAGGCACAGCGTCCGCTTCGGGAAGGCCATCTCCAAGCACGACGGGCATAGTCCAGCACGTGCCCAGGCCTCCGGACATGGTAGACTCGGACTGGACGAGCTGGTAGGGCACGTCGGCGTCGTCGGCGGGCCGTTCGGCAAAGTCGAAGACGCGGTAGTCGGCGTTGGAGAACCACCAGCCGCACACCCCCGCGCGCAGGAAGCCCGAGTGCGACACCACCGCGATGACCTTTTCCGGGCGCGAGTGCAATTCCCGGAGAACGGACTGGCCGCGGCTCAGGATGGCGCTCTTGCTGTGGGCGTAGAGGGCGCCTGCTGGTGAGATTTTGTCTGGGTAGACGGGGTCGACTTTGGAGAAGTCGACGAATGGGACTGGGGTTGGCGGTCGGTCGTTTGGTGTCAGTCCCATGTGAGGCGGGTAGGTAGATAGATAGATGTCGTTCTTTGTTCATGGAAGACCCGGGCTTGCTGCTTACATTCGTTTGCCAGGCCCTCAAGCGGACTGCCTGTGTCGCAGGGCTTTGCGGTGTTCTCTATTTTTGTAGTGAGAGGGATTAAATTCAGCATGGGACCCAGGTGACAAACTCGGATCCTCCATAGGTACGCACCTTGCCACCCGGCGTGGGCTACAACGGGCACCTTCTTACCGCCCCGCGGCGGGTCGATGAGGAAGCCCAGGCCTATCTGGGCGGTCTGTATACACCGCCTCATGGGGCTGACGATGATGAGGTCGACGTCCAGCTTCCCCGGCAGCGTCTCCTGCAGGTGTTTGCACAGGGTCCTGGACTGCTCCCTTCCCAGCTCTGTGAGGTCCGGATCGTGGAGCTCATAGTCTTGTGGATATCGATTCAGTTAGTATAGGTGGAAGCAGGCTATGGCGACTTCCGGGATGGACAAGGAGCAAAAACGAGAAGGTGCAACTTATTTTCAAGATTGTGCAATGCTTGGGCATGGCGGATGAAGATTAGTTTAGGTGGCATTTTGAGACTTGTTTGAAGACGGCGATGTTGGAATGAGTGCGCTGAGGTGAAGCAGCCTTAAGTAGGTAGTCCTTGGAAGAGTGTGAAATGAGAGAAGTCGTTTAGGACCATGAACAGCCTAGATATATTTTATGAATGTCAACAGCAGGGTTGCGCCTTTTATATACAGGTGTGCAGGTGACAAAAATGCGTCCCATGATGAAGAGGCCGGGCCCGAGTCACCGACATTGCGGCCTCCTGCGCCCCTCTCTCTGTTCGTTTGCCGTGTGAGTTTGTTGGAAACTAACCTAGCACGGTTGAGGCGTTGGTAGAGCCAGCCAAAAGATGAGGCGGACACACCGCAACGACAAGGGATGCTAGACATCCTCCAAACATCACACCGAAAAATTCCCCTTTGATCCCGTCTCTTGTGGATCCTTTGCTTCGCCTTTTCGCTGTCGAGGTTGATTTTCCAAGGAGCGGCGACGGTGATTGACTCGCACTGTGAAGAGGGAACCGAAACCCAGGCTTGGTACAGTGTAAGCCAACATAATCCACTGTACCAGGAGCTTGAAGCATCCATTGTTTGGCTGGCGGCGTATCGCGGAGCTCGAATCGCCCAGCTTTGGAAATTCAACAAACATCACGAACGAAATCAGGCGCCACTGCACTGTCCAACACAGGGAACCAACAACATTTACAGCCAGCCCAGTGCCCGTACAATTTCCTGAATTCACAAAGCATGACGAGTATCGACGAGCTCTTCAAGGCAAGTTCTACACCACCGATCCTCGCTTCTTTCTCCCCCGCCCGCTCGCTCTGCTAACACGCTCAGCTCAGAGTTCGGGTCTGCCCAACAAGCGAAAGCTCGATACAGCCAAAGACCCGAGTACGTACGACTGCAATATTTCCGCACAGCATCTATCGCCGGGCTGCTGACAAGCTATGCTCTACCCGTAACGCAGACGAGATCTACAAATCGGTCAAGCTCGGCAGCATCAACAACGGGAGGCACGCGCAAGTCGAGGATGAGGACGAAGACATGACCGAGGCCGGGCCGGCCCCTCCGCCAGAAGGAGAGGATGACGACGGCGAGTACGGACCGACGGCGCCACCGGACGACGACGAGGGCGACGACGAGGAGGGGCGCTTCTTCGGCGGCGGCATCACCAGGCAGGAGGCCGAGGTGCTGGACTACGTCGAGGGCGCCGACGGCGGCGGCGACGAGCTGGCCGACGAGAGGATCGATGCGACCTGGCTGCGACGCACGGCGCTGGCCTTCGAGAAGAAGATCAGCCGCAACGCCGAGCTGCGCGCCCGGCACGCCGACGAGCCGGCACGCTTCATCGACAGCGAGGCCGACCTGGACGCGGCCATCCGCGCCCTGTCCATCTTGGGCGAGCACCCGTCGCTGTACGCCGAGTTTGCGCGCCTCGGCTGCGCCGCCAGCCTGGTGTCGCTGCTCGCGCACGACAACACCGACATCGCCCTGGCCGCGGTCCAGATCGTGGGCGAGCTCACCGGCGACGACATTGGCGCGGGCGCCACCGACGCCGACTGGTCCGCCCTGGTCGACGCCATGCTCGAGGCCGACCTGCTGCCGCTGCTCGTGTCCAACCTGGGCCGCCTGGACGAGGCCGGCGACGACGACGCCGACCGCGAGGGCGTCTACCGCATCCTCGAGGTGGCCGAGAACCTGTGCTCGCGGCCCTCGACGGCCGAGACGGTCGCGCGGGACGACCAGCTCATGCGCTGGCTCCTCGCCCGCGCGGCCAAGGACGAAGGCGGCGGCGTGTCGCAAAATAAACAATACGCCGCCGAGATGCTCGCCATCCTGGCCCAGGCCGCCCCCACCAACCGCACGCGCCTCGCCGAGCTCGACGCCGTCGAGGCCCTGCTGCAGCTCGTGGCGCCTTACCGTGCCCGCGACCCAGAAAGGGGCGACGAGGCCGAGTACATGGAGAACCTGTTCGAGGCGCTCACGTGCATCGTCGACGACGACACGGGGCTGGGTCGGCAAAAGTTCGTCGAGGCCGAGGGCCACGCGCTGTGCCTGGTGCTGACGCAGTCTTCGTCGTCGGGCAAGGGCGTGAGGAAGGCCCGGACGCCGGCGCTCAGGCTGCTCGACCACGCCGTGGGCCGGTCGCGCGAGGCGGGCGTGTGCGAGCGCGTGGTCGAGTACGGCGGGCTCAAGACCCTCTTCACGCTGTTCATGAAGATCAAGACGGCTGGCGGTGGCGGTGGCGGCGGCGGTGGCGGAGACGGCGCGCGTGCGCTCGAGCACCTGATATCCATCTTCTCGTGGATGCTGCGCCTGCTACCCGCCGAGTCGGCCGAGCGCGTGCGGACGCTGGCGAAGTTCGTCGAGAAGGACTACGAGAAGACGGCGAGGCTGGTGGCGCTGCGGCGCGAGTACGCGGCGCGCGTGGCCGCCGTCGACGCCGACATCGAGCGCGAGGCCCGCGCCATGCGCGCCGACCAGGACCGCGACGGCGCCGTCGACGGCTGGTTCTCGCGCAGGCTGGACGCGGGGCTTTTCTGCCTGCAGACGCTCGACGTCATCCTCGCCTGGCTGGCCGCCGAGGACTCGGGGACCGGCCGCAAGATAGGGGAGCTGCTGGCCGACAAGGGCGAGACGGTGGCACTTATAAAATCGAGCCTGAAGGAGCAGGCCGAGGGCGTCGATACCTCGACCGACGACGGGAAGGAGATGCTCGACATGTTGGATACGCTTGCAGATTGTATCGACTAGACCGCCGGCCACCAGGCGCAAAGGAGGGCTAGTTGGGAGGTTGAAGCGTAGGGGTTTACTCAGGGTTTATCTGCCCCATGTATATCATCAATGTAATCAAGATATCCACGACATACAAAAATTGTCGCCTCGACACAACGCATCTGGCCCTTAGGTATCACGCCCGCCAAGCCAGTGGCAGACACTCGCCTTCTCAACTTCTTCCCTCTCTACTAAAACATCACCATCCCGAAACGCGAGCGGGTCCTGCGACTTGAGCTCTCCCCTGAAGCCCCTTCCCTATTCCTTTTCCCGCAGAGTAATAGGTGACACAGCCGCGCGGATGTTCGTCTAAGCAGCGCTCGGAGGGACCGGTTTCGGCTCAAAGACGGCAGTCAGGAGGTCCTTGACGACCTTGTCCTGGTTCTTCTTGGCCTGCTCCTTGATCTCGTTGATCTTGACCTCGGCCTCCTTGTTGGCCACCTCCTCGGCCTGCTGGTTACCTGCCGTGTGCTACAGGGAGGAGGCGGGGATCATCAGCCTTTTTTTTCTCATGGAGGTTGAACATAACAGTAAAAAGGCAAGCCCACCTTGGCCTCGAACTCCTTGAACTCGGACTCCTTGTTGGCCCTGTACTCGTCAATCTCCTTCTTGGCCTCGTCGCGGGCCTCCTTCACCCTCTTTGTACGGACTGCGGGGTGCGATGGTTGGTTGGTTGATTGGTTAGCTTGGGGGAAGGGGGCGGCGCGGCGGTCGATTGCGACTGAGCGAGGAAGCGGGGTTTCGATGTTTTGGTGCCCACATACATTCCCTGGCTGTGAATATCCGATACGTGTCCGTCAGCTGGTGATTTGGGTCTGGTAGGTGTCCCCGCCTCGAGAAGAAGTCCGTTCACCCCTTCAAGGCAGAGCATGCCTCCCCCTCGTGGGCGCAACTCACCCTTCTGGACAATCTTGGACGCCTCCCTCTCGGCCTGTGTGTTTCGAGCGTCAGCGGGCGGTCGATTCGTGCAGCGCGGTTGGAAAGTTTCGCGGGGCCGCTCGGAAAGTGCGCGTTCGGCGTACCTCGAGGAGGGTCTGGATGCCTTGCGAGCTTTGAGCCGACTGTGTGTGTTGGTTCGATGTCGGGGTCAGCTCGGGCTTCTTGGCCTGCGCATCCCAGCGCAAGGGGAAACTTGAGAGTGGAAACAAACCATCTTGGGGAAGCTACGCGAGCAGTCTTTTTTTTTATTATTATTATTTCGATTGCAGTTGGAGGGAGGTATGGGTGGCGTGGGTGTCGAGTCTTCCAACACTTTAATCAATGCCGGCGAATCGTTGGATTGGGTTGGCGGGCGGCTTCGGTTGCGAGGTTGGCCGTCGAGCGCCAGGGAACTCCGCCAGGCCGCGAGCTGTAGAGAAAAAGGTGGGGACCTCTCCCGCTAAAGGCCGACCTACCGCCGGCGGCAGCGCAGTGCCCGGAGGCGGTGTCCAGAGGCAGAAAATCTGATTACATCATACCACCTGGCGGCGCCCGTTGCAGTGCAGTTCGGGATGGGCCGCTTCAAGTTGTTGATGCATCGCCGTCACGCTTCTGGGGCTTTGGGGATTTGCTTAAGTGGTTGCTACAATCCAGCGTAACCTTACATATCGACTCCAAAATGGCATGCTGGAAGACAAGGTAGCCCATCCCCAGACCACCCTCCCTTTTTCCAGCAAAGACATCCCGAACCGCCATCAGCAACCCCTGAGCCTCCGGGAAGCGATGTCTCGAGCCTCCAAGCTCACGCTGATGGGCACCTCGCTCTTCGCCGTCACCACCGTCATATTCGTCCACTTTCAGCAAAAGGCCGAGAAAGCTGTAAGACGCGGTTACTCTCTTAACAAATCAACAGTTCTCTTCGACTGACTGAAACATGACGGCCGGGATAAAAAAAAAAAAAGGCCATGCATGAGGGCGTGGTCCGCGATATAGAGCAGCAGCGCGTGAAGCGGGAGCGGCAACTGGATTTTGAGCTGCAGCGTGCCCTGGAGCAGGAATACAAAAAGGGTCAGACCGTACGGGATACCACTGGAAATCCCAGTGACGATGCCCGATAGCGACACGGGGCCGATGAGGAGCTCAGCAGCCACGATATAGAGAACTTCTTCAGGTCATTCCCCGGTTCATATTCAAGGTGTGCATTGGTCCACCGAAAGGCAGACGCAAGGACTAAAACGCCCACCAAGATGCCCTCCATCCAGCTTAAAACAATCTCCCCCCACCCATTACTTAGTGTATTGTTTCAGTTTTCACCAGACGCAAGCTCCCATCAAGTCTACTCCTGTCTTTTTTATCTTGGAGGATCGTCGTACTGGTGGTACAATACAAGGCAACTGCTGGGCCAAGGACCCTTGAATCTATTATCCTCCACCTCTTGCTCCGCCTGATACTTTTCAAGCACAGGACCGATAGTATCAAATGTGCAGGAGGGTAGCGAAACAAAGTCCATTGGCCCCCCTGCCCAGACGACAGCTTCCCAACGACCTGGCATGGGCGTGCTTGATGCGTTGGTCGCAAGAAGAGGCTGGTTGTGCTGCTCGGACGTCACCAACTATGCAGAACATGTAAATAGCAATAAAATACCCATCCCCAAGTCGAAATGAGCCCTCTCAGTTCTTCCTATACTCCATGCAAAAGACCCCGCTGTTGTTTTTGGTTGTGTGGTAGGGCATAAACGAGAAGAACGAGAAGCAAGGCAGAGAAAGAAAAAAGGAAGAACAGAACGCCGGCAAGCAACCGGCCAGAGTCGCCATTCTCGTATCAACGAATCGAGACGCCCGACCGGTCTGTGAACATCCTGGTCGCAATGTTCATCGCCGCAAGCTCCTGGAAGAGAAGCTTGGCAGCGTAGGGGATGTGCACCTGCGCGATCTTGGTCTTGTTCTTGCAAGGGCGGCACTCAAAGGTACCCTTGGTGAGATCACTGTAATAGTAAACAACCGTGTTAGCAAATCCGCGTAAAAAAAGGAGAAGAAAAAAAAAGTGCAAGGGACACTTACGCAATGGGCGTCATCAACCCGCAGATTTCGCAAATATGCACCCGGAAAGCGTCCGAGACCTCAAAGAGCCGCTCCTTGAGGAAGGCTGCGGCACCATGTGCAATCATACAATCGCGTTCCATTTCTCCGAAACGGAGACCACCGTCTCTGGCTCGACCCTCGACCGGCTGCCGCGTCATGATCTGAAGAGGCCCTCGGGCGCGAGCGTGGATCTTGTCATCCACCATGTGGCGGAGACGCTGGTAGTACGTAGGTCCAAAGAAGACCTGGGCACGGAGCTTGCGTCCCGTGTGGCCATGGTAGAGTACCTCGAACCCGCGAGACTGGTAGTCGTATTCTCGAAGCAGCTTCGAGACGCTGTCTACCGTCACCTCGGTGAAGGGAGTGGCGTCGCCCTCGAAGCCCTTGATGGTGGCGACCTTGCTCAGAAGACACTCGATCAAATGGGCGATTGTCATACGAGACGGGATGGCGTGGGGGTTGATGATGATGTCTGGCGTGATGCCTTCTCGCGTAAAAGGCATGTCCTCGTGGCGGTACGTCACACCGATGGTACCCTTCTGACCGTGACGCGAGGCAAACTTATCTCCGATCTGGGGGATCTTGGTGGTCCTGACGCGAACCTTGACGTACTTGAGTCCGTCTTGGTTCGTCGTCAGGATGACCTGGTCGACAATACCGCTCTCTGTGCTGCGGAGCGGCGTCGATGCGTCTCGCTTGACGTGCTGCACCGTGCGCTGACCCAGCTCCTGGTTGTCCGGTTGAATGGGCGCCGTTTTTCCGATGATGATGTCCTCTCCCGAGACGCGGGTTCCGGGTGCCACAATGCCATCGTCTTCCAGCTTGTCATATGTGCCCTGCTTCAGGCGAAGGGTGTCTTGTCTGTAGGGCTTCTCAAACTTCTCCACCAGGTTGATGCCCACCCGCTTCTCGGCGTCGGTGTACGACCGGAAGAACAGACTCCTGAAGAGCCCGCGGTCGATGCTGCTCTGGTTCATAATGACGGAATCTTCCTGGTTGTATCCAGAGTAGCATGCGATCGCCACGATGGCGTTCTGTCCAGCCGGCAGCTCACGGAACTTGAGATACTCCATCGACCGAGTGATACCAAGGGGCTTTTGCGGGTAGTAGAGAATGTTGGCCATGGTGTCCATGCGCTTGTTGTAGTTTGTCAAGAAGAAACCCATGGCCTGCTTGCCCATTGCGGACTGGTAGGTGTTACGAGGCGACTGGTTGTGGTCGGGGAACGGGATGATGCTGGCGCAGATGCCCAACAGCATACTGGGGTGGATCTCGCAGTGGGTGTAGGTATGCGTCGTCGGGTTGATCTTTGTCCTCAGCCGTTTGTTGATGTTGTGCTCTGTGATGATGTCGTCCTCGGCCGCAAGGTTGATGCCCGTCTCCTTGAGGTACCTGAAGATATCCAAGTCCTCTGGCGTCATGCAAATCATGGCCGTCTCCTCCTGCTCGGCGTCCATGAGATCGATGACACCGTCCGACTTCAGACCCTCCCACCCGTAGAAGCCCTCGTCTCCCTGGGAAAGCTGGTTGTCCTTGTCTTCGTGCAGCCTGGCGATGTGCTCCTTGGTGAGCACAAGGCTCGACTTTTTGATCCCAGCCACCTCGTCGTCCTTCTGGTTCACCACGAACAACGGCCTCATGACACGGCCGGCATCCGACAGGATCCGGAACTCTCCCTCTCGCACGTCGTGGATCAGAGAAACCTCGGCGTCCACCGTGTTCTTCCTCCGTAGGTCCGCCACCGCCTCGGCCAGCTCGTCAATGTTGCGAGAAACACCGACCCACGTGCCGTTGATAAAGATCTTGGACACGGCCATGCCGTCTGAGGGCTCGAACTCCTCGAGCACTTCCATGCCTCGAGAGACGAGGAAGTGCTCGATGGGAGATGCGGGGGTTCCGACACTGACCATGCACATCAGAGACAGGTTCTTGACTAGACCACAAGCCTGGCCCTCGGGAGTCTCGGCAGGACAGACGAGACCCCAATGTGTGTTGTGCAGTTGGCGGGGCTTGGCAAGCTTGCCATCTCTCCCGATGGGCGTGTTCGTCCGCCGCAGATGCGACAGCGTCGACGCGAACGTGTATCGGTTCAGCACCTGGGAGACGCCAGCCGTCGAGCTCGCCGCCTTCTTTTGATCACCCCAGTTGCCCGTGGCCAGCGAGTACTTCAGCCCGTTGGATAGCGTGTTGGGCCTCAGCGCAGACGTCAGATCGAAGTTCCTCGACGAGTCGATGCAGCGCTTGAGGTGGTTCATCATGTCGTTCGACATCCTGCGAACGAGGTTGCGGAAAAGCTTGGCCAGCAGCGGGCCGGCGAGATCAAGCCGCTTCTTTCCAAAGTGGTCTCGGTCATCGACGTCGCGGCGGCCGAGAGCACACTGGAGGATCTTGTGCACCATGTAGCCGAGGAAGAAGGCCTTCCTCGTCTCCTGACCTTCCTCCTGCGAAACGTGTGGTAGAGTCTCCTTCTGAAGAATGTCCCGAGCCATGCGCAGACGTTGGTGCCGGTTGTTGGCGTGCTGTCCGTCTCTCCCGACTCGCTTGCCGATAAAGTCCAGCGCAACCTCTCGATCTTGAATGCAGAAAGCCTCTTCGATGCTGGGTCGCAGCATCTCCAACATCTGGACGTCGCCCTTGTCCAGGACGATGTGGTTCAGAATGTCCTCGTCTGACACCACGCCGAGGGCGCGGAAGACGATGGCCAGCGGCAGCTCGCCGTTGACGTACGGAAGCGTGACGTGGAGGGTCTGGCCAAAGGCGCCGCGCGTGCTGTCTCCCTTGGATGTCAACGACATGACCAGGGATGAGATGAGACGAGAGCCCTTCTCGAGGGCGCTGCGGATCTCGGCCTGGTAGAGATATTTGTGCGGCTGTGCCTTCTTGAAGACCTGAACGATATTGGCGGCGGAGCGCTCCTGGGCGATAAGGACCTTTTCACTGCCGTTGATGATGAAGTAACCGCCCTGGTCGTAGGGGCACTCGTTGAGCAGAAAGAGCTCCGACTCGGGCTGGCTGCGGAGGTAGCAGATTCGACTCTTGAGCATGATGGGGATTTTGCCAATAAAGACCATATCCCTCATGTTTTCATTCTTCTCAAACGAGTGCTCCTCGACCGGCTCCGGAACCCAGCTGACCGTCTTGGGGTGCTCGTTGGTCGCGAGCGCCTCCTCCTTCTGCTCCTCGGTGAGCTGGTCCTCGGGAATATCCATCTCAACGGCCGCCTCGACCTTGCGGGTCAGCTTAACCCACAGCGGACAGGCGTACGTGAGGTTCCGGTCCCGGCACTCGTACGGGACAAGCGTGTTGGCCTGGCCATCGGTTTCCTTGATTGTCGGCTGAGTGACAAGGATGTGACCAAAGGTGAGGGTATAGCGGCGCATTCTCAGCGTCCGGCCACCCGCGCCGCTGTCCTGCGGGTTCTGCTGGTCGAGGGTGAGGGTGTGGTACTCGTCAATTATGCTCTGGATGGTGGTGGTTGTGAACTCGTTGTACGAATCGATCTGCTGCGACACCAGGCCCTTCTCGTCGAAGTACGACGAGATGACCGTCCAGCAGTCCTCTGGCGTGATCGCCTCGGGATCAACGTCGTCCTCCTCAACCTGGCCATCCTGGTATTCGTCCGCCTCGTAGTCATTATCTCCATATTCCGCCATCTTGTCGCGTGTGGGTCGAGTGATCCTGTGGTGAAAGCGCGTATCCTGCTCCAAGGCGGTGAGATGTCGACAATCAGAAACAGAAGATCTCGGTCGACCGATCGATGCGATTAGGGCGGCGAGGCCGGGCGCGCGGGTGAGGCTGGACTGAAGCCGATGTGAGGCGACCCGTCGGGGCTGCTTTCAAATCAACGCTGTGCCCAGGCGGCGCGCGCACTCCGATTCGGAGGATAACCCAGAGCGAGCAGATCCTTGGAAAGAAACAAAAGATCAGAGAACGTAAACGTAAAAGAGAGTGGCTTGTTTGAGGGCCCGACGCGATGCAGGCGGCCTTTCCGAGTCTTCCTCGTAGAAGGCAGGCGGTAGATGTTTGGTCCCTGCCGATTTTTTGGATTCCGCCACGGGAGGGAGCTCCAAGAGCACGCGCTGGGATGCGCTAAGCCCAAAGCGGGTCATCCAGCCCCACCTCTAGGAATTGCGCACAGACCAAGCCGTTCGTGTCATTGGAACTTCATTCCAGGCGCCTGAACTTGACCTACAGTCTTCACCTGCGGCACTGCAACGCTGTCGCAGCCACCTCGTGGATCACAGCAATTCCTTTCTCCGCAAGAAACCCTGCGCAAAGCCGTGGGCTAATGCTAAAGAGTCCGAACCAGGCGGCAGTCCGAGCTGGGATTTACAAAGCCTCTCCCACCGGGCCGGTGGGATGAGGTTGATAATCGATGGGATGGCATAGGCAACCGGGACTATGGCGCAAGGGCAGTGTGCGAGGGTTGCAGCTTCGTGCTACTGATAATACATGCTCTTGATGATTAATCCACGACGGATGGGCTTCATGCTTTCTAAGCACGGATGAACTCGCACCCCTCCATGTATCTCGCCTTCGCCCCTGGATCACTCCAGGCGTTAAGATATTTAAAGGGGGTTACCGTCGCCAGTTGTTTCTCGAGAGCAATGCTCATCATCACCCATACAGTCTCTGAAAGTCCCAGTATCTCACTCCTCACATTCAGCAGTTTACGATGGCCCCCATCACACGTGTTGCTCATGCCGGTGTAAGTGGCCAACGCTTTCACTGCTGGCGTGCCACCAGCCCAAACGTTCTCCCCCTCCCCTTGGCAGACTTTCAAAATCACTAACACGCAGCTCTGAGTTGAACCACAGGCCTCGGGCGCTCTCGGCCTAGTGGTCCTGAAGCATCTCATCAACGCCGGCTTCGACGTGACGGTGCTCAGCCGCGCTCCTGGCAAGCTGCCGGCCGAGTACGCCTCTTCCGCCAAGGAAGTCGTCGTCGACTACGGCTCGAAGGCGTCCCTGGAGGCGGCGCTGCGCGGCCAGGATGCCGTCGTCAGCACGCTCAGCGAGTTTGGCGGCTACGAGGCGCAAAAGCCGCTTGTCGAGGCCGCCGCGTCCGCGGGTGTGTCGCGCTTCATCCCATCCGAGTTTGGCAGCAACCTCCAGCACCCGGTGATCCGGACCTTCCCCTTTGGCGCGCTCAAGGTCGAGGTCGAGGAAATGCTCATCAAGGAGGCTTCTTCTGCCCGCACCGCGAACCCCATGACCTACACTTTTATCTACACCAACATCTTCCTGGACTGGGGCCTCGAGGAGGGCTTCACGACGGACCTGGAGAATAAGACGGCCACGCTGTACAACGGCGGCTCGACCCCGCTCAGCTACACGCGTTTGCCCACCATCGGCCAGGCCGTCGTGGCCGTGCTCCGGCGCCCGGCCGAGACGGCGAACAAGATCGTGCGCATCCACGACGGCATCCTGACCCAGAAGGAGTTTCTCGACACCATCCAGGAGGTGACGGGTCCCTGGACCATCGGCGAGGACGACGTCGTGGCCCTCCAGGCGAAGTCGGACGAGGCGTTCGCCAAGGGCATCATGAACCATTGGGTCATGTATGGCTGGATCATCCGAGCCAGCCACTCGCCCGGCTTCGGCGCCGGCTTTGTGGAGAACGAAAACAAGCTCCTGGGCCTCAAGGAGTACTCGACCGGCGAGATGAAGGAGCTGGTTCGGGGCCTTGTGAAGGACATCATCGAGAACAAAAAGTACAGAGGCTCGTTTGCCAAGGCCCTGTCGAGCTCTCGTAAGGATTCCGTGGGTGCTTGAGCAGCCTGGATGGAGAAGACCACAAAGCCTCGAGGAGGGCGCTAGAGCGACCCTCTGCTCAGGTTTTCAAAGTACCCAGTATCTAGGTAGATAGCATGGCAGCCCGCCACACGGTGGCTTTGTAGAGTGAGGATTGTGGGCGAGGCTAGTTAATCGAACCATTCGAATTGGAGACTGGTTTCTGTGCCCTCTCCTTTGAAACTCAACGCCGACGCGACTTCTTCAAGCCATACAGAAAACCAAATCAAACAAAGATCCTTCGGAACCAAACCCCTATAACTCCTGCCCAAGCCACCCTCTCATCGAACTTAGCTGTCTTCATCGGCCGATGCCAGCCGTGCTCCTGTTCCTTTCCCCATCCGCGCCCGCAGCAACCGTCGCCGCCCGCCGGCCTAATAGCCGTGCATGCGCATGAACGCCTCCTGCCTCAGGGCATTCCGGTGATCGCCATAGTAGTTACTGCTGTTATTGTTGTTGTTGTTGTCATCGGGTACCGGAAACGGCGCCGCCATGGTCGTGGGAGGCGGCGTGTCGGCCCTGGCCGGCTCGCGCTTCTTGCGCTCCCGCCACATCCAGAAGCCGATGCCGAAGGCGGCCGCGATGGCCGCGCCCCCAATCGAGACTCCCACGGCCAGCGGGATCGTGCCGTTGGTGTCTTGCGGCTGCTGATCGGTTGGGCCAGTGGTAGTGTTTGAGTTGTCGGTGCCGTTGGAGGGCGCACCCGGGACGACGGCGCCGGGAGTGCCTGGGGCGGCAGTCTGGCCTGGGGACGAGGATGTGGCAGTGGAGCCTGGTGTCTGCGGATTCAAGGTCGATGTAGTGGCGTCGGTTACAAATGGGGCTATCCGTATATCTCGTCAGTAAAGGACCCCATCTGGTCGTCGACGGGAAGAAACAGATCCATGAGGACACGGTACCTGTGGTATCGCCCGAGCTATGCGGAGGAATCGGGGTTCCCAGGGGATCGAGGACGGTGCCGCCGCTGGTGGTGGCTATGGTTGGCCATGTTAGCATATGCTTTTCCTCGTCGTCAACTTGGTAGAAATGGTGGCTTGTGGCAGCATATAAGCTCACTCGCTCCCATGCTGATAGTGCCGCCAAGCTCCTCGTCGCACTTTCCGGTGCCGCCGCAGACGTAGCTGTTGTTGCCCTTCGGGCACGGGATGAGGGGGACGATCTCGCCCCGGTTAGAGCAGACGTCGGTGCACGCGGTTCCGGTCTTGGAGGTGCAGGCGCCGACGTAGAACCTGTCGTCGTCCGTCTCCTTGCTGTTCCAGCGCCTGCAGCCGCCGTTGGTGAGGCAGATGTCGCCGATGACGCAGCACGTGTTGAGATCGACGCCGTCGCGGGTCCAGCTGCACGGGCCTATGCGGTCCTTGTCCTGGGGTTTCGACCCGTCCGAGAACAGGCATTCGTCCGCGGCGGCCGCGGCGTTGGCGAAGAAGGCGGTGATGACCAGCAGCAGCATGGCGAGCCTAACGAGCAGGTAGGCTCGACGGCCCAGTGATGGTCCCGAGGACCAAAGCAAAAACATTGTGCGGTCGGATGAAAGCGATGAGAGCTAGTGACGACTCTGTGTTGGGATTGTAGAAAAGTAAGTCTTGTTTCTCTCCTCCACGTTGGTGGTAGGTTGTTGTGATGACTTTTTCCCTAGGCTTGCCCACAGAGGTTGCGGGTGAGCTAGAGAACCAGTGGCGGTTCGGGAACTGGGTGGGTGGTTCTTTTTTTTTCCTTGGGAAGTTCGAGCGGAAAGAGAATGACTGTGCACCAATATCGGCTACCCACGGTCTGCGCTGGAGCTGGCGGTACTTTTCCCACGTCTTGGTGCCTCAAGGGTGGTGCAAAGCGGACCGGCGAAGCAGACGTTTGGACGGAAAAGGAAGGAACACAAGGAGGGTCTGGACATTGTTCTGTCTGGTCCGATATATATCATTGTGGCGACAAACGCGGTCGGTGTGCAGCCAGCAGCACCAACGTACTCCTTGCCCTCGGCTGGGAGAGAAGTGAGTGCAAAACGAGGGACGGGTGAACAGCGCTAAATATGTACCATGTGTGATGAGAGGCGGTACCCATCCTGTCTGGTCTCGCAGCTGGAGGCTTTCTGTACGTACAAATCAGGCCTGCGCACAAGTCCCCGAGTGTCCTTACATTGACAAGATAGGTAGGTTTTCTAGATAACAGGCGGTAGGTACCTATGCTCCATCTGTGTTCCATTCCAACGCATGGAGATCTTTGCCGGCTCCCTGGCCTCTCATGTGGGCTCATACCGCCCTATCCGGTGATACAACAACGGTTCTGTTACACGATACACGCTCTCGGCGGCCATTAGGCGCAAGACTGATTGATTACAAGGGGCTGCCTTGGGGCGCATGTGGCACCTCGCGCTCCAGCCATGTTTGTGTGGCAAGACGAGGGTTGGATCGACGGGATGGCCGAAGGAACCCTGGTCGTTTGTCAAGAACCCGAGGTGGCCAGGGCATCGTTTTTTTTTTGGACAAACCGACATCAGCAGTAAAGCTCATGCCTAAAAATTCGCGACCCGAGCATCTCCATGCCACCATCAATACCTTGCAAGTAGATATCTAGTGTGTATATTTCTGTTCCCCCAGTCACAGCCACGCACGAACCCGTTTGGATTCTTGTGAAAACCAGGCGGAGTTCCGCACGTACCCCAGATATCCACCTGTGTCACCACCTCCTCCTGCTTTGCAGCCAGCCGCAAAGCACCATGTGAATCAACGAACGGCAACTTGGCCACATTATAAATCGAGAAGATAGGCCGTCCCCGCAGGATCCCAGGGCCAAAAAGGTGATAACAAAAGAGAGAGAGAGAGAGAGAGAGAGAGAGAGAGAGAGAGAGAGAGAGAGAGAGAGAGAGAGAGAGAGAGAGAGAGAGAGAGAGAGAAAGCCAAAAGTTTACCGCCCAACCAGTTTCCCGGGTAGGCAGCTACGAGACCAGCTTCACCCTCCTACACCAGCTTGGCATACGGGCCTGTTCCTAGTAGTAGCGGGTGTCTGGCTGTTTACCTACCTCGCATGTACGTCGCCCGTCGGAAGCTGGGATCGGTCGCTAATGGATCTCGCTTTGGTCTACCTGCCAGATCCGGCACGTTGCTTCCTACCGCGAGCTGCGCCTGCCTTTTCTTTTCACAGCTGAGAGGGTGGGTTCGTAACAACATTTATACCTCAATGCCATAGACATTATGTACACATTTAGGTGATACTTATCCTCTCACGCAAAGACCTTCAACTTTCGATCAGGTGTTGGATGGAGATAGCTCCTCATTCGCACGTAACACCACACACGCCACAGCTTTCAAGAATTATTTCTTTCTCCATGTTATTTGGAGTCGCTCACACTGGGTCGGGGTCCTTCAGCAAGAGGTAGCACCCCTTCGACCTTAATTTAGCCACCTGTTGCCGGTTGTATACCGGGTAGGTGGTCATCGATGGAAAATATGCGCCGCCCATTTCCGCTCATGCACAAACAACCAAGCCTGCCGGCCAACAGGCCGGCGGCTTTCAGATAGCCCGGACAGAGACGGGCGCCAGCACTACCATGCACGCACACGCACACGCAGCCTTACACTCACGTATATGAAAAGCATGGTACTCGAGAGCCGAACTGTTTTTTCCACTCCTTTGACTTCTACGATTCCGATCGAGTACACAAGACAGAGCGCCTCAACCATCGCCGTTCATCATCCCCGCCCTGCCATCCCATCCGTACTCTTTTCTGCATGGTTGCCACTCCCCATCACACAGCAGACTCCCAGGCGCTTCCAGCCATCCATCCTCTCACCACTCTCACCCACGCCAAGAAGCAGGAGGCCGATCCAGGATTCCGGGTCACAGAAATCAGGGTTTTGTATCATGTAAAAACCTCCGCAACAGCTCCACGCCTTCTCGACCTCCATTCTCCAGCTTCAGGCACGACCACCAAGGCAAGCAATTGGAGTGCCTGTCGGGAAGCTCAGATAGCGAGGTGGTTCTTGCAGGTATACATGGCCTGCTAATCAACTGCTTGTCCATGCGTGGTCAAAATGTGAGTTCTCAACCAGCAAAATCGAAACCGTGAATATCGTAACTCGTTGTCACGTCTGGCGCCGAGGGGGTATATCCTAACAAGGGGTGATGATTTGTCGTAAACAAACGATGTGCTTTTTTGTCGGACAGCGAAGGAAAAAAAGGCAGAGGAAACAATGCGGTAAGTACGTGACAAAGGGGATTGTATATAAAAAAAAAAAAAAACAAAGAATTTAACGCCGAGAGTCCAGGCTTTGCCCCGGCTGCGAGTACGCATACTTGATGCCATCACGCGATCATCCTTTGTGTCGGCGAGAAGGGAGCGAGACGAGCTGAGGCTATGCCTAATATCTGCGGCGGAGAGCAAAACGGTACGATGAAAAGAGGAACCATGAGGGAAGCTGCGTTGACGAAGGAGAACCGAGTACGCCATCCCGAAACAACAAGGTCGCAAAGTGCCGAGATCGCGGTGATAACTAACCGGAAAGAACGAAGGAAAAGATGGGAATTGGAATGCGCATATGAAGTCGAATGACAAAAGTAAAACAATGACGATGAGTGCGAAGAGAAAGATAAAAGGAGCCAAGCCAGGCCTTCCCCCGATATAGGACAAAGGCCGAAAGCGTATCAGGCTGAGGAGGGAAATGATTCAGCGTCGTCTTGTGGCGGTTTCACGCAACCGGAGCGATAGGAGGAACCGGAGCGGCGGCGACAGCAGCCGGGTCAGCCGCAAGAGGGACCTCGGCGGCGGGAGCCTCGGCGTTGGCGTTCTTTTGGGGGCAGTCCCTCGAGATATGGCCGGCCTCGCCACACTGGTAGCAGGTCTTGCCAGCGGTGTTCAGCGGGCCACCGTTGGGCGCGGTGCAGTCGCGCGAGATGTGACCAAGCTTGCCGCATGCGTAACACTTCATCGCCTGCGCCTGACAGTCACGAGCAAAATGGTTCGGGCCGCCGCACTTGTAGCAGGTGGCAGGTCGAGGGTTGCCCGTAAAGCCGCCGCGTTGGGGGAATCCGCCAGCGTAGCCGCCACGGGGAACCGGAGCGCCTCGGCCCATGTTCACGCCAGCAGCAGCTGGAGGGTTCGGGCAGGCGCGCTAGGGTACAAATTAGCGACGAGTATCCTCCAGAGCCTTTGTTGTTGCCACGGCAGGGCTATAGGCTCATCACTTACGGCCAAGTGGCCCGGCTGGCCGCAGTTGTAGCAACGACCACCAGCGGCGCCGCTCAGGCGAAGGGTCGGGCAGTCAGCCTGGACGTGGCCAAGGCCCTGGCAGTGGTAGCACTGCTTGGCCTCGGTGGTGCGCGGGAGAGGGCAGCCGTTGGACTCATGGCCCGGCTGCTTGCCTGTTGAGACCGTGTTAGAGCGCCGAGAACCCCGTGCAGCCACGAAATCAGTACACATACAGTTGTAGCAAAGGCGCTCAGCGGAGGAGCAGACCTCGGCATAGTGGCCGACGTTGCCGCACTTGTAGCAGGCCCGACGAGAAAGCGAAGACATGTTGTTGGCTTGTAAAGAAGCTGCGGCAGAGTCAGTACTAGACCACCATCACCTCGATCAAAGCTGCGTCTCTCCCCGCTTCCCTTCCAGTCGGTAGCAGAGCCTCCGGTGTGCTGGTCAGGGCTGGTCAGGGCCAGCGTCAGCGCCGTGCACAGCCGATCATTCCAGGTTCAGTCGCATGGTGTTCCTGGACACCCGGCTCGCGGGGGTGTGTGGTGCAATAATCCCACGTGGCGATGCAGCCTCAGGCGCGGCACGGTGTTGGAGGCGCACAGAATGTGGCTAACGTCAAGGTGAAAGTGCGCTCTCGGGGACCCTGGGTTCAAACGGAACACGAGGCGGCGCATTGTATTTGGAGCTTGGCTCGCGGGAATCAGGAACGTGCATTATGCGTGAGGCATGTGTAACGTCCCGGCGGAGCTTCCCTTGTAACCTCCACATCGATGGCCGACGTCATCATGTCGCCGAATGCCGCGGCGTATTCATATTTCGACTCCAAGGCGAGGGCAGGCGGCGAGAGCCGACGGTATCAAGCTCCCCACGGCCTACGGCCATGCCACTGAGGACTCGAGACGGCATCGAAATTCGCACTTGGTGTGGTTTGGGGCCCAGGAAGACTCGGTTTCCGACACAGAGGCATGGAACAGCTTCCCAAAGACTCGTGGTGGGGGGTCCGTGGAATAGCGGGGATGCGAGGACAGGGTGGTGGGAGGATTTCGCGCCGTGTTGCGCCGCGACGAGACCCCTCGCGCCGGCCACAAGACCAGAAGAAAAAAGGTTGTGCTGGGCGCTTTGAGAGTCGCGATGAAGGGGCCGGTGCCGCAGCAAGCCTTGCGACGACGGCGCCTGGGCAAGACGCGGGGTGGGATCGCTCGGCTCGGGCAGCGGCGCGAACAGAAACAGCGCCCACTTCGGGCCAGCGCGGGTCGCAAGTCGAAGGCGGCGGATTGGCCGGAGCGCCGTCGATTCTTCGTTGATATTCCTTCGGTTCCGGGTTTCCTCAGAGGCGGGAGGGGACGGAGAGGAGAGAGGGCCGGATACGGGAAGAGGGAGATAGAAGAAAACTAAGCGAGGAAAAAAAAAAAAAAAAAAAAAAAAAAGCTAATGCCAACTGACCTTTGACGTTGCGGGATATCCTGTGCGGCCTCACGTCCAACTTCCTCAGCAGGCCTGCGCAAGCCTTCAACGATCTCATCCAGAGCGGCAGCCCGAAGGAAACGAGAGAACAAAATGAGATGCTTGGGTAGCGATTCTTTCCGTCGACAGGGAACGACGAGGACCTCTCAAAGGAGGGAGGGGAGGAGAGAGGGGAGCTGGAGGTGTGGATGAAGCGAGCGAAAGGTACCCGACTGGGAGTGTGCCGTCCCGCATGGGCGGGCCAGTGGAGGTCGAGGGAGAAAAAAAAAATAAGACACGCACGCAACCCTGGGAGCGACACTAGTCCCTTCCAAGCGCGTCAGCGGCCCCTCTGGCGATTTTGGTGCGGCGTAGCGCCTGCTAATCGGCCAGGGCAGGTACAACCGGGACTGGTCAGGCAACCACTTTGGGATCTCAACAGCATCATCAGGCCAGGCAGGCATCGACCCAACGCCGTCGTCAGCCCGGCCTCCGCAGCCCAGCTAATGTACAGCCGACGGGATATCAAGGCCATACCTTGCAAGTTTCTTTCCAAAAATTCCCCGCGCGACTGACTACAATAGTCGCGCCCGTGTGTCCTATCCGCACCACAATCATGTGAGCTGCACAGCTTGGAGGGCTCTATGCCATCCAAGTGTGATGTGCCTTCCCTTCCATCTGCATCGAACAGCCAGCCCTGGTTCATGGAGGGGCTGCGCGGCCCACTCGCTTTGGGGTGTGGATCCGTTGATGCGGGCAGTTCGGGTGACAGACAAGGCACAGGCGCCCTCGAAAAGTTGATACATCTCGTCGCAGCATCCCAGGTGGCTAGGTTGTCGCTGGGAAGAAGCAAAGAAGTGATAGTTTCAGCTTCAGCTGCCCATATTTGTGACACTCCGGCATCTTTTCTCGGCTCTTCTCACCGCTTGAGAAAGCAACTCTGCCCAGCGCATAACCTGAGACTCGAGGGGCAGTGTTTTTCGCTCGACCCTTTTTTTTCTCCTTCAAGCAGAAGCCACTGGGCACCGCACATGCAACCACTCTAGCCAACCGCCATCCACCTACTTCGTACCACACAGATCCATTAGCACCGCAAATAGTATGCTAGTCTAGCCTGTTTATGAACTTCTAGCCCGCTTCTACGGAGGCTCCATATCGCCCGACCAGTTTCTCTGGCGGCGGCGGCGGCAACGGCCGTAATGCGCATTCCTGTTTTCCGCTCATGCCCGTCCTGTCACCATAACGCCAGGGCTGTAACCTTGTAGGGGGTGGCGGGCTCCGTGTCAATCGCCTGCCTCTCTTTGTGGGGAAGCGGACGAATGACGGCCAACGTCCCTAAGTCCGCGTGTTGGGCCGCGGTTAGATTGTGATGTGAAAGGGAGGATGTAGAGATTAGGAAAAATACAAGAAATAAGGCAACATATACGAAATAACAGGATAGAGAGACTACCAGAAATAAGATAAGATATAGGGAATAAAAAAAAAGGACCGACTATAAGAAATAGAAAGGAAACAGACCGACAAAACAATCGACTAACGCGGGTTCCGTCGTGGCCATGTCCGAACCAGACCCTGCTTCAGGCCAGAACCAGCGGGGGGCCGGGCACTGGTTCGACTCCATGTCGTGATCTGTCAAGGAAGATCTCTCAGCCCCCTGCCCGCAACGCGAACCCCTCCACGAAATGTGGGAGAGGGCCAGGGTTGTAGGTTGATTTTGACAGGCCCAACTATTTTTGTGTGCGTGCCCAGGACTCAGTTGCCCAAAGTTGATGGGCTGCAGTTCGTTCCAATCAATGAGCTGGTCACTTTTTTTTTTTTTTTACCGAGCGCTTACAAATTCTCTGCCTGGACGGACGCACATCCCACAATACATGGTTATGTTGGCAGCCCGGGCATCCCATGCCGAACCCTTATTCCTACCCTGTCGTGGATAGACATGCATCCATGCCTCCCACTGCGTCCTACTCGAGAACCGTCGAGAGTGCAAATATGGGATACTCGGCGAGATAAAAGAGCCAGCGACCCTTGATAAACGCCCACGTGAATTAGATGGCATGCCCGACCAGCATCACCTCGTTGGTAGTACAAGAAAAGAAGAAGAATATAGAGCAGAAACCCACCCTGCCGGTTGCGCCTTGCTACGATCTATTTTACAAGATACAAAACCAAAAGCTCAAAAAGTCTTTGCATTAATCCCCAAGCTTGCTTGTAAAGAAGAAGCTCACCAGCCCGGCGCTTGCGCCAGCCGCCCGGCCTCGGAAGGGTGCGGTGGCAGCGGAATGTTCATGGCCGCAGTGGGCGCGATGGAGCGGGGCCGCGCCTCGACGATGTACGAGACGCCGTCGTCCGAAGCATAGGACGGCGGGCGACGGGTGCCCCCACCGCTGCCCCCGCGCAGGCCAGCAGCAGCTCCATGCTCGCCGGACTCGTCGTCGTCGTCGTCGCGGGAGGACGACGAGGTCTCGGGCCGGGCCTCCTCGTTGCGCTGCCAGTAGATGCGGTCCGGGTCGACCCTGACGCTCTCGCGCCAGAGGCCGTACGCCGGGGGCTGGAGCTTGGTCGTCTCGCTCTCGATGCCGGCCGCCTCCTCGTCGCGCGCCAGGACGACGCGGATCGGCTCGCGCGGCACGGCGTAGCCCGCGGGGTTGTTGAGCTGCGACATGACGGCGCGCTGCCGGAGCGCCTCCTGCTGGCGCCGCTCCTCGTCGCGCTCCTTCGGCGGGTGGACCAGGAACATGCAGAGCCGGATCAGGCCGTGGCAGAAGAAGATGGTGGCGAACAGGATGATGAGGATGAGCAGGATCGTGAACTCGTTGGAGTTGATGTTCTTGGTCAGGGAGAGCGACAGGTCTGAGACGAGCAGGTCGGTTAGCGGGTGACATCCACATACGTGCAGACAAGGCAGGTGACGGCGAGAAATAAACACTTACAAACTGTCAGCAGCATGATAAGGAAGAGGCCCGAGACGAAGCACTTGAGGATCTGGGTGCGAATGCGCTTCGACTTGACCCAGGGGAAGCAGAACAGGAAGTGCTTCGGCGTGGGCCGTTGCCCCTGCTCCTGCTCCCGCTCCCGCCGACGCTGCTGCCGACGTCTGTGGCGGGCCTCTCTCCTCTGTTGGTGTTCTTCTTCAGTTTCGCCCTCCCGCCTGCGGCTGCTGCGGCTACCGCTGCTGCTATCGCCGTTGCGATGTCTCCTCCGCCTTCGCCTCCTGTCCCGGCCAGTGTCGGCGAGGTCGGCGAGGTGCTGCTCTGCCGGGTCGGCAACGTTGAGCCCTGATCCCGAGCTTCCGCTCCTGGCATGTCCGGGCACGTGGACGGCGTGCACGGCCGGCTGGGGCTGGGCCAGCTCGGGGAACATGGGTCCGCCGATCATGGAGCCAGCCGAGCCTGGCCTCCGCGAAGGCACAGGCACCGGTGCCGGCGCCGCCTCATCCTGCCTCGTTCCCGGGCGCGAGGGAGGTCCGTTCGAGCCCTGGGTCCACGTCCTCGCGAGGTTTGGCAGGTGGAGTCTCGTCGACGGTAGATGCGGCATGTTGATGGAGAAGTCGGCCGACTTGGGCGAGAGCGCCTCGGTCGAGTAGTGGCTGCTCGTGGGACGCGGGGCGTACTGGGCATTCTGCTGGGTAGCCACGCTGGAGCGCCTGCTCAAAAAGGAGGGGATCGCGGGGCGAGAGAAGCTATTAGATAGCCGGTGGAGGAAGCGGGAGTTCGGAGCATCGCGCTCCTCCATCTCCTGCCGCGGGCGTGGCGAGTCTGGTGCCGAGCTGGAAGCAGAGCTGGAAGCAGAGCTGGGAGCAGAGCTGCTGACCGTGCTGGCCGTTGGTGCAGGTGCCTGCTGGCGCTCGACGTCGTCCACCGGGCCGTTGCGGCGCAAGATAACCCTGATAGAGTCCATGTTCGCTAGGGAAGCACAAATAAGTTGTCGTCGTCGTTGCGAGGGTTCGATACGGCGAATTCAAGCGTGATGCCTTCGAAAGTCGTGAGGATTCGGGCGCTCCGAGTTGTGGCCAGCGCCGTCCTTTTCGACTCGGTTGATAGGGACGTCGCTCGTGTCCTCGTCGGAAATTAATACGCCCTCTGTTCCAGACCTGGCAATATCTTCCAGCCAGGGAGGCGAGTGCGCGCGTCGTGGTGTTATGAAGGGAGGTTGCCTTGTATCAGGTCGATTGTCTCGTTCTGCATATCCGGACCGAACAGAGGGAGGAATCGGGATGATGAACAACACAAAAAAAAAAAAAAAAAGGGATCAACCAGCGTGAAGAAGGGAAAATGCATGCACAGCTGCTGTTTAGTCGCGAGGCTCGCAGAGCCAGTCGAGACGTCCTAGAGCACCCGAGATGGGGTAATGGAAGGTAGGGAGGGTGTGGCCAGATCCAAGATGAAAAGGAAAAACCAATGGTAACGAAAGAAAAGCAAGGCCAAGGCCCGAGCTCAAAGATGAAAGAAGAAAGATCGCCAGGACTAAGAAAAGGGAGGAGCAATGACAGCCACGCCGACAGCCGCAGTCGACGACATATCCGACGGGAGTCCTAAGCACGCAAGGCACCGACACGATGCAGCTGCAGGGAGGAGGGAGAAGGCAGGACAGCCAGTGGCCTATGAATTCCGGAATCGCCTCTCCCTTTGCTTCCAGGGAACGCGGCAGGTGCCCGCCCAGGTGGTCCGTGTGTGGGGAGTAGGTGTGGGTGTGGGTGTGGAGGACGATGGATCGCGAGCACCTCCTGAATGGAAGCCAACGAACTAACAGGAAAAAAAAAAACACACAGACTGCAACCCGGCCTCTGCCCCAAACCGGACGGAAGGGAGGGAGGCACACACGGCGGCGATTGTACGAGAAACGTGCGCGCCGCCTGCCACACACTGCACAACGCCCCCTGGCAGCCCAGCGAGGAGAGAACGAGCTCGTGTTTTGTTGGCGTCCAATAGCCTCCGAACGAACGACAAGCGAAACGGCACATCCGCAGGCGGCTGCCCTGCCCCTGCGTCAAAAACCCACGCCGGCATCTTGGTCGCCCACAGCACAGAAGTCTTCTCCCGCAGCGCACGCGCCGCGGAGGCCGCTTTGTGTCAGCCCAGCCTTGACAGTGTTCCCCCTGTCTGCCCGGTCCCGCCACAACGACGCCAAAGCGACCGACCAGCTCCAGCCATCCATTGGAAAAGCCCGACGCTGCACGCCAGCGGCTTGCCGCTTCATGCCAGGCTTGGCGGGCCGACCTGATTGGACATCACGCGTCTTTTCTGCGACAGCTCTCCGGGCGGCGTGCATGCGGTGCATGATTGAATGGGGGCAGGGGTGGCCGGCCCCGGACAAGGGCGGTCGTTTCAGAACGACTTCACGCTAGGGGCCCATCCCTTCCCCTGCCTGCCCGTGCCCTGGGCGAATCGATCTCTCCCTTTGCGCCCCTTCAGCACCTGCAGCCAATCACACAAAAGGCGCTCTCCTGCGCCCAGGGTTACATGACAAGGTGATGCGAAATGGTGTCGCTTTTTGTTTTGAAACAATCGGACATCTGGGAATGTTGTGCTGCGCTGTCGAGTTCGCCGGGCGAGCGATTTACGCTCAAATCCTATCCCCGACGAGTGGGCTTCTTGTGCCTGCTCATATTCGTGAACGCAACTTGAACCACCAGGCAATGTCGTGCCGGTGCATTGGGATGTGGTACCCATTTTCAATATCATTTCGGTTCACGGATTCCCATATCAGTCAGGGGCTTCACTCCAATTACCTTGTACAGATGGTGTATTTGAACTTTAACAAGTCTCTCTTCGACGGCATGGACTTGGCAGCACAGCTATCAGGGAAAACAACTCAATTCTCGTTGAGGACCTGGTAGGTCATGACTTGGTTTATTTTTTTCTCGTGAATTGAAACCCCTGACGAATCACCATAATTATCTGTGCAGATCCCCCGTAGCTCCGGACCCGAATCACGTTGCCAGATCCCCCTCAAAGTTTCAGAAGATCCTCCCCTTGCGATGGCATCATCATCTTCCAGGCATATTTCCATATTTCCACCTTCCCAGTATCATAAATGTTAGATATCCCGCTTTTCATCCGAACGCTTCCCATGTCTGATTTTTTTTTTTAATACCTATAATGCCAGATTTCGAGGTTGCCCGAATCTAACCTTGATGATCCTGGAATGGCGTTGTATATACAGTTGCCTCCGACCGCATCATAGGGCTTGGTATCAAAGGAAGAAGAAGGGGAAAAAAACCCCCCATCCGCGGACTCCTTTCCAAGGCTCTCCACCAACTCGAGACGACTGCATCGCAATACGGCTCTTCGGGCAGAGCATGCTACCGGTTCGCTATTTCGCCGCACCGAACCCCCGCGCTTTCCGGCAATGAGGGCCCTCACGGTGATCCTGGGGAGGCGTAAGCGTTCTACGTAAAATGATCGGATCACCGATCGACGCCCCTCTCAAGTATGGGGGCGTCTCCAAGCTGGGGTCGCTTCCTTGTTACCCCGTGCCTCCTGAAGCGTATAATCCACACATGAGCATCACCGAAGCTCGCCAAGAAGGAGCGTCTTATCAGTCGATCCGGACAGAACTGGCATGCTGGGTTAGCGCAAACCTCTCAGCATCAGAATGGGGAGACTTGTCGACTTACGTAATGACTCAGATCCAGGGCTGAACTCTACACAGTTGACCGCGGCCTTGTGTCCGGGTAGCTTGTAGAGCAGCTTGCCCGTCTCGTTGGACCATATCACGACCGTACCGTCGGCCGCGCCAACGGCGATCCTCTTGCCCGTCTTATCCCAGCCACCGCGAGGAAGGTTCTTCTCCAGTCCAAACGGTGCCCCATCGAAAGTCCGGATGTGCCTGGCCGTCGGAGCGAACGGTCGAATGTCCCAAGTGCGCGCCGTGGAGTCCATCGAGTACGACATGAGCGTCTGCGAATCGGGTGACACTTTGAGTGTCGTGATGGTGTCTCGATGTCCCGTCATGGTATATACCACGGCGTTCTTCCGCACGTCCCACACCTTGATATCGTTGTCGATTCCGCCCGAGTAGATCTCATTCCCCGCCTCGGACATGGCGACTGCTGTTATCGGGAAGTCGGTCTCGATGCAGCCCACCGCGTTCTTCCTGCGCGGGTCCCATATGCCGATGCTGCCGTCATCGCTTCCGCTGACCAGGAGCTCATCTCCACGTTTGCTGGTGTCCAGCGAGTTGATCACCTCCTCATGCCCCACATATCTGCGGATTCGCGTGCCCGAGGTCAAGTCCCAACTGGCGAGGTGCATGTCGGCCGAGGCGGAGAACAGGATGTCTGAATCTCGCGACCATTGCAGGTCCAGAACCGCACCCTTGTGGCCAGTCAGAATCCCGTAGTTTTCGCAGTTCGTGTGCGCCTTCCAAAGTACTGCAATTGGCTCGGGTTTAACAGTCAGCGGCCTGCAGTGGGCGTGGGTGTGGTTCGCCGTCGGGGTCCGTACATATCGTCCTATCCATCGACCCCGACGCGACGTACTGGCCGCTCGAGTTGAACTTTGCTGTGAAGATCTCTCCAGAGTGGCCGGACAGCTCCATCAGTGGCGCCTCCAGCGAGCTGAGGCGAGGTCCCTGTGGAGGGTAACGCGCTTATTAGCACCCGTACCGAGGCCACCCTTCCGCTGCTGATGAGGTGCAAGCAGCGAATCGCGCCCGACAGTATCGCCTCCTACCTACCGCTTGGATGAGTGCGCCATTCCCAGAGTGGCCCTCACTCCGCGCAGTGGCGCTGCCAGGCCCAAGGTTTGGGCGCTTGACCAGCTGCGTGGAGCTGGGCTCGTCGGACGCCGGGCGTTTTTCTGCGGACATTTCGAGCGAGGTCATACGGTTCTGAGAGTTGGGCGGATTGGTATCGACAACCAGATGCGGCCGTCGGGTCCCAAGTTGCTCGTGTTTTGTTGCGGCTGTCTGGTCGAAGAGGCTCCCGTCGTCACGTCCTCAGCCCGGGCTGTCGCGACTTCCAGCTCACGAGCAGTGCAAGCCAGGAATTATTTCGGCGTACGCACACTGTGTGTTGAGACTGTAGGCACTGCAAGCTCCGCATCGTAGTGGGGCAGGCTGGGTAGCAAGCGGGCAGGTGGGGCAGCGTGATGCGGAGGCTCCTATCTTATCGACGCGCCGCGCTTGCATTGCCTGCCCGCTCGACCGCCTAGGTAGTTGATCCCTTCCAAATGCTCACACGAGCCTCCTCATTCCCCGACTCAAGAACCAACGCAAACAGACCGAGACAGCCGATCTGCATGGTAACGGTCGCCATATCTCATAGCTCATCTTGAGCCACCACGAGGCCGCACCGCGAGGATGGCTGCCAACAAGGCCGCCCGCATCGGCGAGGAGTATGTCCAAACGTCTAGAGCCCCCGCATCATCGCCTTTGTCTTGTTGCGCCCACGTGAAGACGCCTTGACTGACCATGCTATAGGATATGGAAGTAAGGTCCCCCGAAAGGCTCCTGGCCCGTACACTGCTGACGCGACGAAGGACCCGGATCGACAAAGTCAACGCCGAGCTGGTGACTTTGACGTACGGGACGATCGTGGCGCAGCTGTGCAAGGACTTCGACAGCGACTACATCGCAGTCAACAAGCAGCTCGACAAGATGGGCTACAACATCGGATTGCGGCTCATCGAGGACTATCTAGCAAAGTCGAACACGATGAAGCGGTGCCTGAACTTCCGCGACACGGCCGAGATGATCGCGAAGGTCGGCATACACAAACGCGCCCATGGTCTCACTCTAGCTCCACTTAGGCTTTCCAAGTAATAAGCGCTAATATGGTGTGTGCGTGTTGGCAGGTCGGCTTCAAGATTTTCCTCAACACCACACCGACAATCACCAACTGGACGAGTGACAGCAAACAATTCTCTCTTGTCTTTGACGAGAACCCGCTTGCAGACTTTGTCGAGCTCCCGGACGACGGGAGGGCGCAAGACGAGCTATGGTACTCCAACATCCTCTGCGGTGTCCTGAGGGGTGCCCTGGAGATGGTCCAGATGCAGGTTGAGGCCCATTTCATCAGCGACGTTCTACGGGGTAATGATACCACCGAGATGCGCATAACGCTGGTGCGATACATCGACGACGAGCTGCCACCGGAGGATGACTGAGATGAGACTCCAGGATGTGGAGCACATTGGCCGTGCATGGACACCGGGTATAACAGTTGCGTGGACGAGGAACGCCCGCGCCCACTCAGTTGGTCTGTCGTCCTTTGAAAGTGCGAGAACGAGTGCCGGACGCTGATGGCTCGCCAGACGGCTAGGCCCCGGGGAAGAACATAGAGGACGCCGCGGCGTGGAGATCCCTCGGAGCGAGGTCCAGCGTTGGTGAAATTATACACAGAAGGAATGAAAATAAATCAAATATAAAATAAAAATGAGGCGCCAAAGCCGGGCGGATAGCGACTTGGTTGCACGGCTGGAAAATCCAGGAGACAACTGTTCGTGTCATCATTATAATCTCACATAAATTAATCGGTGTTTGCTTGCTTGGAGAAGCATGCGTCTCTAAAAAAGGACACAACTCGAGATCACATGGGCTCCGTCAAGTCATTCATGAGTTGTTGCACTACGCTGACCATTTTATCATAGACCTTCGCCGCGGATTGCGGGACGTCTTGGCTTGCATCGTTTGTTTAACCAACGGGCTCTTTATTTGCCTGCAACAGAGCCTCAACTGCAGGCATGGATAAGGGATCGGCGCGAACTCTCCATCCGATCTGGGTTGAATGTAAGCAATGGAAGCCACCCCCGCGCGCCAATGTGGAGAGCGGGCCCATTGTACCATGGGCTAGCCCATTTAAACGCATCGGCCGGGCCCGTCTCTACGGATTGTGGCTCTCCCGCGTCGCCGAAGCCGGATAGGCAGTCTGGGGAAGCGAAAGGGTCCAGAGGCTGAACGGAAAGAGCCAACATGGAAAAATAATCCTGGTCGGCACGACATGCAAGATCGGCGCATATGCGCGCCAGTTGGGGTTCCTGCAGTTTCTGCGCTTCGGTGGCCAGGGGACTTGACCGCCAGAGGCCGATAGCGGGAAACGCAATGACATCAAGGATCGCCCAAATGCAAGTAAAAATATGCGTTTAGAAATCGGTCCCTTTGCTCTAATGCAAGGTACGCGGAACTCGAAAAAGCAAAGACAGCCACGGCCCTGGCAACAACCTGGCCACTGATTGGCGGCCTCGGCAATGCTTTCGTGCACCGTGCAAGGGCTCTGAGGCTGTTGATGCCGATCTTGATACCGGCTTGGCGACAGGAGTTGTTTGTTTTTGTCTACCTATTAAGCTGATGTAATCGGTTATCCAGAGCCCAAAGAGCCTTCTGTTCTCCCCACTCAACGGCGTCCACAATTGTCCGATTTGCTGTCTAAAAGAGATGTTTTCGGGGGATATTGCCTCGCTTCAGCACGGCCTCGAAATACGAATCTTAGTAACCCACACGGTTGCACTAGGTTACGGAGCTTTGGGAAGAATTTATTGTGGGCAACACAATACCAGCCTTCATTAGTCCTAGTCTAGGCTCCCGAGGTACCTAGGTACCTAGGTACCTACCCATTTCTCTGTTTGACGGGAACCGGCATGCTCGGGAGAGCAAATGGCCCATGATTCTCAGGGCTTACCCTGTATGTACATAGGTCACGATGTTTGCCACAGTGAGAATCACGATTCTTTTTGCTTCCTCCAACGTCCAGAACGTGCTTTTCAATCAGC
Source organism: Magnaporthiopsis incrustans (assembly GCA_003049425.1). Classification (NCBI taxonomy): domain Eukaryota; kingdom Fungi; phylum Ascomycota; class Sordariomycetes; order Magnaporthales; family Magnaporthaceae; genus Magnaporthiopsis; species Magnaporthiopsis incrustans. Next base: position 199,059 of record PYSR01000030.1, on the reverse strand, counting down.
CCATCACGCCGCACAGGAAAAACGGACGGACGTGTGTGCGATGAGCACCTGGACCTCCCCGAAAATCACGTCAATTTGGGTTGATGGGGCGAAGACCCTTTGCCCCTAACAACGCCCCTGACGCGACACGGTCCCCACATGGTATTGCGACCGAAGATGCGACCTGGATGGGGTCCATATGCGCGTGCTGGGACACCAAACGGGCGCGAGACGAAAAGGTCCATCGACATCTGCGCGCTCACGAGATGGAAGAAGAAAAAAAAAAAGCAGGCCAGCCTGCTGACCAATGTAGCTCATAGCTGTTAGGTGGGTGGTAGGTGACACACGTAGATGCCTAATCATTGGTCACCGGATGGGTTGCGATTTGTGTGTCGCGATTCCAAAAAATGAAGCAGAGACTTGGACTCATGCTCGAGTGGACGAGCGCTGCAAAATGAACAAGCACGAACAAGGGGTAAATTTCAGTCACTGCAGAGATGCAACGGGCACATTGACGACGAGGTTAAACTTAGGCCTGAGAAATACAAAACCGCCCCCAGCGCAGTGATCGCGAATCATCGACGATTAGGTAATCACGTGCAGTATCAGATTTACTCAGTGAGCACTTGTATCTTCCTTAACGCCGAACCAAGTTCAACGCGCTCGAGACGCATGACGGCGGGGGTAATTAGGGATTTGAAGAGGCTGAAAGATACCACACGACGAGGGAAACCAAACCAGAGCTTTGCCGGGGGATTCCGGGCACATTCAGGGTGGTTGCGCTGCTGCTGAGCTTGGTGGCGCTGTTACCTGGACACGGTCCCGAGTCGGCCCACTGCGCAAGTTCTGGAACGGTGTGATTTTGTCCGAATGATGGTTTTGGCCAAACCATCCACCTTCTTTTTCCCTCCTCCCCCCCAGAGTGTGCGGGAGCCCGGTTCTACAGCTTCATCCGGAACTCGCCCCTTTCCCGCAGTAATTTTGATGTTTTCCACTCGGTTATCTCCACAAACCACCAGCTTGCCAACGCGGCATCACGCAGACCGTACTTGCAGCCCGGAGGGCGTGGATTGCAGGCAGAGACTCTCAGCGCAGCCGCGCCGCAGAAGGAGCAGCAGGCCAGCAGGCGAGGCGGTCTCGCCCGACCCAACCCCGTCCTATCGCTCTCGCCCCTCCCGTCTTTCGCAGTCATAGTCGCCTTCATTCGCAGCCGTCGGCACGCCTCCGTTTCCCCCGTCTGCGTGCGTCCCCGGTCCGAATCGCGTCGCTCCCTCGTCGCTGTTGCTCGCAGCAGGCCGCCGCACCGGTCGGGTCTGCCTGCACCTGGTGCGCGCGCCCAAGGAGAGATAATCGGCCAAGGGGGGCTTCGTCTTCTCTAGCGGTGCCACGTCGTTTCGCACCGCGCTCGCAGAGTTTTTCAACGCCTCAAGACGCCACGCCGTCATTGACCGCCGCCGGCTGCAAACCGCGACAGCAAGACCTCTCAAGCGCAGACACGGTCGGTTCGCTTTTTTGGAAACATGAACAACGTCGGCATGGCGAACATGGGCCCCATGGGCGGTCCCGTCGGTACCCCTATGCCCATCATGAACAACGGCAACGCACCGCCGCTCGGCGCCCAGAAGAACAGCAGGACGCTATTGAACACATATATCTACGAATACTTTCTAAGGTTCGCCTGCCCTTTTTATGGCAACTCTGGCCTCGCGACGACATGGGGGTCTTCTCCTCCTCTTTCCTTTCCTTGTCTCTGTCTCTATTTTCTTTACTGACGTTTGTGGCTGGCAAAAAAAAAAAGGTTTGAGATGTACGATTGTGCGCGGGCCGTCCTCAACAGCGACCCGCAACTCAATGTAAAGAAGGACAAGCGAGAAATTCGGGACGAGAACGGTAACATCACCACAAACGGTCTCGGAGACGATCCTATGGATACCGATTCCAAGGATGACATCGATGGGAAGCGCCCGGAGGATCTTCCGGCGCCCTCGCTCCCCACCTCGCAGACCGACAGCTGCTTTCTCCACGAGTGGTTCTGCATCTTCTGGGATATCTTGAACGCGCAAAAAGGCCACAGCACGAGTGCGCAGGTCAAGCAATACGTTGGTCATACTCAGGTGAGATTCGGCCCAGTGTCGACGGCATGTCCGGTTGCACACATTCGTTCCGTTTTACAGTCTAACACCGCTGTCTCGCAGGCGCAAACCCGGATGAGGCAGCAGGCGCAACAAGACTTGCTGCGAAATATGCGCACAGATATGACGGCCGCCCATCAGCAGCAGCAGATCATAATGCGAGGCATGGCCAACGGGACCATGAACATGATGGGCAAGGGCACCAACCTGCAACGGGCTGCCATGGCCAATAATCAAAAGTACGTGTGCCCGGGGTGTGTGTGCGTGTTTGAAGACGGCGTGCTAATCTGCAGTTGACTCTTACAGCCCTCAGATGCAGATGCTTGCGCAACAACAGAAGCAAGGCCAGATGGTGCGCGACCCCTCCGACATGGACGGCAACCGGCAGCGCCCAGCATCGCCAAACTCCACCGACAACGCGCCCTCGCCTTCCAAACGCGCTCGGCTCGATGCAGGCCCCTTCAACCCGAACCAACCTGGGATGTTGCCCAACGGGCGTCCTGCCGGACAGGTCATGCCAGGCCAGCAGGTAGGCCACGGCCCTCAGCAAATGCAGCAGATGTTCCTCGCCAACGGCGTTGATCCCACCGGAACTGTGAGCCCTGACCGAATACAGACACTCCAGAACTCGTCGTCGCCGGCGGTGCAAACTAAGACAATCCAAACGTATGCGCAGACTCTCCAACAGCATCATGGCAACCAGATGCCCAACAAGCCTATGCCCAACGTCGGCGGCCCCCAGGGCCAAGGCTCACCCATGGTCCCCGGCGGACCGGACAGCAACGCGATCAACGCCTACTACAACGCCGCTGACATGGCTGGCGGCCCCGGCCTGCGGCCCGGCGGTCCCGGCGGCGCTGGCGGAAGCAACCACGCGCTGCAGGACTACCAGATGCAGCTGATGCTTCTTGAGCAGCAGAACAAGAAGCGTCTCCTCATGGCTCGCCAGGAGCAGGACGGTAACGGCACCGGCCTGCCGCGGCCCGACGGCCCCGGGGTTGGCCCGGGCGGTCCCGGCGGCCCGGGGGCCCCCCCTGGAGCACCAAATGCTCAGCCTTTCCAGGGCGCTTCTCCGCAGGGTGCCCGGCCCGGTGCGTCCCCGAACCCCAACGAGATGAAGCGTGCCGGTCAGATAAACAACGGAAACATGGGCTCTCCCCTACCTGAAGGTGCTCAAAACCGGGAGTCGCCGAACCCCATGAGTTTCATCGGCAATCAGATGGACCCTAACAGTGCGCCGCACTTCTACAAAGGCATGAACGAGATGAACGGCAACATGGTTGCTGCTCAGATGAACGGCATGGCACGGCCCCCGAGCTCTCACCCCGGGCAACCTCCCTTCACCCAGATGAACCCGCAGCAGATGATGGCTGCGCGTCAACAGCAGCTTGTAGCTCAGCAGCAGCAGCAGCAGCAACAACAACAGCAGCAACAGCAGCAAGCCCAACAGCAGCCCCAGCAGCAGCCTGGCGGACCTGGCGGACCGCCCATGGGGTGGCAAGGAGGCCCGAACGGGAACCCCATGGCTGGTGGTCCGCAAGGCGGTCCTCAGCAGGCCGGGCCCCAGGGCCAGCACGTCCTCGGGACCCCTCAGCAGCGGGCTGCCATGCCTCCCCCTCCCACAGCCGCGGCGAACAGCAACGCAAACCAAAGGAACCAGACCGCGTCCCCGCAGGTTAGCACTGCAGCGCCCCCTACACCTCAGCAGGGCAACAAGGCCGCCCCGAAAAAGAAGGATTCCAAGGCCAAGGACAAGGTGAGTCTGATCCCACCACGAACAGAGGCTCTGGGCCCTGGTGGTGGAAATATCTGTGCCTATGCTACCGCGTGTTTTGTGAACAATGACAATCTAAACAAGCGGGCCCCGACGCAGAAGAAGTCCAACGCGAATCTCAATGCCGCCGCTGGCTCCACCCCCGCTCCTGATGCCCCTACGGACGGCGAACCGCCGACCCCTGCGACACCCATGACGCCAATGGCGACCCAGAGCTTTGCCAATAAGGCACAGAACGCAGGAACTACCGCTGCCCCCGTTGCTCCGCCTTTGCCAAACGGCCAGCCGCCCGCAGGTGCACCGCCCGCTGCACCTCCGGTTGCCCCTCCCCAGCATGCAGACCCGAACCAGTTTGGCATGGGAGACGTGGTAAGCCCCGCCCTCCTTGCAGGCATAATGAGCATGCCAGGAAGTGCTAACCAGGCCTGTTCGCTGCTTAGGACTTTGGAAACATGGACTTCGCCAACCCGCTTACCTCGGGGGATGTTCTCACCGACTTCGACTTCGATACGTTCTTGCACGATAACGGCGAAGAGCCCGGGTTCGACTTCAACTCGACTGGCTTCACAATGGAAGGCGCAAACGAGATCGGCGCAGAGTAGGAGTCTTGCTCGCTTGAGCCGCCTACTGCCGTCATGGGCCAGCCAAACTCGCGCGCTCTACCGGAGAATCCGCCCTTATAGCGGGGTCTGGACACGCCTCGGGACTTGTTCCGTCTCTGCCAACATTTTACCTCACATCTAGCTGCTCACGGTGTTTCACGGTCATTTACCTCGGCGTTCCTCCGGCCTGGCTTCTGTATTTTTTTTTCTGTGATTTATCCGAGTCTTTTCTCCTTCTCCTCGCCCAGCCGCATTTTCCTCTCAACGCTTTACTTCGAGAATGGGACTCAACTTAGACCTCACCCCGAGTGCCACTCCTGTTTTTTTTTCTTTCCTTTTTGAGATCTTCGCCCGCAGCAATCACCTTGGCCGTGTTCATCTCCGTCTGGGAGCTTCTCCTCCTGTCTATATCCAAAAACGGCTTACAGCTGCATCTATCCATAATCCTCATTACTCACTGCGGGCTTGATCGCTAGCCCCGCCCTCATCATCATCGGTTCTTTATTTTTAAGCATTCGCGAACAGGTGCACTGGCTTCTCCCTTTTTCCTTGTTACATCGGATAGTTTGCTTATCTTTCCTCTCTTCAGGCTTCTCATTGATGGGATCTTGGAGTTTTGCATTGTCTTCCTCTTGTCTCTTTTTGCCTCCCTTCCTGGATAGTCCTCGGCAGTCGCTTGCTCTACGCTTCCGGGCTGGCGGCCTGGCTTCTCAAAGGACTAGTATCACATAGGCACTCACGAGCTCGGATGAAGGTGGGGGTTTGGGGAACGGACGGTGGGCGTGTTGTTTTGGCTTTTCGACTTGTTTTTTTTTATTTCCCCACTCTATTTTGTTCATATTTGGCGCACGCATCCCTGTCACATGATGGATAAGGACTGTTCTTTTCAGCGTGGACGTGGGGGCAGTAGAGACTCTTGGTCTTGTCCCTCTGCCGGCCGATCGGTCGAGGTTTGGTGTGCTTGTCGAACGATGGGCGGAGTTGGTCCGCAAGCAGGCACAAGGAAGGGGTTTGTCTGAAACCCAACAAAAAGAAAAAGCAAGGCGAAAATTTCAGTTGATTTCTTATTTCCCCTCTCACGGCCATCGTGTCGGTGTGTTCAACTTCTCCTTTTTCCTCTCTTTGTTTTTGCCCTCTCCTTCCCTTTGTTATTTCTATTTATCCGTCCTAAATGTGCTCGTTAGCACTGAAGATGTCGTGGTCGAGAGGGCGAGGCTGTGGGAGGACCGACACCCCTGTATTTATTAAATCGTTCTTCCGAATAAGTGTCATCGTCACATTGGCTATCTACCTACCCATGTACCTACCGAGGCATTGGTCAACCCCACGTTTGTTCTTCTGGCAACCATGTGTCGGGGTTTTGACGCAGGTTTCATGGTGTGACCCGCGTAGCGCCAGCCAGCCACGATTTCCCGATGGGCAAGGCTAGGTAGGGAGTTGCGTCACTAGCCGCAGCTTGTTCGTACCCAAGGCTGGCTGGTTTGCGTCGCGACGGAGCGTTGGACCCCGCCCTTGCAGTGCCAAGCTTGTGACCTGTCATCTCGAGCTTGCTATGAAATCTCGTTGAAAAAGATATTAACTCACGAGTATTGAATGGGATCTGTGACATCAGCGCGGTGAATGGTCGTGTCTCGGCGGTTGTTCCTTTTTTTCTTTGTTTTTGTTTTCTATCAGCCAAGCACGGGTAACTCGTGGTAGCTCGCCCAAGATGTAAAGCTTCACCGACCGCGCGGGCGATGTTTTGCAACGTTTTGAGCCACTCCTCCAACCAGGTTAGGTCGTGCGTGCGTGGCTTCTTGGCCACGGGTGCGGCGTCTGCATAGGTCGCTAGATACATCTAAATTGACGTACCTTTAGGCAGGTAGGTATTGGCTTATCGGCCAGTAGCCAATCAAGTCGGTGGGACCACAGATCGATGGCCACGTGTTTGGCGCTCCTGTTTCGGCTGTCTAGTAAAGGCCCTAGGAAATGCAGGCAAGGGAGAGAGATGAGCAAGAGAGACGGGAGATGGGAGAGGAGGCGCTGTCGACCTGGGCGGAGGAAACGGATCGGAGAATTATTCTTAGATAAGGTTGATTTAGATCGAGAGTTGTCACTCGCAGCAGCTAAGTATAAGAACCAAGACTCGATATCCGATATCCTACAAGGTACCAATTACTCTCACAGGACGCGCCTATTCCCGGCAGATTGGACAACAGTGATGACCCTTGTATGATCGTGAGGATTAGAAGGAACTTGGTGAGCGGCCTCGAAAACGGCTTCGATAAACCAGAGACGGCTCGCGGGCCGAGACGGGGCCCGATTGAAGGCTGCTGCGAAGAATCGAAGGGCTAGGCACATTTTGACGGCCAATGAGCAGACGCAGGATGCAAGAATACGTCCGGGGCCACTTGCAGGATTGCACGTGGCGTCCGGCATCGGGCCTATGTATTGTACCGCTCGACTGGGGAAGAAAGGTCGCACAACAGGCCGTTGACGACGCAAAAAGCCCGCATGCCCCTGCTTCTCCTTGCGCTCGTCTAGTCTCACTGCATGCGCCCTGGATGCATGTACATACTTCAAAACCTCGCCGCCCGATCTGCTTGACGCTGACGGATGGAGGGACAGCTACGTGTGTAGGACGGGCCGAGATAAACTCGGGCGTTGACGTTGTGCGTGCGTGACTGCTTATAATCCCGTCCTTTCCCAGGTGTCGGAATGGCAATGCTTCTCGTCTGAACTCAAGGGAGCATTCCGCCAACCTCCCGCTGCCTTCCTTGACTTTCGGCAAAGTCCCCTCGAGGGCCCCACACGCGTAAAAGAAAAGTGCAAGGCGTGGAAGGGCGAAACCGAGCCTCTGGGTGGCGAAACAAGGCCCCTGGAGTTGCAGCGGGAGGAGACCCTGTGTCTGCCCTTGCCACCCCTGGCGGGATCGGCCAATGGCACGGTAGGGGCCTCGCCTCGAACTGCCCGCCACCTATTCCCCTCTCTGCTTGGGTGGTTGTCTTGTTTTCTCTTTCTCGTTGGGGGTATAAAATCTGCCGGCTGACGGCTATAGACAACGCATCGCACATGGAGAGCCAGGTTGGGCAGAATCAGGTGTTCTGATTGGAGCTGGGCGCATTTTGCTTTGGTGAGCGTCCTTCCATTCCAATTCTTGGCGGCTGCAGCGGCTTTGGAGGGCCACCCACCATTCCATCACTGGCGGCCTCATGCCCGCATCTAGGGCCTCAGTTGCTTATTTTCCTGCTTGCACGGGCTTTTGCAACGCCAAACCGTCCGGCGCCCACGTTTATGCCTTGGCCATCTCGCATTTCCACACACGTATCCGTTCTTGAAAACAAACCAATGCCGTCCAGCCATATCGCACCGCTGCCTGTCTTGAAAGTCGTTCTGGCCAGGAAGCCCGGTCCATGACTTTTCTTGGAGTTCAAAGAGGCTCACATTCAGCCGGACTTCCATGATTCCCAAGCAACAAAAAGCGTGTGGTGGGGCACAGATCTATGGAGTGACAGCGCATCTCGCCGTGTTTCAGGCCGCGCTATTAGATGGACCCACCACCCTTCGACGCAGGAACATGTCGGGTCGGCTAGAGAGTGCGCGCGGCTCGATTGGTGTGGCGTGCCCGGGAGCAGTGGGTGGGTGGCGAGCTTGCTTTATTTTTCTTAATTACTGCCCGCCTCTGCTTGCATTCGCCGGTTCCCTCTCAGATGCCGTCTCTGCCCAGCTCGCCTAAGCAAAATATATTGCCGTGTTATACCCTCCATCGTGGCCTTGAAATCTTTACCCCTTGCACCGGCATTGTTTCCTCTGCCAAGTCGAACCGGAGGAACGAGCGACGTTCTCCCTTGGCCCCCATGTCCTATCTAGCTGAGCCCAAAAAGGGGGAGAAGCTGGGCAGATAGCAAGGCATCCCTTCCCATCTCTCGCTTTGCGTCTCCACGGATTGCTCGTCCGATGGTGAACGACGCGGCCTCGTTGACGCTTTCACGTAGGACTGCTTATCGGCAGGGCATCATCCAACACGACCTTCCTTCTGTTTATCACGCTCTGTTACTTTGCCTCGCCACCCCCTCCCCTCTGGGCTGCTTGCTGGAACTGGTCGAGCGGCACTCGGCAAGCGCCGATCCTTACCCTCTGGCTCCCGCACTATATCAGCCTCCAGGCGAAGGAAAGCAGCTCTGTATCGAACAGATTATCCGCGGCCATCCCTGAGTGATTTTTTACTACATGCCGCACCGCCCATTTGTCCTGGGCTTCTGGAACCTGCTGGGTCTCCTTGGACGGTGCCAGGATCTTTCCCCTGGCTATCCACTCCTCATTTCCCAATCAAGCCGAGCCGCCCGGCCTCCACCTGCCAGCACTTGTGGAGCCTGCTGGTTCTCGGCAACGTCTCCGGTGAGGAATCCACAGTGGCTAACAGCGCTTGCAGACGGCCCCGTTCATGCTCGCTGCCTTCCCCGGGCGCCTCAAGACTGCAGACGCATGTGCGCAGGCCTTGGGGGCGTGTGGTCTTTTGCGGTCTTGGCCTTGGGATTGGCGTTTTGCCGCAGGGCTTCCCCCGCCGGGCCTGACTTGCCCTGCAGCAACTGCCGACATTGGGGCCACCCCTTTGCAGCCCTGCTGCATGCGCCCTGTAGTAAATGCATATATATACGCACGTCGTTTGGTTGCCGTCCTTTCTTGCTTTTGCCGTCCCGCCCTCAGGCCTGCCTTGTCTCGACCTCTCACACACGGCCCGTCTTCCGTGCTTTACCTTCGTTCTTTTGTGCCTTCCAGGTCCATCCTCCATTCGTTTTATACCCGGTTCTCAGGAAAACCCAGTCACGGCGGTGTCGTCTTCTTTCTTCCCATCGCAGGACGCTTTCGTATTTTTAAAACCCTCTATTTTCTCAAGCTTCCGCTGCCTAGGGCATCAGTGAAGCCGGGTTCGATTCGCGTCCCACCCGCGCCTTGGACATATATTCTTGACTACCTAGACTTACTCATATACCCTCTTTTTGTTTTATTGTTTTTTTTTATCCCATCCTTTTTCTAAGGACTTTGGCCACTCTCACACTCATTACATCCTCTTTTAGCCGGAAGGCACCGTACTCCTGATACTGCAACTGGTCTACACATCGCGACAACCAACATGTTTCGCCACACCGGAATCGTCCTATCCTTCCTGGCCGCGCTCGCTTGCGCCGGCCAGGCCCCGGACCGCAGCAGCGAGGGGCTCAAAATCATCTTCGAGGACAGGTTCCCGGGCGCGCCCGGATCCGCCCCCAACCCCGAGGCCTGGACCATGATCGACGGCGGCAGGGTCACCAACAACGAGCACCAGAGGTACGTGGCCGACAACAAGAACATGCAGATCTCGGGCGGCGGCACGCTCCAGATCGTGCCCAACAAGGACGCCAGCGGCAAGTGGACGTCGGGCCGCATCGAGACCAAGGGCGCCTGGGTGGCGCCCGTGGGCGGCATGCTCCACATCGAGGGCGGCATCCGGTTCGGCTGGAACCCCAGGACCAGCAAGCGAGGCATATGGCCCGCCTTCTGGACCATGGGCGACGCCATCCACCACGGCACCCCCTGGCCGCAGTGCGGGGAGCTCGACATCATGGAGCAGCTCAACGGCGACCCTGTGGCGTACGCGACCGTGCACTGCGGCGTCGTCCCCGGCGGCCCCTGCAACGAGATGACCGGCATCCAGGCCACCACCCCGCTCGCCGACGACGGCTTCCACACGTGGGCCATCCGCATCGACCGCCGCAACCCCGACTGGAGGCAGCAGATCATCACCTGGACCAAGGACGGCCAGATCTTCCACACCGTCACCGGCGCCAGGATAAACGACCAGGCCGTCTGGAGCACGCTCGCCCACAGCCCCTTGTTCATCCTCATGAACGTTGCCGTCGGCGGTAACTGTACGTCTACAACTTCTTCCTGTTCTGTTTTTCCTTTCTATTTTTGCGAAATGCTGACATCACCGGCTTGTTCTCTCTCTAGGGCCCGGTCCTCCGGATGACTCGACCATGGGTGGATATGGTTCCATGATGGAGGTTGAGTACGTTGCCGTGTACTCTACGTAGCGTTAGTAGAGAGGGAGAAAGAAACAAATGAATGACCGTTATGACGACTGCTCTGCCTGTATCGCCTCTTTGTTCGTCCGTGTGTCAGTCGTGATGTCAGCGCGCCAACTTCAGGTGCATCATTTGACGGAAACGGGCCGGGGGTTATTGTTGGACGTGATGTGATGTGATGTGTGCTATTCGGCTGTCTGCGGTCCTGGAGAGTCGAAATTCCTGAGCGTGGGACTTTCCCTTCCACTGAAGCTAATAAATAATCCCGACTGCCCAGCCATTGCCTCATGTCTTCCTTGAATCTGATCTCCTTCCGTGTTTGATTTTCCATCCCTTTGGCTCGATTCTGTTGTTTGCTCTTTAGCTCCAAAAGAAAAAAAAACCCCATGCCTGATCTCTTCCGCAACTAGGAAGCGCCATCATCTCGGTAGTAAATATAGATATAAATTGATGGCCGTGTGCCATCGGGGCTGGCGCTAGCCAACTCCATGATGTCCTCGAGTGCCTCCACCATTCTCAAACTCGTCGAGAAGCCTGGACCTGTAAAAACAGTGTAAGGGTCCGGTGTGCGGATTGTCTGAGCGCAGGTTTCGAGGTTGGGGATGCGACCAGTGTGAGTTTTCTTTTCCGTCCTTTTTTCCCTCCTCTTTTCATGCTCGGTATTAAAGCTCGGTGGTCGTTATCTCGCGTGGTTGCCTAGGGTTAGTATGTGAAAAGGGGGATGGAAAGAAAAGGAGGAGGAAGAGAAATAGGAGAAGAAAAGGAGAAGAAAAGGAATTGTTGAAAGAAGGAAAGTTCGAAAGCGTTTGACACCAGCAAAGAAAAAAGGGATATGGCCGTCAAGATCAGAGACTTTCTGGTTGAACCAAGGCTCTTTGCAGCGTTTTGCACGCGTGCTAGCAGCTTGTAAGTCGTGTCTGCAGCCTTGGAGATTCTCACGATGCCTCCATCCGGGGGAATGCGTAGAGGGTCGTCATCTCCTGCAGGGCACAGTACTCGAGGAACGTTTTGTAAGGATCGACGAACCCGTCGTCTGGACGAGGACCCTCGACGTCACCCAAGTTGCCGAGTGAGCGAAGATCGTCGCCGGTATCAGCGAGGCCGCCGCTGCTGCCGCCGAATGCGTAAAGACCGTTGTCCAAGACGCTAAAGTCGCCGAGCGGATTGGTGAGCGTGATCAGGGGCTGGGGGACGGGATGCGCAAAGGCGTTGGGGTCGTCGAGGTTGGCGTAGAGCAGAGTGTTCTGCATGGCAGACTCGGCCAGGCCGTCCAGCGTCTTGTCGTATGCGCCGTCTTGATCCTGGTGATGCTGCTCGTGGTCGTTGTTGTTGGCCTCGGAAATGGCCATGGCACCGAGGGCGTCTTCAAAGAACGTGGGCTCGACGATATCAGCCGCGGTCACCTTGGGCCCGTCGGGGACGTATCTGAAGCGGCGGCCGAGGAGGACATCGGTGTCTGTGTAGCGGATGATCTTCTTCTTGGCTTTGCGCGGTCGAACAACCTGCTGCAGCTTGGCGGACTGGTTGCTAGGGCCGGCCGACGCCACAACGGGTCCCGTGTACGGCACACGGGCCGGGCCCTTGCCCGGACGAGAGGTGGAAGCCGTGGCGGCAGGATGGTTGGCGGCCACACGCTCGTGTTGGGCAGGGCGATCCTTGATCGCCTCGCTGGCCTCGTCCACCAACTCTTGTTTGATATAAGTGGCGGGAGATGTCAAAGCCATATGCTCCTGCTGGACAGCGCGATCCTTGATCGCCTCGTCGCTCTTCTTGACCAACGCTTGCTTTCGGTCACGACGACGCTTGGTCGCCTTGCCGCCCTTGCTGACCAACGCTTGCTGGGACTCAGCGGCACGATCGCCTGTGTAGGCAACGACAGATCCGGTCGCGGCATCACGTGGGATGTCCGAGCCGGGGGCCCTGAACGCCAGGATGGACTCGGGCGTGCGTCCCAAGCCGGTGCCAGTGCCTGTGCCCATATTGGGGACGGGATGGGCCTTGTTAGTGGCTCCCGGGGCCATGCCATTGGGCCCCAAGCTGAAGGAAGGAACATCCTCCCCATGCGGCTGCTGCGCCGGGACGGGAACGCCACTGTGCGTACCCCCCGACGCTATCTTCCTGTACTTCGCCGCCGGGCCGGGAGCGTGGGATGGCCGCTTGGCCACATCTTTGCCAGGATTGCGAGAGCCATCGAGCTTCTTGGTCCTGACGAGCGGAGACATAGCCCGAACGGGCTTGGGCGGCAGCGAGTGTGGGTTTCCGGGCACCCAGGCATTCTACATGCCGTATGGTCAGTTGGGGACTGGCATTGGTTTTCCGCATCCTGCGTCTTTGCATCTGGTGCTGGCTTACCTTTCCTCTGCTGGTTGGCGGAGAGGTGGGCATGGCCGCTGGCTGTTGCTGTGGCTGTGGTGGTTAGTTCTGTGAGTGACCGGGTCGCGCATTGGGAAGAGATGCAGAGATTGGAGGGCATAGAGCCCCAAGCTGCGAATGGGATGATGAGGACCTTACCTGCTGGGGCCGGGGGGTGGCTCCCATGGCGGGAGTCTTGGGCCGAAGGACTCGGTCTGCCACCAGCACTCCGTGCAACGAGACTTTCTGCGAGGATGGGTTAGAGCCTGGGTAATGCCCTTGGACTTTGGTTGCTTGCAGGAGATGTTTACCAGTCTCTTGATTCCATTATGCGAATCCATCGTGGATCGCTGCGCTGTTCTGTCGGTTCAATAGTGTTAAAGAGCAGGGCTGGCTTCGCGGCTGGGTGGCGATGGTTCGTGTAGGAGTGTTAGCGAGATGTGACGAAAGAAATTTTTTTAGAAGAGGGTTGAGAATTTAAAATAATGAATTTGTGGCCGACGGTTTACGACTGGGTCCGGGTGGCATGCCTTCGGTTTTATTCACCTTGGGTTGGCACTTGCTCGCTCCTGCCGTGAGCACGAAGGCGGTAGGGAGGATGGAATTTCAGAGACGACGCGGCAGTGAGCTGTATGGTCAGGTAATTTACTCTAGCTACGCTTTGAACTGCAGGACTGGTACCAGGCAGACGGGAGCCAGACGGGCAACGGCTCCGTGGCATGAAGAGACAAAAATAGCAGAACCCCACGCCATAAAATCAACTGGCATATCAACAGGCTAAGAACGTAGCGTTGCACTCACGAGGAGTAGTGGAGGGAAATAAGCGATATCACCGGACGGAAGAAGATCAGAAAAAGCCCGTAGAACGGCAGGAAACAGTAACAGATTCAAGTCAACAGAGGCATACGAATTCGTGAAATGTTGCCTATCGACTTGATGGAGGGGTCGGCGTCATCATATAAGGCGGCTCGCCCGAGAATACCCTTTCCCGAGGTTCGTGTGCCGGCTGAATTACATGGATGGTGTGGTGTTTCTGGTGGTACAGCGCCAACTGGGACAGAGAACGAGTCTCGAGGACTCTGTCCCGCCCCTGAATACCAAAAGGAGCATGTATTTTGGTTCCTTGGTGTGATTGTGTATGTGTGTATGTGTGTGGCTTTTTTGCTGTCTCTCGCTCTCAACGCGCCGCCTTCCTGCGGTCGTATTCAGGCATACGGCAGGAAGATCTCGGCCCAGGAGCTCGCCAGGATCGCAACTCCAACCTAGCGCGCCCAAAGGAGCACAGGTCAGCAGCTATGGGTGGATAGGGGGAAGCCGATGGGGTTGGCTAGTGAGGGATCCAACGCACGCCAAAGGCAGCAACGCTGCGGACGACGGATGCATGCTCGGGCGCAGTCAGGGCATCGTATGCAGCGGAGACGTAGCCCCTCTGCTGCGCTTTTGGTTGGCCACGGCGGGCTACTTGAACACGAACCCCCTGGGGAGGCATGCTGTCTCTAGGTGGCGACGGCGAGAGAAGTTGAGGTCGGTTGTTGATTCGTTTTGCGGCAGGTAAGCGATCGAATTGGTCGGGGTGGTCGTCGTCGTCGGCAAAAATTGTCGTGATGTTTTCCATCCGACATGGATGACGGATCGCGACAGTTGTATGCTATCTTATCGCGATCGGATGCGGCTGAACTATACCGGGATTGGTAAAGCGAGATCCGCTTAGTGTGGGGCTGGGAATGTGGTGTGACATCAGCGGGAACCTGTAAGGCTCATTCCACCGAATCTGCCGCCTTGATGACTGGGCCCCAGCCAACAGCCACCGGATTCGGATTCATTCACAGTTAGTGACCCTCGCGGATGCAAAACATGAAATAGAAACTTCCACCGAGGCCATATCTGGCAAGAAAAAACGTTGCCTGCTGCGTTTCGCCTTTTCTCTATATCATTTGTCGACCCAGGTGCTCGCCTGCTTGCGCGTGTCTTGGCACAGCCTGGCAGGGTTTACCGCGCAATGGCGGGAAATGAGCAGACGGACAATCATGGGCCTGGCGGTTTTTTCCCTCCGGAAACTCTCCCTTCACCTGCGCCCAGCGGCTTGTCTACGGCGTCCGTAGCGGGACTGCCTCGTCCGCGCACAACACCCCTGCGGCCAGGGTCGATCAAGGAGGACAATGTCAGGAGGTTCATCGAGCGTCAGCTGCTCAGCATAGGCGCCCGCGCAATAAAAAAGGCGGCCCCGGAGGAGCCAGGGATCGTACCCGGATTCCGGTCCATGGGCGAGTTGTGCAAAGAGCTGGACGTCATCCTCAACCTTCTCTGGCAGACCGGCACCCCGAGCCTCCAGGTCCCATACTTTTTGAACATCGCCAACGAGCTCACCGACTGGCTGGAGTCTCTCGCGCCGACTCTGGCTCCAACCTTCTCCGCTCTGCACAAACTGGACCACTGCTTTGCTAGCTTGCTGGCAGGGCAAGACGTCCTGACCGGAGAGGCGCTCCCAGGCTTCGAGCATGGCCCAGCCATGAGCCGCACCGATATGGTCAGGTGCAGGAGCCTGGCCGAGCAGACAAGGGTACAGATGGTCGACGTCATGAGGCGAGCCTCGCAGCCAGGGGAGGAAAAAAAGGAGAAGGAGGAGGAGCAGGAGGGCGGCACGACTTCGGCTGATGACACGGAGACAACGGACGGTGACACTACAATGGACGACGCTGAGGGCAAAAAGTCTTGGAAGCAGATTTTGAGCGAGGAAGACGACGAGGAGGAGCTCCAGATGGATGTGGCCCGCGTCTATGAGAAGACACTAGTCCGGCTGGGGGCGGAACTTGGCGACGGTCCAGCCATTGGCATCATCGTCTGAGAGCGTAACCTATCTGGTGTCCCTCTCTCCACCCTCAAGTCTATGAATTACCCAAGCGAGCGAGGTGGCTCTTTACCTTGTCTTCTGGGGCACTTTTCGAGACGGCATGGCGAGCTTTGGATACGGTACGCAATAATGGCACAGGAGGTCAGCGCCCTTCTCGGGGCTCAGGGGTGCTAAGACCGTCTCCGGCTGACCGCCTGAAACTTGCTCGCTAATCAGTGCTGCGAGCGGGAAAGGTAGACAGTCACGCTAGATTCTCGAGCATCTGCCTCGCGGAGGCTCGCCGTGCATCAAATAATATAGCACGAACGAGAGTGGCGTGACGCAGAGTTCCTCGCGCGTTAGCTCCTGGTGTCTCCTCCTCCTGCCCCGGGACACAACGGGCATGGAGATTCTTTTTGAAAAGCCTCATAGGGAGGAGTCGAGATGGGCGCACGCAACCACTGCTCATCCGGCTGGCCCAGCCCCCTCCTCGTGCCGGCCTCCGGGCGCTGCGCCAGCACTTGGCCCGACAACGCCACTCGGGCATTAGGGACATCTTTCGACCAATCTTGTCTCTGGGATCAGATTCTACTCAGCCTGCCGGGTATTTATTGCGGCTGCTTCACATTCCGTCCTGTGAACAATACTAACCTGTGGGGCCAGCTGGAAGGGCGAAATGGGGGTGGCCAAGGGGCACAATACTAAGGGGACAATACTAAGACACGGCCCCCTGAATGCGTCGGTCACGACAACCACTTCACGTTGTGAGTTGTGATTGATTTTGATTATCCTTAATATTGTACCCATGGCCCTAGCTGCTTTCGTTCTTTTTTCGGCACCGGTTGAGGGGTGTCGATCATCCCCGACCAGTCAAGAGGCACAATTGCAAGGCAAACGCTATGGAGCTATTCCGAGATGTGACCAAAAGACAATATTGGCTGGTGCAGTCGGATGAGGAAACTGGGGCAGCTTATCCCGATCCCGTTCTTGCCGTCCAAGGCTGGCCCGTAGCTTCCATTTTCTCGAAACAAAAACCTCTCCTGCTCCCCTTCAAAATCTCGACGACACTATAAGCCAGACAAAGCGCCGCCGAAGCCCAGATCCAGTGCGACGGGAACACTCACCTTTGCCCTTTCGTCCTTCTCCTGCCTTGATAACCCTAACTCTTGTCGCCTTCGCTGAACTCCGTGCGGTCGACACCATGGCTTCGGGCTCGGGCGCTCTGCCCGGCATGGGAGCCGGAGGTGATCCGCGCATGCAGAGCATCAACATCACGGGCCCTGGCGGCGCGCCCTTCCCCGTCCCGATGGCCGAGATCAACAAGGCAAACCTGTACCTGGTCCGAGTCTCGACCGTCTACGCGAGCCAGATCGGCGCCTGCTTCATCATGCTGGTGGTCGTCCTGGCCATGACGCCGAAGCACCGGTTCGTCCGGGTACCGACCCTGATCAACATCTCCAACCTCGCCCTGGCCGTCGTCCGCATGACGCTGCTGGCCAGCTACTTCAGCAGCAGCTGGGTCGAGATGTACACCTTCTACAGCGGCGACGTGCGCTTCGTGACGGCCGACGACTGGCGCATCAGCCTCGTCGCCACGGCCCTGTCGATCCCGCAGACGCTGCTGGTGCTGTCGGCGCTGATCGTGCAGGCCTGGTCCATGGTGCAGCTGTGGCCGGGCCTGTGGAAGTGGTCCGCCATCGCCGTCTCGACGCTCATCTCGCTCGCGAGCTTTGCCTTCAAGTGCGCGTCCGTGTCGGTCCAGATCAGGATCATCCGGGAGGCGTTCGACGTCAGGCCGCTGCGCTGGATCCGCCTGACGGACGTGTCCCTGATCACGGCCGCCATCGCCTGGTTCTGCTTCCTCTTCAACATCCGTCTCGTCATGCACATGTGGACCAACCGCAGCATCCTCCCGACCGCCAAGGGTCTCTCGTCGATGGATGTGCTCGTCATGGCCAACGGAATCCTCATGTTCATTCCCGGTAAGTGGCGACGACGACATGGCCCGCAAGGAAATAAAAAAGCCGACTGAGTCCTAACATGGGTACGCTGCTGCAGTCATATTCACCGCCTTCCAGTTCGTCAACGTCGCATTCCTCGAGTCGGGATCTCTCGTCCTCACAACCGTCGTGCTCGCCCTGCCGTTCGCGGCTCTGGTGGCGCAGCGACTGGCGGTCAACCCGTCGTCGCAGCACCGCGGGTCCAGGGGCACGGACGAGAACACGCTCGGCAGCAAGAAGCGGTTCCTCGGCGACTACTCGCACCACTCGACCGCGGGCGGACCGGCCGGCCGTCAACACCAGGGAGCCACGCTCAACACACAAGTCGCCGCGGGACCCCATCGCCCCGGGGTCCCCACGAGGCAGCGCAGCACCGACCCTATCGACCTGGAGCTGCAGAGGATCGACAACGACGACGGCAGTCAGTCCCAGGAGAAGGACGCGGCCGCAGGAGTCAGGGTGGACCGGTCCATCGAGCGTCGCGAGGAGCGCATCTAGGAGTGGCGTGACGACGACGTCGAGTTCGTGGGCGAGGCCGTGGCGACTGCTGCTTGGCTGCAGCGCCCTTCCTTTGTGACGCTTGTCCACGGGGGAAACTAATGAAGGGACAAGACGGCCTTTGCCTTGACAGCCCGTATCCGGCACCTGAACCGTAGGGCAGCCATTCTCTCTTTCCATTGCCTTTCTTTCTTCATTCCCCATTTTCCTTCGCACTAGGAGCCGGAGTTGGTTGGAGGTCATTTTCCGTTTCGAAATCCAGTAATCTGAAAAAAAAAGACATCTTTTGGGCTCTTGGGATCTCGCAAATCTCTGCATCCACCTGTCTTATTCCACCACTTCTTTTTTCTCGTCTGCTTTCGCCTCCATAGGGGCCTCTCTAAGCATAGGTAGAAGCAGTTAGGCAACTACCTACCTAGGTAGGTACCTGTATCTAGGGAGCTCGGTATTTAAGCACCTGGAGCTTATCTCCAGCTGGGAGATCGTAAGTGGTACCCAGTTAGTGCCTACATACCTACCCCTTAGTCACTGCTCATACTTGAACTTGAGGCGTGACATGACGTACAATTTCCAGACTTTCCTTGCGGTGATTTCTCCCGCAATACCCACACTCGCTTCCCATTCCGGGCCCATCGTGCTTGGCTGTTCCTGCCCCATACGTGCGCTCTTGCCTGGGCGGTTCGTTTCACACTCGGCAGGGCCGCCACATTTGATTCACACGCCCACGCACCTGCCATTCTGAGACGAGGGCTCACTCGCTTCCATGGATAGCGCCTCCCTGCTTTGTCTGGGGCCTCTCCCTGGCGGGCTTCCATCCCAGCTGCCAGGGTCAGATGACCCCTCCCTGGCACCGCTGTTTGCTTCCCGACTCGAGTGCCTGCATCGCCCCCGCGCCTCAACCAGCTCATAGGGCATCGCAACTGTGCACTGCAACCAGTCAGGCAGCCCAGATCTGTTCCTCCAATGTTTTTAGTGATATAAACGTCCTCTTCTGTTTCACCACCTGATCTTAGCCAACAAAATCAACTCCTTATACTTTGCATCCTTCACTCATCATCCGTTCTCGTCTCCCCAGACTCTGCCTCATACGGCGCGATAGCACACTCGAAGCCCTATGGAATCCGTCCCGAGCGACCCACGCATCCGCCGCCTCGGACGTGATCGGGCCAACTTGAGCGAGGGCGACAATGGCCGTGCCGAGTTCCAGCTCCGACCAGCACCACTCCGCCTCGGTCGCAGAGCGCAGCCGGACGCTGTCTTCCTCCCGACACCAAAACTTGGGTCTCCCCGCCGCTCGCCAGCCCGCAGATCGGTGACCTCGGGCTTCTCCCTGCGCGCCGGTAACGGCCTTCCATCTCCGTCCCAGTCCGTTTCTCCGAGCGATGAGGAGTCGGACTTGACCAAACAGGAGGACGACGAGCAGGCTAGCCCAAGGCTTAATGCCTTGGGGTCTCCGTATAGTGATCTGACCAAGTCACCGCCGCCGACACGCGCCGAAAAGACGTCCCCGCTCTCGCAGCAAAGTCTTTCGGAGTCCATGCCGGCATCGACGGTAATAAAGAGACCAATCCACGACCTCGCAGACATCGGCAACGCCGCCCAGCCATCGGGTTCGTCCAAGGTATTCAACTCCTGGCGGTCTGGCACCCCGTCGCCCTACCAGACCCCTGCTGGATATCGCCCTAGCAAGGCTTGCGACACATCTGTTCGCCTGAAGCCTTCTATTCTCGACTCAATCGGGCCCCAGCGACGCTTAGGGGAATTTGGGGACCCTGGGCTCCTTGACAAATGGCTGCTCAAGGCCGCCGGGGGATAGGACCCCTCGGGACAAGTCCTGCTAGCTCATGGCACCGGCACCATCGACCGAGAGAAGCGCCACGAGCCTACAAGAGGCCACAGCTCGGGGCCTGCTGGGGTAAAACAGACCGCATCTCACACTGTTGCGGAACGAAGAAAGCTCTTTGAGGGCCGTGACCTTGCCCAACCTGGAAATACTGCCCTCAAATGTGAATCCAGGGCTCTCAGCCGCAAGGCAGCCCAAGACAGAATCGGCGCTGTCAAGGCCAAGAGTGTCCCGGTTTCGCCAGTGAGACAACATCGTCAAGGGCTAGCAGAACCCCCGATACCCTCCAGTCATTCGCATGACCCTCTCGCTACCGACCGGTTTCCGCAGAAAACAGCTAGAAGCGGCGTCGCCCAGCTTCGTCGATCATTCGAAGAGTCTCTTGGACTTGATGCACAACAGAGTGTTGCTCGTGACGCCCAAACACCACAGCCTCAGCTTCGACTTATGCGCAACAAGAGCCCACCAAAGCCCGGCAGGGTTGATTCGGCTGGCCTACGCTCGTCCCGAGCGCCTGCTAGCACACCGTCGTCGAGCGTGTTTAAGCCTGTTGCAGGGACTGGGCATGACCTGGCTATAATTCGGGCCCATCACAACGTCCGCTTCTCCCCAGCCAACACACCTAGGTATCACCCTGATCAAGCATCATCGAGGATCACAGCTACACATGCTCTGCACAGCAGGGATACCGAGCCGATGTTGACAACGAAAAAGTCCCAGGAAAATCAACCGCAGTTGCTTCTCAATGGTGCCGTGGGGAGGAAGCAGCGATGTCGATCACCGCCGGTTACACCAACGAGGCCTATGAGGAGGTCGTCAGTGCTCCACTCCAGTCCTGTTAATTGTCTCTTGGGGTCGGCAAATAGCAACGCTGGGCCAAAGTCTCTCGGAATGACCGAGGGTCTGGTCCAGAGCGAACCACGGAACCGCTATGGCGGCGAAAAGCTCCAAGGGACTCGCTCGTGTCCCAGGAAGGTGGCAGACCTGTGCCGTCTCTTTGACGCTCCTTCAGCAGACCATGAAGTTTCTTCAACACCGAGGCGACAGAAGAGGGTAATCCGTATCCCGGAATTCTCGGAGGCACTGTCCATACCAACCGTCGCGAACGCCAAATCAAAGACCAGAACCTCCGACGAAGTTGAAGCAAAGCTTGCTTCTCCGTCGAGCAAGCTGGGGTTAGGAGATAAGGCGGATAGCCGCCCAGGTACTACTGCTGATGGTGAAGGAGCGTCTCCACTCAAGCAGAAGATCCATTTGTTCGAGGATCTCAGCAGCTCGGACGCTGTCGACAAGCTCTCTAGAGCACGGCCTAAACCTCACCATTCGACAGTCGGCGGCCCCGTCGGACAGGTTGAGGTCGGCACCACGTCAGGAAGGACTGGGACATGGCGGGGCAAGAGAGCTGTGGGCATACTACGGAAAATCTCCAAAACATTGGATATCCATGGCCACGGTGACACCGAAGAGATGCCTTTGAAGAGCGAGGGTCAGACCGGGCTCGGAGGCGCGGCAGAAGCTCAGAGACCCCGCAAGAAGATTGTTAAGCGCAGGACTAAGAAACAGCCACCAGCTCGAGTCGCTGGGGTGGCGTTCGGCTCAACTCCAGACAAGGTCCCAGCGGTCGCGCGGGAGCAGCTAAGGTTCAGGAGCGCTGTTGCAGAGCTCCCATCTGACGAGCACCGAGCTAGTGAGGCGCAGGAGTTGGACTCGAAGGTCTCGACAAGGAGAGGCCTGCTTAAGAGGAAAAGTTTACCCTTCCTTAGAGGCATGACAGCCCTCGAGGACCGCAACGACGCCCACGACGCCGAAGAAGCTCACAACAGCAAAGGCAGCTCAGCGAAATACATCATGGGAGCAGCCGGAACCGGTTCCGGGAATGTCGCGAGAGGCCCAATCCAGGGCAGGGCAGAGACCCTGAGGCGCCGACTCTCTGCTTCTATCAGCAAGGCGATGAACCCTTTCCGCTCAGCCCACGACGCAGCAGCGTATCCGAGTGGCAAGAGAGATGCCCGCTCAGGACCGAGAACGGACTCTTCGGCAGCTAGCGAGCCAACGACAGGCAATGGCAGCAACAGCGGCAACAAGGCCGCCGTGTCCGTGGTGAGATGCAATCTTCAGCATCCTAGGCCGATCCGGGGCAGCGAGGCGAGCCTGCTGATCGGGCTCTGCGAGGGGATGGAAAAAAAGGGACAGAGGTAGTGGATGCGCTGCCGGGACTCGGTGGCCGAGCTTACATTACAATATGGACATCTCGCTTGAAGGGGTAGAGAACGGAACAGCTTCAGTGGCAGTAGTAGTAATTGGATAGAGCCGAGGTGAGGAATAGTGCCTTCGTATTCTCTGTTACCCTTTGGTTGCTGGTGGTGTCATGTTTCAGGGGACTGGCTCAACAAATCACAAATTATGTAGATAGACGGTTCGCTTCACATCAATAGTCCCAGCTGAGGCTCAGTGCGGATGAAATAATGAGAGACGAATGAGACATTTCGGCAGTCGTCTAACAACCCTGAGGACTAGATCGAGGTCTAGGGGTTGGAACATGACACCATGTTTGCAGTCTTGTGAAAGATCTACCTAGATAGGCGGGTAGCGTATCCCTTGACCGCATCCCTCGACCCTACATCACGACGGCGACAGCGACACCTGAGCCGGCGGCGGAGCATTCATTCATTGTTGGATGAGCCCCATGCCACGGCCAATCTTGCGCACGAGAGCCTTCTTGAGATACCACTCGCGGGCAAGGCTGCGCGTGGTCTTTGCAAAGACGGCGGGCGAGACGCGGCCGCGCTCGACGGCGCGTCCGAGGACGAAGACGGCATCGGCGAGGGCGCGCTCCTCGGCCACGAGGTCGTATAGCTGGTTGGCGACGACGGTCGGGGCGACCAGGAGCTCGTCAACGTCCGGGGGCTTGATGCGGCGCGACTGCGCGTCGGCGACGGCGGCGTCGGCGCGGCGGAGGGCGTCACGCAGGATGCCCGCGTTGGACGTCAGCAGAGCCGACAGCTGCGACAGCTGCGACGTCTCGGCCTGGACCTGGCCCAGGGCGGCCAGCATGGCCGTGCGCTGCGCCTGCAGGCCCTGCAGCGAGGCCTCGTCCTGCGCGCGGGCGTGCTGCCGCATCGCGTGCAGGGTCTGCGCCAGCTGGTGCATGAGCGCGTCCTTTTCCGGGTTTGGCGGAATCGGCGGCGCGGGCACGTTGGTCGGCGACGGAATCGACAGCACCAGGGGCTCGTCCATGAGATCCGGCGGTGGCGGAGGCTTCTGCGCCGTTTGCTGTGGCGGAGCAGGAGGTGCTGCCATGGGTTGTGGAGGAGGCGGACCTCCTGCAGCAGAGGGAGGATGAGGATGGCGTTGTTGCTGAAGCGGCCCTGTTTGCTGGTAGCGATCATATTGCTGCGAGGGAGGTGGATGTTGCCGCTGTTGCTGCCAGCCCACCTGAGGTTGCGCGGGTGGTAATGCGCCTTGGCCGGCATGCTGTGGTGGCGGAAAGGAGGCATGGCGGGGATCGGCCGGAGTGAACGACTCCCGCCCTTGCGCGGCTGCTCCCGCCGGTGTCGTCTGGCGCTGGAGATGTCTCGGCGGAGGCTGTGGATGGTGATACGGAGGGTTGACAGGAGGCGGAGGACCAGCTTGACTGGCCCGGCTGCCGGCGTAATCGGACTGCGGCGGGAGTGGTGGTGCCGAGTCGTATCTCGACGCCCTATTGCTTGCAGGAGCCTGCATGCCTGTGGCTTCAGGGGCTACGACCTGGCTTACAGGGCGGCGACCTTGGGCGCCATAGGGCGGCACAGGAGGGGCGACGGATTGGGACTGCGGAGGGACGGGAGACGGCCGATGTATGGGGGGATCGTCGCCTTTCGGTGGAGGTGGGGGAGGCCTCTGCTCGGCAGGAGCGGGAGTCTGGACGTGCGTCTGGGCTGCCGAAGCCGGGCGAGCCATATCCGGCGGCAGAGGGGGGACGGGCGGTGGCGTCGCGGTCGACTGCTGGGCCGACGCGGGGCCTGGCTGCTGCTGCTGCTGCTGCTTTGCAATAACGGGAGGTTCCTTGGCGAATACATCGCGGAGGATGGCCAAAAAGTCGAGTATCGTCGACTTCTGCGAGGCTCAACGAGGCGCATGGTCAGCATCCTGGAAAGCAAGCGCGCGAGCACACCCTAGGAAGTGGAACGCATACATCCCAGAATCCAGCCCAGCCGACCAGATAAGGGTGGTAGACCTGGCCTTGGGGATCGACGTGCTGCCCCGGGCGGACGACCATGTTCTCGGTGGGGGTCACATAGACCAGAGGAGCCTCGCGGGGATAGGCGTGGGGGACCCATAGCGAAATGGGGAATCGGTAGGTCGTGCCCCGGAAGACGACGGGGATGGTGCCCGAGAGGTGGAGGAGAAGGGCCGAGACGCCATTGGGGAAGGCTGGTTGCGCGCAAGCAAGGCGACAAGGGGTTAGCGGTGTGGTGCGTGGGGTGATTGACGCTCGAGCAGGCAGTCAGAGGCCACAGGGACTCACTGTGGACGTCGGTTCGCGGCGATAGCGAGGGGTACAGCGAGAGCGCCTGGGCGACGTCGTTGTAGGTTCGGTTCACATCGTGATACTCCTAGAAGACGAGGGCGTGGAATCAGCAACAGTTCCGGTTCAGCCCAAGTTCCACCTCCAGATCCATCTCTGTTTCGATGATCCATAGCTCTCCCGGATCAGGGTCGGAGGGTGGAGACAGTACGCTTGTGAGGACGCTGTACAGCCAGTTAAGGATGTGCTGCTGGACCACCATGGTTGATGGTTGGCGACCACCTTCTGAGGCAGAAACTAGCGCTAGGTCGTCATTGGGGCATGGCGGTTGGGGCGATGGCGGATCGGACGGGCGTCGTTGTCGTCGGGCTTGCTTGCCGTCACGGTCAAGGATGTTCGGTCTTGGCGGGACGACAAGGCTGCAAGGTGCCACACGGATTAGCCGGCGGGGCACGTGCATCGAGGCTTGTGTGCACCCAGCAGCGGATCCCATCGCCACCGCGAGCCGCTAACACGCACCCAACCCACCCCACCCCACCACCTAAAAACATAAAACAGCCTCTCCCAGTCGATTTGAATCCCAACGGATGCCTCCCCAAACGCGCCCCTTGAATCCCACAGCATGTGCCACCGACTCACATTGGCGGCACCTTGCCGGCGCCAGAGATAGCCGCCGAGACTCTACTGCTTACCCCTTGGCAAGGGTCGAGGGCCCATCTCGATGCTACCCGAGTCGTATGCAGGCTGTGGTTGTTGCTCTGGCCTTGATCTTCATTGCTTTCCCGCCTTGCGTCTTTATCACGTGAATCAAGCCACCGCCAGCCCGCGCCGTCGATTACGCCAGCTCTACCGTTATCCATTACCAATCGAATTACCAGCCGAGGTACACACACTCGAAAGAACCTTTTTCGAGAAAAAAAAGAATCATGTCATGACAAGAGTCAAAACTCTGACCTGCCGCTTGTCCGACCGCCGCCGTTGTCGGAGCTCTCGACCAAGCCCCTCTTATTTTTCTGTTTCTTGCTCATCTCCTTCAGTCTCTTGCCCTCGACGCGGTAGGATATGCGTTAATTACAATCACTGCTGAACTCGAGAAGCGGCCTCGCCTCCTCCTCCTCGACCCTCCCGCTCTTGTTCCTCTCCCCGCAAATGCGCACAGCTCTGGATAGTTGGCCTTGCAACCACCTTCAAGACTGGCCTGAATCGTTCCACCCACCCTGCGGGAGAAAAGTCGCGCTCCCTCGCTCTCTTTGTCACTCGGATGCTTCCTAGTGCCGTTTGTTACTAGTAGCCGTCAACGGCCGGCAAATGTGGAACTGAGGCATTGGTCAAGAGTCGGCATTTTCCTGCATTTTCCACACACACGCCCCTCTTCTCTTGTCGCGGTTTGCTCCGGTTTTTCTCGCCTCCTGCCGGTATTGCCGCAAGTGCCCGCAGTATAAGGGCCCTCCTTGTCCCGCTCATGCCGCGTCGCCAGGCCATCCTTTCTTTCTCCTGCCACCAAAGTCTCCTCCCTCACGGCCTTTTAAGACGAGTCTACCAACCAAATTCCAACTCGCATGATTACGCACCAAACGAGCACTCGCACGGCTGAGGAGTATTACAGAAATATTCTGTATACTCCTTGCGTCAGGACTTGATCGTTTTTTTTTCTCTTTTCAATATTCTCGGATCCTATCACATCGCATCACATCACATCACACCATACCACATCCTCCTCCTGCCTCACTGGCCGCGTCGATACATATTTTTCTCCACTCCGAGAACAACATCAATCCAACAAGCGTTGGATTTCTCGTTGGACGAATCCTCTTCGAATCCTCAGCCAGCCAAGCCGGACGAGTCGGCCCTCGAGAGCAGCAATACTCTCACCGGTCTCAAAGCAGAAGCAACTTGGGCTTCCAGCCAACGACCAAGTGAACCAACAGCCTCATCGCGCAGAGCTCCACAGAGACCAGACACAAAGACCAGATCGCCCCGCGTGGTAATAGTACTTGTGAAAAAGTATAAAAGCCCACGGGTTGTTGCTCTTGACCGAGAAGCCCTGGTACTTGAAACACAGAAACCAGTGCCGCCTCTCGATCCAATGCTTCCTCCGGTCCCAGTCCTCTCTGACTATGGAATCTCTCCGACCAATGGATTCCTGCCCGATGTTCTGCCCCTGACGAGGCTCCCGGACCCCTACTACAACAAGTGGGAGGCCATCGCCGCCAACCTTCAGGCCTTGATCCTCAGCAAGCGCCTGAGGGCCGTCATCGACCGCCTCCCCGTCCTTTCCACCATCGGGTTGGAACACGACTCAGAATGGAGGAGGGCCTACTCGATCCTGTGCTTCATGGCTCATGGCTACATTTGGGGTGGTGATCGCCCGGCGGACCGCCTGCCCGCCCCGCTGGCCGTGCCGCTGCTGCAGATCGCCGAGCGCCTTGAGCTGCCGCCCGTGGCCACCTATGCCGCCGTCTGCCTGTGGAACTTCAAGCCGCTCTTCGTCGACGAACCCATCGACAGCCTGGAGAACCTCGCCACCCTCACCACCTTCACCGGCTCTTTGGATGAGTCGTGGTTCTACCTGGTGTCGGTTGCCATCGAGGCCCGCGGCGCCCCCGCCATCCCCATCATGCTAGAGGCTATAGCTGCCGTTCGCCGCAACGACGCAGACACCGTCACCCGCTGCCTGCTCGCCTTTGCCGAGTGCCTCGACCAAGTTGGGACGCTGCTGGCGCGCATGCACGAGAGCTGCGACCCCACCATCTTCTACCACCGGATCCGCCCCTTCCTGGCCGGCAGCAAAAATATGGCTGATGCCGGCCTGCCCCACGGCGTCATCTACGAGGATGGGTCTGGCGTCGACGAGTATCGCCAGTACAGCGGCGGCAGCAACGCCCAGAGCAGCATCATCCAGTTCTTCGACATCGTCCTGGGCGTCACGCATCGGCCCACGGGTGACAAGGCGTCGCCCAAGCACGACCACGACCGTCGCGTACATGCCCCTGGCCAGTCCCGAGGCCGCCAGCCCGTCTCGGCGGCCCAGCACCAGCAGCAGCCGCAGCCGCAGCCGCAGCACAACTTCATCAAGGAGATGCGGCGCTACATGCCCGGCCCGCACGCGCGGTTCCTGTCCGACGTGAGCGCCGTGGCCAACATCCGCGAGTTCGTGGAGCTCCACGGCGGCGGCGCCAAGAACCGCGCCCTGGGCCTCGCCTACGACGCCTGCCTCTCCATGCTCAGCGCCCTGCGCGACCGCCACATCGCCATCGTGACCCGCTACATCGTCGTGCCCTCGCGCGAGGTCCGCGCCCGCAGCCGCTCCCGCAGCCCCGAGGCCACCCGCCGCGTCGTCGTCAACCTCGCCACGGCATCGAGGGCGGCCGACAACAGGGACAAGGATAAGGGCAAGGACAAGGACAAGGAAAAGGACAAGGGAAAGACCCTCAAGGGCACGGGCGGCACCGCGCTCATCGCCTTCCTCAAGCAGGCGCGCGATGAGACGGGCGAGCCGGCCGTCGAGCAGTGGACGCGCCGCTTCATGCTGCGCGCCGTTCGTCCCGACGGGAAGGGCGCGGGCGACTTCTTCCTGGGAAAGCAGGATGATGAGTTTGGCGTCGGCGCCGAGACGGAGCAGGTGCAGGTCAACGGCCTCGCTGGGATCTGGACCATGGAGGACGAGGTGGGCGGTATTTGCAACTACTGAGCTTGTAGTTGGATTCTCTTTTGTAAAGCCGCTTGATGGCATCGCAGATATTGCCCACACAATAAAAAACCATGACCCCGAACCCAGGCGCCGTAGGAACGTGAGAAGTCACCGAAGCTTTCATCATCACAAAGCTGCCAGGTTTCGTCTACAAAATATACCCTACACGAAATGCTTCACGAAGGCCAGTACCCAACCAGCCACCCCATTCCCCATACCCATCGTGTACCGAAAAAAAAGAAAAAGAAAAAAAAAAACACGGTCCAAGGCAAGTGCCGTATCCACGCCCACGCGGTCAAGACTCGAGCCGGTTCCGGCGCCACTAGCTGCCGGCCGGCTTGGCTGCGTCACGTGTGGCAGCCTCCTCTGCGAAGATGCGCTGCCACACGTCCAGCCACTTTTCGTGTTGCGGCGTCGGCAGCTTGCCCGGGTTCTTGAACGAGCGCGTGAGGATCTCCCTCAGCCGCGCCCGGAGAGCCTTTACCACCAGGACCGTTTTCCAGTCCGGTGCCGTGAAGCGTGCCCGGTTGCCATCCAGGATGAAGACACCCGAGTACATCTTTGAGGGACAAAATACCTAGGTTAGTACTAGAAGACGCAAGATACCAGTCACAGGTTAAGGGCGAGGGAGAGATGGCGCCTTACATCACATCTGACGTCGCCACAGAGGAGGGCGACGGGGAAGGCCTCCACAGCCGTGGTTTCATGCGCGTTCAGGAACCTAAGCAAGAGCCAATTTCTCGGTCAGCCACCGTCATGCTCACGTATGCCTGGTCTCATTCACGCTCCGTCGTGAGGTTGGATGAAGCCTTACGATTTCGTCGACTGCATCATGTTGTAGTACGACAGCCACCTGATCTCGTTGTGGCCTTTGTTGACGCTCGACCGGTGGAGGCTGACGCTTTGGTTGTTTCCAACGTTGCGGAGGCCCTTGCCGCCGGCCACGTCCCGCACAAGCAACTTAGGGTAGAAGCTCCAGGCGATGACCGACTGCCAGATAGTGTCATTATCACTGTTGACGTTCACGCGCTGCGGCATCTCGAAGAAGACCTGCTTGCGGCGCCGGTTGCCGCCCGACGCATACCGAAGCTGCCTCAGGTTCTTCCTCTCCTCGTCCGTCAGCGATAGAAAGCGCGAGTCTACAAGCGAAACCAACAGCTGGCCCTTGAGGTCCTCGATGCTGGCCAGTGTTTGGGGGCTGAGGAAGTTCTTGCGGCAGAACTGGAACTCCTGGCCACTGTTGTTCGTCGCCGCCAGGCAGACTCGCTTCCACGAGAGGTAGGCGTTGTAAACCGTCAGCACGTCCGAGTCGCCGCGCCGGAAGGACTGGCGTGCATTGTCGGCCTGCGCCCGCTGGCCGAAGGGTGCAACGAAAGGGGACTTGGCCGACAGAATGGCTGCAACCGTGATGGCCATGTCGAGGCACTTGAAGACGGTGCCGAGCAGGATCAGCTTCCCCAAGAACACGTCCAGGGGCAGCCGCGCCAGCTGGTTTCCCAGCGGCGTCAGCTCCTCTGCCTGCGTCAAGGCGCGGACATCCACGAGCGCGTCTATCGCGCGTCGGATGTTCTTCGCCGACGGAGGGTCGAGTGCCTCGCTCAGAGTCTCTTCGATGCCTCCCATCTTGCAGATCTTGACGCGAATGGCAAGGTCCTGCAACGAGAGGCGGAGCATCTCGGGCGTCTGCTGATCTGTCATGATGGAGTCGTGCCGGTACTTGGTGAACATGTGGAAGCAGAGGCCCTCCTGGACACGACCAGCACGACCGCGCCGCTGCTTCGCGTTGGCGCGCGAGATGAAGGTGTCGATCAGGCGAGACATCTGCCGGCGCTCATCAAAGCGCATCTCGCGGTGCTTTCCCGTATCGACGACGCACGTCACGTCTGGGATCGTGATGCCCGTCTCGGCAATGTTGGTCGCGAGCACAATCTTGCGAAGCCCAGGCGGCGGGACGAGGAATGCAGCCTCCTGCTCCTCGGTCGCGATGCTAGAATGCAGCGGATAGACAAGCCAGTTGTCGGAAAAGAAGCGGTTTCCAAGCAGCAGGTCGTTCAGCTGGCGGATCTCGGCAAGACCAGGCAGGAAGACGAGGATGGCTTTGCTGAACTGCTCGTACTGGGGATCGGTTGCGATGCGCGAGATGAGCTGAACAATGAGGTCAAACTCGATCTGGTACTCGTCCATCTGCGACAGAGTGTTGCGAGTGCCTTTGGAGTAATGCTTGAGCGTCTTGAGCAGCTCGGGCTTGGACGAGTTCTCGGGCTCGACGTCAGGCGCGTCATCGTCCAGATCCGTCATGCGGACCTTGTTCTGCTGGTCGGCAGTGTAGCCAGTCAACTCGACGGCGTCCTCCAGGAAACTAACCCGGACTGGGAACGTGCGGCCGGGGACATTCAGCACCGGCGCCCCGCAGAGGTACTGAGAGAAACGCTCGGCATCGACCGTGGCCGACATGAGCACGACCTTGAGGTCCTTTCGTCGCACCAGCAGCTTCTTGAGCACGATGAGGAGGAAGTCGCTGTCTATGGAGCGCTCGTGCACCTCGTCCAGCACGAGGTGGGTGATGTCTCGGAGGTCGTTGGAGCTCTCGAGCATGCGCATGATGATTCCCGTCGTCGAATACACAAGCCGCGTCTCACGCGACGTGTTAGCCTCGAGACGGATCGAGTAGCCGACGAGCGAGCGCGAGGTGCCCAGATCGTTGCGGCCCTCACCGAGCTCCTCGCTGACGCGGCGTGCCAGCGACACGGCAGAGATACGTCGGGGCTGCGCGCAGTAGACCCTGCACGGCTTGCCCTGAGCAAGCTGGTGCTCCAGCAAGAACGAGGGCACCTGTGTGCTCTTACCACAGCCCGTCTCACCGCAGACGATGACGACCTGCTGCTGGTCCACAGCCGACAGGACCTGGTCGCGGAATCCCCACATGGGAAGCTGCATTCGCGACCGCAACATCGTCTGAAACCTGGGTGAGCTGCTCTTGTCGTGCCAGATCTTCTGGTAGTATTCGGGCCCAGCCGCCACTCCCTTGCCACGGTCTTGGTCCGAGTTCTCAGCCGAGTCTGCTACTGCCGCCCTCGCCCCACGACCACGGAACGCCCCCTGCAGGAGGACTCCATCCTCCAGCTCCCGGTCTAGTCGCTTCCGCACTAGGTCCCGCAGCTCCTTGACGATGGTCCGGTCGGCGGCATCGGCCTTGCTCTTTTTCATTTCAGCAAGCTCGGCCCACAGATCCCGCCAGACGGCGGGTAGTCTCATCGACGCCTTTTCCTCCTTGGCCGTTGATCCAGACACCAGAAACAAGGCCACGGTGGCGATGAAGGCTTCCGACTGTTGCTTCTCCGGCGTTGCAACCGACTTCATCTTCGCCACGAACTGAGTTGGGTACGTCTCGACCTCGACATCGGGTATGTCAGCCGTTGAAAGCGCTTCCTGCGGTTTGCTCCAGACGACATGGACAAGGTGGCGGTGCGCAAAGGACGCCTCCGAGACAGGCTTGTATGATATCCTGGCCCCCGAATCCTTGCCGCGACAAGCCTCCTCCAGAGCCCTCAAAGGGCTCAGGCCAGTCCACTTGCCGAAGTCCCGAACCTTCAACTTTATCCCGTCGGCCCCATTGATAACCGTGCTCGACTTTCCGGTGGTGGGGTCGATCTCGGTCACCGGCAAGCTGGCGAAGAGATCAGCAAGCGCACCGTCCTCGTCCTCGCTGGCCTGTGCGAGTATTTCCGCCGCCATCTTCTCGGCCTCGCGGGCGATCTCGTCCTCAGAAGACTGGCTTTTGGCCGCCTTGCGCTCCTCCTCGGCCGCAGCCGCAGCCTCTTCGTCTTGCCGCTTCTTGTTGGCCGCGTATTCCTTCTCGAGGGCGTTTTTGTTCTCTCGCCATTGCATATCCGCAGCCCCTTTCTCGAAAAGAATGTCACCCTCGATCTTTGCTATCTTGGCCTTGAGTCTCGCGACGTCCATGTCGTCTTTGGTGCCTTGGCTCGAGCCGACATCAAGGGATTTTGATTTTCCCTTTGGCGCGTCCAACAGCGGTCGCTGCAAGACAAATAGCTTGGCCCGAGCATCCAAGTATTGTGGCACAAGCTCGTCGGGCTCGATGTCACTATCGTAGGTAACAGTAGTCTTTCTTGGTGATGATGCTCGAGGAGACTTGTCTGTGGATGCACGGCCCTTCCGCCGCTTCTGCTTATCTTCTACCTCCAGCAGGCGTGGGGTTGACGCCCCGGATGGCAAAGGGGTATCAAATGGCGTTTCTGTAACACCTCGGCGGTTAGAACGTGGGTACTAGGATCAACGGGAAGGCATACAGGTAAGGCCTAGGGGGACGGGTCCAATATAAGGGGCGCCACTTCGTGCGTCTAGACATGTAGGAGCGAGAGCAACTTGCCTGTGGCCGACTTGCCCCCCGTCCGCGTCGGTTTCTCGTAGCCTGGCAGCTCTTCATTTGCGCATTCACGCGCAAACCAAGACATCGCCTCGTCTAGGCCCCATATTGAGTCGCCCTTCACGGGCGCAATGCTTGGGGCGATCTCGAGGATGTACTCGAAGAGTGGTGGTATTTTTTCCTCAGGGAACCCGGCACCGCCTATCGTTTCCTGGAGGGTCCATAACCTCACGATCAAGTCCTCCTCCGACGGCAACCTGCCAGTGGACGAGGACTCGGGGCTCAGGCCCGAGTTTCCGAAGCGACTCTCGGCCTTGATTAGATCGAGAAGCTGCTCAATGATCTCGGGCGGCAGCCATTTCCGCGTATTGAGCGACTCAGACTGGCCGCGGAGAAGGCGGCGGTCTGTCTCCAGCCTGTTGCGCTGGCGCTGGGCATCGCGGCGGACCTTTGCGGCGTGCTTGTCGACGAGAAGCTGGAGCTCCGATTCCTCGAGTTGTTTTTCAAACTCTTCCGGGCTCAGCTGCTGACCCTGCCCTGCCGCATTTGGCGCAAGTGAGCCCGAGCCCGAACTGACAGCCTGTGGGGCAGCTCCCCTCGTGGTGGAAGGTGCACTCCCAGGCTTGGAACTGGTAGGAGCCTCATCAGCTTCAGCAGGATCTACAACCCTGGGCTTTGAAGCAATCGATGTTGTGGCAAACCCCCGGTTGTTGGCTGCAGGCTTCTTCTTTTTCTTGTTGGGAGCCATTCGAGGAATACCCCCAGCAGTCGACAAGTAAAGGCCGAGCAACAATCAACTGGGATATCGATGGCAGAAATACGTGATGTGCCGAATCTGGGTCAACAGCACTGTGCAAGCGATGTTGTGAAAGGGCACTCGGCCCGGATATATTGGACTGTTTTTTTCCGATTTGGTGTGATATGATCTGGTTCGCTGTCTTCGCGTTTATATCCGTGATCGGAAGGATGGCTTTGCTTGGGATGGATTGACGGATCAAAGTTAGGTAAAGTGGTGGTTGAAGAACCGTTGTAATGGAGATTGTGGAGGGACGAGCCGAGTTTGTGACGCCCAAACAATGAGTGACGTTGCGGGCAGGTGCAACGGGGCGGGCTTCATGTGTACCTTGTGCCTGGCATGACGAACAAAATCGTACACCGCCTTCCTATCACGTCCTAGACCCGTAGACCCCACCCCCACGGTCCCTGTGTGTTCGGTGGCGGCCTGACAGCGGGGAACGAATTCTGTTGGTGCCGCAAGCGAAAATCACAGCTGAGCTTGAGTTGTTGGTGGCAGTAAAGCGGGCAGCACGGCAGACAGGGCTGGCCACTGCTACCACTTCAGTTCTCGAAAGTCGCAATTTCCACCCCCAGCTCAAGTGACCCCGTCGCAAGTGCTCTCGCCATGCCCGCGGACTGCTTCTTCAAGCAATCATGTCTGAAGACGCAGTGAATGGCGAGGCTGCGGGTCAGATTGACCTCTCCGCCACAAAGCAGGCTCTGCTCTCCTCTTCAACTGCTGCGCGCACCGCCCAGCTGCGCCTCATCGAGGACAAGCTTTCGCAGGATGGTAACCTTGCCCAGCCGGCCCCGTGTTCGTCATATGTCCACACAACAATGTGTCTGACCGTCTTGTACGAGCAGCCATCGATCAGACAAGCCTATCCAAGCTGCTCCCGCTGTTCTTCCTCACCCATGCCTTCTACCACGACCGTCCGTCCCGCCGAGCCGTGCAGCGCTGTTTGGTGATTTTCTCCCAGAAGGGCGACGAGAAGCTTCTTACAGCCCTCGTCGGGGCCATAAAACGCGAGGCACAAAAGCCTACCATAGCTCCTAGCAGTGCCTTTGTCCTCCTCGAGTGGTGCAGCTTGCTCATCGGGAACCTGGCAGGGACTGCTCTTTGGGCGAAGCTTGGGAAGGAACTGATTCTAGCCTCCGCCGACTGTCTGGAGCGGTGTCTCCAGTCCCCGTTCAACAAGCATGTCGGCCACTCCGCCTTGGTCGTCACCAGGCGCGCCTTCAGGAAGATCGTGTCCTTCCCGTCGACGCGTGAGCAGGCCATCACCGAAGCCGTGCAGCTGCTGGCTGCCAAGGGGGCGCAACCCACAGCCAAGTACTCTGTCACCCTGGGAGCCATTGCTGGTGTCTGCTCTCGCAAAGACTATGCGAAACCTATCCTTGAGAGGCTCAAGCCCCAATACTTTGGCTTCTACACCCGAGAGATCATCGGCTCGAGGACGCCGGTGCCGAATCACCTGGCCGAGGGTCTCTACGACTTCTTTCACTCCTTTCTTACGCTCGAGGAGCTCGGGAGGGATGTTATCCCTTCGCTGGAAAAGGGGCTTCTTCGAGCGCCCGAGATCGTCCTCAACGACCTTGTCACGCCCCTCATCGGCGCCCTTCCGGCTCAGTACGACCTGTCGGGTATCCTGAGCAGCAACCTCTTGAAGCCTCTGCTCTCAAACACGAAATCCACCAACCCGGCAATTCGCAGTGGCGCCCTTGCGGCCTTCAAGACCATTATTCCGCGCGCTTCCGACCTGGAGGCCCTGGGCAAGGCCACCGACGAAATTGCTACGCCCCTGAAAGGTGGCAAAGTAGCGTCCGCCGACCAGAGGGCCATCCACTCCGAGATGCTCATGGAACTCGCCAAGACTGAGGCCAATGCGACCAAGATCTGCCTCGCTCTCCCGGTGGTTGCTGGAAAGGAGGGCAATGAGCCTGCGCTCGCAGCGGAAACCTCGGCACTCACCGAAGCTGCCAAGACCCTGCTCAAATCTGGAGCTGAGGTTCCCGCCGCATTCATCGATGCATTCAAGAAAGGTCTCGCGGACAAGAAGCCCACCTCGAGAAAACTCTGGATTCTTGCCGCGGGAGAGCTGCTACTGGACGTATCCCAAACCACGCCGCTCTCAGCACCAGCCCTCAAGGTCACTGAGGGGATTATGCCCGTGCTATTCGAGGCGTACAACGATGCGGTTGCGAACCCACTCACGTCGTCTCAAAGCGGTCTTATAATCGGTGCCTACATCACATGCAGCATTGCTCCCCTGGTCTTTAGCGGCAACATCAGCGGGCCTCTGGAGGCGCTCTCAAAGAAGTTCTCGATCCCCAAGCACTGCCTTGTCACTGAGCCCAAGCCCTCGTTCCTGTTGACCCCTCGGCTTTATAGCAAGCTGGCATCTAACGACGACCTGAGGTGGCTCTCTCGTGCCTTGGTGGCGGTGGTGAATGAACTGCCGGACGACGGGGGCTCTAGCATATCCTTGGCTTGGTCGCAAGCCTTGATTTATCTGGTGTCATCGGCTACCACATCCTCCCAAGTCCGCAAGGATGTCTGCCAGCAGATCTCCGATCTCTATCAGCGCAACCCCAAAAAGATATCTAGTGCCCTGACCAGTGGCATATGGCACTGGCTAGGTGCTGGAGAAGAGGGGGACAAGGACAGCGCGGCTACCCTCGCAAAGGCCGATACTACTCACTTGAACTTAATTCTCAGGGCGATATGTCTGCCTGCGAGAGAGCTGCCGGAAGGTGTCGCCGAAGTCACCGAGCGTCCTGCCTTGGAAGCCCAGATGTGTTCACTGCTCGTTCTGGCTCGCCCCGAGCTAGTCCCTCGGTCCAGCTGGATCGATCTCTGCTTGCGCGTTGGTCTGGATCCTGGCCAGCTGGCAAAGAACAACGAGAAGGTGCTGCTGCAGGAAGTTGCGATAAGGAGCACGCTTGACCAAAAGGTACGTCCATACTCTCGCTGGATGCTGAATCCTTCCCCGTGCTGGACACAACTTGCTGACCCCACCACGCGACAGTCGGCCGCCATCAGAAATGCTGCGTACAAGGCTGCTGTCGAACTGGTGTTCGTAGCACCTGATGTGATGACACCTCGGATCATACAGCTTATAGAGCAGGACTTGGACGTCGCAGACCTAGAGGGCATTGGCCCCCTCGAAGCCGCAATATTCCGCACACCCGAAAGCACCGCATTTGTCGATGTGCTGGCCAAGAAGTCAAGCAACGTCCCAACCAAGGGTAAAGAGGCCGACACATTGAAATGGGAGGCCGAGCTCAGGTCGCAGCTGGCTCAGAAGAAGGGCCAGCAGCAAAAGCTCAGCGCCGATGATAAGGCCAAGGTCGATGCTCAGCTAAAAAAGGAATCGGCCATTCGGGAGCGAGTTCGAGGTGTCGCCGCCAAGGTCATGCGCGGCATAGGTGTCATCCATAGCCTCGCCACCGGCCCTCCCACCGATGCAGGCTTGTGGATGAGCCCCGCCGTCAAGGCCCTTCTCGGCGCCATCGACGCTGGCGCATGCCTCATCACAGAAGACGCTGCTCCTTTGGCCTACCTCGCCTGCGCCGATCGGGTTTCAACTCGACTGGGTTCTTTCCGCGAGTTCATCGGAGTGGCCACGCTGAGGGCGCATGATGTGGAGCTCATCCCTGAGAATCTCAAGCAAGAGCCACTCCACGAGCTGGTCACCAGAGTCCTGTACCGTCTTCGGTTTGCCGGAGAGCAGCGCCCTTTCGACAGCGTCTCTGCTATCTATATGCTTCCTCTCGTCCTTCTCATCCTCCAGAAGGGCGGCTTCGGTGGGACTGCCGAAGACAAAGACACCCAAATCGTATTGGCGACAGAGTTTCTCGGATTCCACACCGATACAAGCGCGGACGAGGCGCTTCCCAGGGCCGAGATGCTCGAGACCCTCATCAGCTCTATGCAACAGTACAACCAACACTACAAGATCATCAGAGATTGCTTCTCCGACATGGTCCGTTGCCTTGCGCCAAACATCAACGAAAAGGAGATCGGCGTGGTGGCCCGTGGAGCCATTGTTCCCCAAACCAGCGTCCGCACAACGGTCCTGCAGTCGATCAGCGCCGATGTCGACATGAGCGAGCTGGAGTTCTCGGAAGAGATATGGCTTGCATGCCATGAGGACAACGTGGAGAATGTCGATCTTGGCCGAGAGATCTGGGAGGAGAGCGGCTTCGAAACTTCAGAGGACGTCCCAACGAAAATGCTCCCGTACTTGGAAAGCAAGGACGGCCAGCTCCGTAGAGCCGCCTCGCGAGCTCTCGCCGAGGCTTGCAAGCGCCACCGAAAGACAGTCAATCCTATTCTGGAGAAGCTGCGACTGGCATACGTCGAGTTTGCC
Organism: Magnaporthiopsis incrustans; assembly: GCA_003049425.1. Taxonomy (NCBI): domain Eukaryota; kingdom Fungi; phylum Ascomycota; class Sordariomycetes; order Magnaporthales; family Magnaporthaceae; genus Magnaporthiopsis; species Magnaporthiopsis incrustans. The sequence continues at coordinate 161,270 of PYSR01000030.1, read as the reverse complement.
AAGCCGCGCGTACCCGAACTGGACGAGTTCGGCATGCCAAAGAAGATGGACCTCTCGGACCCGTGGGAGGCAAGGCACGGCATCGCCACCGCGTTCAAGGAGTTATCCCCTTACCTCGAGAGGCAGCATCTGGATGCTTTCTTTGCCCTCCTCATTGAGCAAGGCCCCCTGGGGGATCAAAACAGCTCTGTTCGTGCCGAGATGCTCGAGGCTGCTAACAAGGCTATCGAGGTCCACGGCAAGAGCATTGTGGACAAGCTGATGAAGGTCTTCGAGAAAACCTTGGAGGCCCCCGACAAGGGCTCTGCCGCCAGCGATCGTGTCAATGAGGCCGTCATCATCATGTACGGTGCTCTGGCACGGCATCTCAAGCCTGGCGATGCCAAGATCCCTGTGGTCGTCGAGAGGCTCCTGGCTACTCTAAGCACCCCGTCTGAGGCTGTCCAGTATGCCATTGCGGAATGCCTACCCCCACTCGTCCGATCCTGCGGGAACAAGGCTTCCAAGTATTTCGAGGAGATCATGGAGACGCTACTCACTTCCAAGAAGTACGCCGTCCAACGGGGCGCGGCCTATGGTTTGGCCGGGCTGGTTCTTGGCCGGGGCATCGTTTCCCTCCGAGAACACCGGATCATGTCGACCTTGAACGGGGCGCTCGAGAACAAAAAGGATGCATCGCAGCGAGAGTCTGCTCTGCTTGCCTACGAGCTGCTAGCCACCATGCTCGGACGCCTGTTCGAGCCGTACGTGATTCAAATCGTCCCGCAGCTGCTGACTGGGTTCGGCGACTCCAACGCCAACGTGCGCGATGCCGCCCTTGCGTCAGCCAAGGCTTGCTTTGCCAGGCTGAGCTCTTACGGAGTCAAGAACATCCTGCCGACCCTACTCGACGGTCTCGACGACGACCAGTGGCGAAGCAAGAAGGGAGCGTGCGACCTCCTCGGCGCCATGGCATACCTCGACCCACAGCAGCTTGCGTTGAGTCTCCCCGAGATTATTCCTCCCCTCACGGCCGTCCTCAACGACAGCCACAAGGAAGTACGGTCTGCCGCCAACAAGAGTCTGAAGCGCTTCGGCGAGGTCATCAACAACCCAGAGGTCAAGGGTCTCGTCGACATCCTTCTCAAGGCGCTCAGCGACCCGACAAAGTACACGGACGACGCCCTGGATTCGCTCATAAAGGTGCAGTTCGTCCACTACTTAGACGCGCCATCGCTCGCCCTGGTCAGCCGCATTCTGCAGCGCGGCCTTGGCGACCGGTCCAACACGAAGCGCAAGGCATCCCAGGTCATTGGCAGCCTGGCGCACCTTACGGAGAGGAAAGACCTGGTGTCTCACCTCCCGGTCCTTGTTGCAGGGCTCAAGGTGGCAGTGGTCGACCCCGTCCCGACAACCCGCGCCACCGCGTCGAGGGCACTGGGATCTCTGGTGGAGAAGCTTGGAGAGGAAGCCCTGCCCGATCTCATTCCCGGGCTCATCCAGACGCTCAAGTCGGACACGGGTGCTGGAGACCGGCTTGGTTCCGCTCAGGCTCTCAGCGAGGTCCTTGCCGGCCTGGGAACTACCCGCCTCGAGGAGACTCTACCCACCATTTTGCAGAACGTCGAGTCCTCAAAGCCTGCCGTCCGGGAGGGCTTCATGTCTCTCTTCATCTTCTTGCCAGTGTGCTTCGGTAATAGCTTTGCCAACTACCTTGGCAGGATCATCCCGCCGATTCTCTCGGGCCTTGCGGACGACATTGAAGCGATCCGAGAGACGGCGCTCAAGGCGGGCAGGCTGCTTGTGAAGAACTTTGCTGTTCGAGCAGTCGACCTTCTGCTGCCAGAGCTCGAGCGCGGTCTGGCTGACGACAGCTACCGTATCCGCCTGAGCTCGGTGGAGCTTGTTGGCGATCTCCTCTTCAACCTGACCGGCGTTTCAGCCAACCAGGAGCCCGGCGAGGAAGAGGAGGAGGAGAGGGTGAAGGAGGCTGGTGCTTCGCTCCGCGAAGCTCTCGGCGACGAGAAGCGCAACAAGATCCTCTCGGCCCTGTACATCTGCAGGTGCGACACTGCTGGTGCCGTTCGCACAGCCGCTATTGCCGTCTGGAAGGCCCTGGTGTCGAGCCCGAGGACCCTCAAGGAACTGGTTCCCACGCTCACCCAGCTTATTATCCGCCGGCTTGGGAGTTTCAACATGGAGCACAAGGTCATTGCCAGCAACGCCCTGGGGGAGCTCATTCGCAAGGCAGGGGACAACGTGCTCGCCACCCTCCTTCCCACTTTGGAGGAGGGCCTCCAAACCTCGACCGATGTGGATGCCAGGCAGGGTATCTGCCTAGCCCTCAAGGAGCTCATCTCGTCAGCTTCCGAGGAGGCTTTGGAGGACCATGAGAAGACGCTCATCTCGGTGGTCCGCACCGCACTTACCGACTCTGATGACGACGTGCGCGAGGCAGCGGCCGAGGCCTTTGACTCCCTGCAGCAGATCCTCGGCAAACGGGCAGTCGACCAGGTGCTGCCTTATCTGCTCAGCCTCCTCCGGTCCGAGGACGAGGCCGAGAATGCTCTGTCTGCACTGCTAACCCTCTTGACCGAGACTACCCGGTCCAACATCATCCTTCCCAACCTCATTCCAACGCTCATCGCACCCCCTATTTCTGCTTTCAATGCCAAGGCCCTTGCGTCGTTGTCCAAGGTTGCCGGCGCTGCTATGAACCGCCGTCTCCCCAACATCATCAACTCGCTTATGGAAAATCTCGTCAACTGCACAGACGACGATCTCCGCGCAGATCTCGACGCCTCGTTCCATACAGTCATCCTGTCCATCGACGAGTACGACGGACTGAACACCATCATGAACGTGCTGCTCCAGCTCACAAAGCACGAGGACCACCGCAAGCGCGCGGCCACGGATCTGCAGCTGGCCAAATTCTTCGCAGCTACAGATGTCGACTACTCGCGCTACAACCAGGACATCATCCGCTCCCTCCTCGTCTCTTTCGATGATCAAGACATGGGCGTCGTCAAAGCCGCGTGGAGCGCCCTCAGCGAGTTTACCAAGAAGCTCAAGAAAGAAGAGATGGAAGCACTCGTCTCGTCGACGCGACAAACCTTGCTCTTGGTGGGAGTCGCAGGCTCGAATCTCAGGGGCTTTGAGCTGCCCAAGGGCATCAACGCCATCCTTCCCATCTTCCTTCAGGGGTTGATGAATGGATCGCCAGACCAAAAGACGCAGGCAGCGCTCGCCATCTCCGACATTGTGGACAGGACGAGCGAGGCCTCGCTGAAGCCCTTCGTCACCCAAATCACCGGTCCGCTGATCCGTGTCGTATCGGAGCGTTCGACCGAAGTCAAGTCTGCCATTCTGCTGACCCTCAACAACCTCCTGGAGAAGATGCCGACGGCCCTCAAGCCGTTCTTGCCACAGCTGCAGCGTACGTTTGCCAAATCGCTCGCCGACACGACAAGCGAACAGCTCCGCACTCGCGCGGCCAAGGCACTCGGTACACTTATCAAGTTCACGCCTCGCGTCGACCCTCTGATCGCCGAGCTTGTCACGGGGTCCAAGACGTCAGACCCTGGCGTGAAGACAGCCATGCTCAAAGCGCTATTTGAGGTCATCAGCAAGGCCGGCGCCAACATGGGGGAACCCTCGCGGGCGGCCGTCCTAGGTCTGATCGACATGGAGACGGATGAGAAGGACGATGCTATGACCATCACGAACGCCAAGCTCCTGGGCGCGCTTGTCAAGAACGTGCCAGCAGATGCGGCTAGTCACCTCATCAAAACGCGAGTTTTGACGCCAACCCCAAGCAGCTCATCGATGCTGGGGCTGAACGCCGTCCTGCTAGAATCTCCAAAGGCGATTCTTGAAAGCCCATGGGCCGACGAACTACCCGACATTCTCTGCCAGGGAATGTCCAGCAAGATTGTAAGTTCTTCGTTTTCTTCAGGCCATCCATCCCCTTGCTGGTCAAATGTTGTCATTGCATCCTGACGCTAACACACCCAGGCCCTGATCGCGGACAATTCGATTCTCGCCGCAGGCAAATATCTGCTCTGCGACAGTCCCAAATCTTTCGAGAGCACCAAGTCGGTGTTTGAGGCCCTCGCAGAAATCATCCAGCCCGGCAGGCCTACCGACTCGCGGCGGCTGTCGCTCGTCATTGTGCGCACAGTCTCGCGCGCCAACATGGACATGGCTCGCGCACACCTGCCACTTCTCGCACCACCAGTTTTCGCCTCGGTTAGAGACCCCGTGATCCCGGTCAAGCTAGCGGCAGAGGCAGCCTTCGTGGCGCTTTTCAACGTGGCCGACGACGAGTCCAAGGTATTTGACAAGTTCATGGCGGGTGCTGGGGCGGAGCTGCCACCAAACACAAAGCGGAGCATGCAAGACTACTTTAAGAGGGTCGCTCTTCGCCTAGGCAGCCAGGTGCGTGAGCGCAGGGAGGCTGAGGGCGGCGCCGGTGGGCTCGGCCTGTCAAATGACGAGGTGGAAGACGAAAAGGAGATCTGGAGTGTAGGCAAGATGGACGACGGAGCCAACGTTTTTGGGCAGGATTGATCATGGCATTGGGCGGCATACGGGAGGTGGCAGGTGGACGTCACCGTTCTCTTCATGGGTTTGGGGGTGGCAGGACATGACTCTGGATTGGCGGCTGGTCTCGGGTGTCCGCCTCTCTCGATGGGCTTGAAAAGATACTTTGGTTTGTATGCAGGTGCGATGCATTTAGCGCATAAAAGTGAGCAGTATCCAACACTACAAAGCTATAATGGCAAGTTACCTCGGGAAACATTCCCTGCGGCATAGTGTGGTTGCTGTTCGTGTTAGTCCGAGGATAACAATGACCGATTGGTGGAATGAGTTATCAAGAGAAAAAAAGAAGAAGGGTGCCCGTCGACAGCGTGCGTGCCCGTGCGTGACCTCCTCGGTGAGTCCAATCAAGCGACCTCCGGCAGCCAAAGTCACAACAGACAGACGCGGGTCGAATTTGGAGCCAAGCTCCCCATAGGCGCACGGGCCCACGCGCTGAACACGCCCAGTCACATGACACCCCACCAGCACCCCCGCGTGCTTAGTCAACCATTCTCTTACCTTGCCCTAGCGATTCCCGAACCCACACAAACGAATCCGCGTGGGAAAAGACAGCGGCAGTCCCAGCGACAAATCTCCAACTTTTTTCACCAAACGACCAGATCGGCAACCGGCCATCACCCTGAACAGCAATTCAAGATGTGAGTATGGGCTCCTCGCGACGATAGGACGCTTCTTTGGCGACCGGGGCAGAAACAATGGGAAACAGGCAGGGCTAAGCCGGCCGGCGACGACGCACACCACGCCCCGCCCTCGCTGGCCGCCGCCGACAGCGCCAGGAACACACGAGATGCAGAGGAAGCCTCATCGCCGGAACCTGCGGGCTAACAGGGTCTGATTCTGCCATCTAGGGTCAACCTGACGACTCAGAAGCGTCTTGCTGCGTCCGTTCTGGACTGCGGCAAGAACAAGATTTGGCTGGACCCCAACGAGGTCTCCGAGATCAGCAACGCCAACTCTCGCCAGACCATCCGCAAGCTCGTCCAGGATGGCCTCATCATTAGGAAGCCCGTCACCATGCACTCAAGAGCACGCGCTCGCGAGCTGAACCTCGCCCGCCGGATCGGTCGCCACCGTGGCTTCGGAAAGCGCAAGGGTACCGCCGATGCCCGTATGCCAACGTACGTTGTGCCCCCATCGATCCAAGACGGGCAGCCCACGACAGGATGAAGGGAGCAGATAGGAAGGAGCTCGGTGGACGCGGGAGGAGAGGAATCGCAACTGGGATCGGAATCTTGGCAGGCGTCGAGGATGATTCCAATCCAGATCGGCCTGAAACACATTTGGCTGACCTGCTCCCCCGCTTTACAGTCAGGTCCTCTGGATGCGCCGTCTGCGTGTCCTCCGCCGTCTCCTAGTCAAGTACCGTGCCAGCGGCAAGATCGACAAGCACCTGTACCACGAGCTCTACCACTCCGCCAAGGGTAACACTTTCAAGCACAAGCGCGCCCTCGTTGAGCACGTACGTCCAGACACCCCTTCTCCATCCACGGTCATCAAACCCACCAAACATCGCAGATTCCGGCGGTTCCGCTTCTTGTCTAAACGTGCCGCTGACCTCCCAACTCCCTTCGCAGATTCACCGTGCCAAGGCCGAGAAGCAGCGCGAGAGGCTGCTCAAGGAGGAGATGGACGCCAAGCGTGCGAAGACCAAGGCGGCCCGCGAGCGGAAGCAGGAGAGGCAGGCGGCCAAGAGGAACGCTCTGGCCGGCGAGGACGAGGAGAAGTGAAGGAATGGGTATGTCGGTTGGAACGCGCAAAAGTCCTTTCTCGGGAAAACCTAGAAGCAAAGGCAGTCTCTTCAGTGAATGATGACGGACTGGCGGCCTGCATTCGGAGTAATCGGTTTGGGTCCTTTTTTCCTATTTTCGTCAACGAGCTCTTCTTTTGCCTGGTTCTCTACAGCCAGAACGCAAGACTACTTGGTGACGGGGGCTTTTCAGTATGTGTCGATGGCATTGAAAAAAGGGATATTCAACGGTATATCGCGGGGCGTAATGGTTCCGCTGGTCCTAGTGCTCTGGAGTGAAATGACGCAACGTCCAAGATTCTTTCGCTCCCACCACTGAGCCTCCGTCTTGACGAGGTTCCCGTGACAAGATGCTCGCGGAGGTGGCACATGCTGCCAGAACCGGAATAATCATTATTACCAGAGATATTCTACCACCCGCCAATCCTGCAAATGTTTTCCTCCAACAATCCCGCTGGCAAAGTAACACTCGATACCACCTCGCCTGTACACCCAAGATTTACCATCTCAACCAACCCAAAGCACTTGGACCTTGTGAGATCTCACGTCTGCCATCGACTAACGAGGATTGGACGTCGATTTTCGAAAAACAAAAGCGTTACGATGCCACAGGAGGTCGACATATATTCGTCTGATTAGATAGACAGATGTGGGCGCGCAAATTCAAGCAGGGTGTGAAGTGAGAAGAAGAAGAAAACTCCATGCCAGACCGCAGTGGCACTGGAATCGAGGATCAACCAAGGATTGGGTCAGATTGCTTCAAATTGCCCCTCCATTGTGGTGAGGTGACCGGGACATGTCGGCAAGCTCCCAATCCATTGCTGGAGTGTGGAAACATTACGATTTAAGCTGGCTCATCACCCCCAATTTAGTTGATGAGGAAAGGAAAGGAAGAAGAAAAGGCGGGCAAATATTGCTGCTCAGAGATTTCCGCTTTATTAACGGAGCCCGCACACAAGCCACAGCCTGGGGCCCGCCTAGGTTCCTCTTTTCCCTTCTTCGGCTGTGGCTGATCCCGGTGGGTCACAACAGGCGCCGATAAGCATCGGCTCCACAGAAAACGGAGCTTGCGTCAGGGGCGCCAGCTTGTCGGCACGCGGGGAACCAGGCGCTGTGTGCATCATCACCCCATTGACCACAGCCGACGGGCAACTCGGCCTCAACCGCTCCTCAATCCGACGGAGCCGCGGAACTGCGATTGAGGGCGATATCGCTTGGGACGAGGCTTTACGTACGCCTTTATCCCATAGGTAGGTAGCTTCTGTCCTCTGCTCCCGAACCTGCAAATTCAAGTATATATCCTGCCGTCCACAGCTGCGAGTCGCAGAGCTAACCTGCAGCCGCAACAACAGCAGCACCGCCCAAAAAAAAAAAAATGTCACTGCCGGCGTGGAGACACACGGCCTCGAAGGCCTTCAAGCCTCTGCCAAGATATGCGATCCGAAGTCAGATCAGGACAGTCTCGTCCGCAGTGAGGGAGAGCCAGCAGCGGGTATGGATGCCCCACCTGCCGCCTCGATAGCCTGTCTATACTGACAAGCCGACCGCCGGTAGCTCCTTTCCTCGCACCTCCAAGATGCCGACCCGGTCATGTACGAGATTATCGAGAAGGCATGTGCAACTCGCCCTGTTTTTCATACCTGCAGCTTTAACAGGCAGAGGTGTTCCCTAACAAGAAGCTGGCGCACAGGAGAAACAAAGGCAAAAGCAATACATCAACTTGATCCCCTCCGAGAACTTCACGTCCCAGGCCGTGCTGGATGCGCTTGGAAGCCCCATGCAGAGTATGATGCGCACAACCACGGGCCCTAATGGCGACCCTGTCTTTGGATACAGGAGTGCTAAATGTGCCTTGCCCGTCTAGACAAGTACTCCGAAGGCTACCCTGGAGCGAGGTATTACGGTGGGAACGAGTTCATTGACCAGTCCGAACTTCTCTGCCAACAACGGGCTCTGGAGACGTTCGGTCTCGACGAAAGGCAGTGGGGAGTCAATGTCCAAGGTGAGTTGTCTTGACGCCCGTGCGGTCAAGACCCCGAGTGCGGATTGCGCCAACCACGGAACCAGGGGTCGCTGACTTGTGCCCCTGGCCACAGCGCTCTCGGGCGCGCCGGCAAACCTATACGTCTACTCGGCCCTGATGAACACTCACGACCGACTGATGGGCCTCGATCTTCCCCACGGCGGGCACCTGTCCCACGGCTACCAAACACCGACCAAAAAGATATCATTCATCTCCAAATACTTCGAAACGATCCCGTATCGCCTGAACGAGGAGACGGGTTTGATAGACTACGACAAGCTCGAAGAGCTTGCCGTCATCTACAGACCCAAGATCATTGTCGCAGGAGCCAGCGCATACAGCCGCCTTATCGACTACAAGCGCATGCGAGAGATTTGCGACAAGGTCAATGCCTATCTGCTGGCGGACATGGCGCACATCTCCGGTATGGTGGCCGCCAAGGTCCTTCCAGGCCCGTTCGGCTTTGCAGACCTCGTCACGACGACGTCGCACAAGTCGCTTCGCGGCCCCCGTGGAGCGCTGATATTCTTCCGCCGCGGCGTCCGGTCAACAAATCCCAAGACCAAGCAGGATGTGCTGTATGACCTGGAAACCCCCATCAACCAGTCCGTGTTCCCCGGCCACCAGGGAGGTCCACACAACCACACCATTGCGGCCCTCTCGGTTGCGCTCAAGCAAGCACAGGCACCCGACTTCCGGGCGTATCAGGAGCAGGTTCTCGCCAACGCCAAGGCATTCGCGCGGCGACTGGGCGAGAAGAAGGACTCTGGTGGCCTGGGCTACAAGATTGTGTCGGGCGGTACGGACAACCACCTTGTTCTGGCAGACCTCAAGCCACAGGGCATAGATGGTGCGCGCGTGGAGCGGGTGCTAGAGCTCGTCGGGGTTGCGGCCAATAAGAACACGGTGCCCGGGGACAAGTCGGCGCTCACGCCCGGTGGTTTGCGCATGGGCACACCAGCGATGACGACACGAGGCTTTGGCCAGGACGACTTTGAGCGCGTGGCCGACATTGTGGACCGCGCTGTGACGATCGCGATGAGGGTGGACAAGGCAGCGCGCAAGGCCGCCGAGGCCAAAGGGGAGAAAAGCCCCGGCAAGCTCAAGTCGTTCCTGGACTATCTCGGCACTGGTGAAACGGACCCGGAGATCGTGCAGTTGAAGAGCGAGGTAGCCGACTGGGTCGGTACCTACCCTCTGCCCTGGGACGTCAAGGTGTGAGAGAGACAGGCATGTGGAGATGGAGACTCCCGTGCTCTTTCCGCGCATTATCTTTCTCTTATCCAGGCCGGGATCATCGTAATGAACCGTGATGTGGAGAGCCGCATGGCGGCCGATGTCGGGCCCGGGCTCGGAAGGACGAGCGGCAGAGCGACCCTAGTTCTTGGGTTCGGCCACAGGAAACGACTTCCTCATAGCCTGGGGACAAACAGACAACCAAGAACCTGCGTGGCCGACCGCGTTCCGGCGCCGAACCAACCGACGTCGGCATAAAAAACGCGTGCGTTTGGACCCTCCCATCATCATGCAATTTAAAGCTGGGGGGTAAAGCTGGGGGTAAAACCTGGGCATGTTCTATTTATGTAAATCGATGCCGGCATTCAAGCTGGGAATAGGGATACAGGCCTGTTAGGCAGTTTATAAGCCTTTATTTTGTTCCACTTTCGTTATGTGCCGGCAAGTGGGCGGCGGCCCATGAATATCCCTATTCCCGAGATTGGGGGGTGCGCCATGTTCATGCCCATCTTGAGCGGCGCGTTTCTTGCCATCTGATGCCCATGTGTGCGGAGGGTGCCGCCCAGCACCTTTATGCATGGCTGCACGCCTGAGCCACCCTCCCTCGGCAAAGCCATCCCGCTCGTTGGTCCGGGCCATCCGGGCCATCCGGGCCAGGGCACATGAATGGGCTGGTTGGTGGTGCGTGCGCTGTACCAAACATCAAACAAACGCCTCCACCACAAATGGCCTGGGCTTCAATCAAAGAAGCACGCACTACACACACGCCGATAGCCGGTAGAGCGTGCATGGATGACGGGCGGGTCGAATTGCGCCAAAACGGCAAGAGACGGCAACCGCGGGGGTGAATCGGGAATGCCGTGCCGGTTGGCATTCGCGGCCTTGTTCATTTCAAAGGGCAGGCATGATGAGGAACTCGGGTAGCTAAGGTAAAAACGAAACAGAAACGCGAAAGCCTTTTCGCCCCTTTTTTCTCCGCGGTGCATGGGTGGAAGAAAAAGCAAGTAATAGGGCATCTCCGTGAGCGAGAGCTTGTTTTGTGCTGTCAGACCAGGCAAGCTTTTTTTTTTTTTTTTGTACGAGATTGGCAGGTCGGACACTCGGAAACCTGCCCGTGTGGAAGGGGAAAGAAAAAAGAGAGAGAGAGAAAAAAAAAAGGAAAAGGAAAGGATGGACACCCAAGGGGATAGATCCCTGCCGTGAAAAACATTCGGCATTCGACGACCTGCGAGGTTCGAGAGCGGCATGTTGAAACATTTCCCATTCCTTGGCTATAGATTCGTTGTTTCCGGCCACCCGACCTGCTGCTACCAGTTTGGGGGTCCATTGAGACCGGCAAGTTACAACGAGGTAGGCAATCGTTTAATTTCTTTGTATGTTCTCTCGTATACTGCTCGGTTTGTTACCCTTCGCGCCCGGCGGCTGATGGCCCTGGCTGTCTCGTAAATCGATGTCATGGCACATGACATGCACGCACGGATATGAGGTATGGTTCGAGTCGCCGGCACTCTTGGACAAGACGACGCAACATGCCGATTGCGTGATTGATTGACTTCCATGCACCCGACACGGGGGTCGGGGTGTACAATAAAGTTTCTTTCACTTCCCCTCGGCGGCCCGGGTGTTGTGATTGCACCTTGGTGCGAGGCCAAGACGGCTGACGGAAAGGCAAGGCACGAGAGTCTGTGCATGGATGGACGTTGCCTTACCCGCCTGACTGACTGGACTTACTGGGCTGCCTCTTCTGGGACATGAATGACAAACCTGAATAGGCAGACTCAAGGCTGGATGGCGTCAGACAGCCCGTAGGTGGGTAGCACTAAAAGGAAGAGAAGAGGGAGGCCAAGACGCGTAGGTGTCAGCGATCACCAGCGATCGCACAAGCCGCTGAAACCTGCCTCGCGTGCCCTCTCGGGTTTGGGATGGGAAGGATCCGCGACGGGCATGCCAAGAAGACTGTCGACGTCTGGCAGGGAGCCTGATTTACTTCGGCCCTGCGGCCACAATCCACCCGGGTTGGTAGGTAAGGTAGTTACTTGCCCCCTCTGACGAGCGGGACAGAGCCGTGCTCATCTACATACCGCCAAGGTATATCCTGTGTGCAATGCGATAGGCCGAGGACCTTTTCCGACCAGCAGCCAGCTCGTCACAGCCCCGACTCCGAAAGCACAGTTCAGGGAGGTGATGCGATTAGTCCAAAATCGGTTTCTGGCCAGGCCCCCTTTCCCTTCCCCATGTCGCGGTACCTAGTCCGTGCTCGGCCAAGGCGGGCGGCCAGAACAGCAAATGAGACCAGGCAGCATGCTGGCCAAAGGCTGGCAACAGAGAGACGAAAGCGACCTCGTTGGGTGCTGGACGGGACGGATGCTAGTCAAGGGCAGAGAGCCTGATTTCAGTTCCTTGCTGGTGTGCAGAGGCAAAAAATGGATCGAGAGTCGGGGAGGCTCGAGATGGGTCCCTTGCGAAAAGTCGATCTGCCCGCCAGGATGCGCCTTGTGCGGCTCTGCACTACATGGGAGTTGGGTCTGGGGGCTGCTGCTGCTGTAACGTGGCGCTATTTTATCGTATAATTTTTTCCCATTATTTTGATAATCATTTTTCTTTTTCGTCGCTGATCGCGGCTCAGCCCTGGCTGGACTCGAGCCGGAATCAAGCAGCAGCCGTGGCGAGTTTCCGACGAACGTGTGTACCGTTGGACACGGCTTGTCCCATTCACTTTTTTTTTTTTTTTTTCTTGTTCTCTGTGTCACCTCAAGGCGGGCCCTCCACCCCTTGCCCCTTTTCTTCAGAACCGGTGGTGCGGGTGGATTTTTCAACTCACGCAGCGCCACGCAGCGTTGGGCGGTTCGCCCAGTTAGCGGCCAGCAAAACAGGCTCCGCAGAAAAAAAAGAAAGAAAAAAAAAAGAAAAGAAAAAAGGGAGCGGGAAGGCCCAGGATTGTGGGTTGGTTAAGCTTTCCCTGGACGCATGATGAAGACGTGGCTGGATGCCCACCGGGAAGGTTCCATGCTCATGGAGTGCTCTACCCCAACTTATCCCATCACTGGAAATCCCCGTGGACCAGAGTGCCAGTCAATTGTTTGCCACACATTGCGGCGTAGCAATAGGGGAACGGGCCCCCTCCCGAGCACAACGCAAACACAAATGATGACCCGAGGTCTCCGGCCTTGGTGGCTGCTCGGGTGGACGCGATATACCTACAGCAGGAGACCTACTCGTCTTACTTCGATCGGACGCAGGCGAAAAGAGTGGGTGGTGGCGCGATGTGTGTGAGAAGCCAGCCAATTGACGGCGCTGGGTTCCTACAGATTGCGAGCTGCGACACCACCTACCTCTAGCACCCAGGGAACGGCGTAGGTAAGGCACGGCGTAGGCACAGCACGGCGCGCGCACGGCACGCGCAGCACGCACGCACAGCATACATGATACATGGCTCGGAACACGGTTTGCCTGCGGATATGGATGGATACCCGCTTTCCCGGTCGAGCTCTGTCTGAGGACAGTTTTCTGGCGCCACATGAAATGGCGGGGAACGCGTGCCCTGGGTCTATGGTCTATCTGGCGATGGTCACAAGGCGGTGCCAAGAGGGAAACAGGCCAGACGAAGGGATTCGGACCAGATCGAACGCATCGGCCGGATTCGGAAAGCTGCTGGAGTGCGGGTTTGGAGGGCCCCCGTCTGACCATTGATTGATGTCGGGCGCCGCTCGCCGTGCTGGAGCCCCCTGCATGTGGCCCCCTCCCCTAGGCATGGCAGGGCAGGTACCTGGGACAGGTACCTACGCCACCCGCCGTTGGGAGCGAGGGTGGTCGTGTCCACCTACCGTACGGTGCTGTCCAGCCAGCCAGCAGCCAGCTCGTGCGGTGGGCGCGCCGCGTCGCCCTCGTCGCTCCGTCAAAATGCCTGCCTCTGTGACGGCCGGTGGATTGCCCAGCCCGTTCTGGGGACACCCTTGGCAGCCTCTTCTCTACGGGACCGGACAAGACTCCCAAGTCGCAGCCCGCCTGCCTCAAGCCCGTCAATTCGACCCTTGCTCCGCTGCAACAAAAAACACTACGGCACTCCACTCGATATAGCGGTTCTCAGGCCGCGAAAAGCCCGCCCGTTTATGCGTCACAAGCCTGCCGCAATCTCGCACGCTGCCGTCCGCCAGCCTATCACCGCCCAAAGCCCGGCGCGCGACGCCCTGGCAGCCTCCCACCCGCTCGCCCATTGCCTCGATTGAACCGCCCTCCCGCGCGTGGGTCCCCCCCGGTCCCGTTGATTTCGAAGCCTGGACGCTGGGCGACGACCGCGCGACTCGAAGCCGCCTCCACTCCCCAATACCACCGTACCCGTCCCCTTGTGAGGGGAGACGGTCCCAGACGGGATGCCCTCACCTCACACCGTGTATGCCCACCCAGCAGGAGCAGCACCAGCAGCACCAGCAGCACCAGCAGCACCACCACCACCACCGCCGGGTCTCGTCTCTGCCACAGCACCCTTCGTTGGCCTACCGCCCTCAGGCCCGCCGCCGTCCGCACCGCCGCCGCCCATACCGCCAGGAGGACCACCACACCGGCGGCCCTCGACCCCCGGATCTCGCAGCACCAGCACCCACGACGACGGCTCCCCGAGACACTGGTCCGCAAACCCACCGCCAGGCGCCGCCACCGCCGCCTCGGCTGCTGTTGGCCCTCAGACCGCCCTCCCGGCCGGCCGTCGACGGTCCTCAGTCGGTGCCAGCGCCAACGCCAGTGCTCGCGCCAGTGCCAGTCCCGACGCCGGTGCTCCTGCCACTCGTGCTAGCCAAGCAGCAGCCACGAACCCGAACCTTCGTACTGCTACTACCAAACCCTTCCTTGGCCTGCAGCAGCAACAGCAAAACTCCCAGCCGTACTACCACCACGCTGTCCAGCTTCCGAGGACCTCTTCGCTGCTGCCCCCTCCGAACCTTGTCCCCTCGAACCAGAACCATCGCCACACCACCACCTTGAGCACCTCGTCCGCCGCCGCCGCCGCCGCGACCGCGCGAGAACCTAGGTCGTCCTATCAGAACTACCAGCACCAAAATCGGCAGCAGCAACAACAACAGCAACAACAGCATCAACAACACCAGCAGCCCAATCAAGTTCTCTTCCAGAATCCATTCAACGCCCAGCCCATCGCCCCCGGCGGTCCTGATCGGGAAGATCCGTCCCTCGCGCCGCAACAGTCGCATTCGCCCTCCCAGAAAAGACGCAGTCACTCGCGCTCCGGCTCCACCAACGGCCTGGGTGACGGCTTCCGGAACCTTAACCGCTGGTCTGCCTCCACCTCGTCTAGCCGCGCCTCCATCAGCTTTGCAGGTCGCCGCCAGAGCACCGTCGACCCTTTTGGGGCCCAGACCCAGCCGGCGCCGATTCCCCACCTGTCGCAGTCGCAGTTTCAACAAGAGTTCCAGCCTCTCGGTGCCTACGGCTCCCCACCCCGGAAGCTCCAGAAGCAGAGGCCGTCCGTATCCAACGGCTCCGCTTCGGGTAGCCGCGTCCGTCCCATCTCGCCGTCGCCGACCCCGGTCCCTCCTCTCGAGAGCCTCCCGCCCATCATCTCCCTCCCATCGCTCGAGCAGGAGGTCTCGGTCGAAGCCATTCCCTCCTCGGATCCGCCGCAGCCGGCCCCCGATGACGTGCGCCGGTCTCGGCATGACACCGTGCTGTTAGCAAACCCCGCCCGCAACTCCCACGATCAGTCCTTGAAGCCCGGCGACGGGCAACACCGCCGTTCACATGCCAGGAGCTCTAGCGACGCCACCATGACCATGTACGACCGCAATGGCAGCACCCACGAGAGGGGTCACTCGAGAACACGGTCGCAGACCACCAAGGGAAGCATCGACCCCACCGGCTCGTCGAAAGGCAAGGATCGATCCAGCAAGCAACCGTCCCAGAAGGCGATGCTGTCGCGTGCCCTCGAGAAGGCAAACACTGCTGTTCAGCTCGACAATGCTAGGAACTTTGAGGGTGCTAGGCAGGCATATGCCGAAGCCTGTGATCTCCTCCACCAGGTGCTCATGAGGACAAGCGGCGAGGACGATAAGAAGAAGCTCGAAGCCATAGTGCGTCAACACTTCCTTCCCCGATTTTCGTCTGCTGCGCGGCAGACCCTGCCTTTTGTTTGTCGTTGATATTTGCTTTGCTTTGTGACGCCTCGTCGATCTAACATTTTGAACTCTGAACAGAGCAAAACTTACACCACTCGAATAGAGGAACTCGACGACATCCTTCCCGACCAAGCGCAATTGGGCACCTCCAAGGCACTACCCAGTCGACCGCCCGGAAATGGCCAGGGCGAAGAATCGTCGTTGTATTCCGCCGCCGACAGCGAGGAGGAGGCGCCGGTGCGGACGACAACATTTTCGCATTCAAGCTCGGTCTACAGGGATCGGGACTCGCATCCGTCCCCCGGACACGTCCCAACTCCGACGAGCCATCGACGGCAGCCGAGCGGCGGCGCGGTGTCCAATGCCTCGGCCACCAACTCGAGGTTCGGGTCCTTCTCGGCCCAGGGAGGCCAGACCGTGCTGCTGCAGTCGGCCTTCTCGCAGCCGTTCAGGAAGGATTCGAACTCCCTCGACGTGGCGTCGATGCGTCCCATGGACAGCCAGTACATGCCCCCGCCCTTGTCACCTCGCAGGTTACCACCCGGTGCGCAGAGCGGAGGGGCCAGCCCTGGCGTTCCGGCGAGGGACGACTTCTCGATGCCGTCGGGCCGACTGCATGCCCCTGACCACTCCAACTTTGCCAGGGGACACAGCAGAGGGCACAGCCACGAGTCCATTTCGTGGCTCGACCCCATTGACGAGTCTGGCGGCTCAAATGCGTCCTCGGTACAGTCCAGGTCCTCTTCCTTGGGCGTGAACAGGAACCATTTTAGAAGCACGAGCGGAGACACCGAGGCAGAGTTCGATGCCGCCCTGGACGACGCCATCGAGGCCGCGTACGACGAAGGCTACGATGTCGAGGTTGCGAGCCTGCGCAGGCATCCGGACGATGATGATGACGTAGTCGCCCGAGCCATGAGGAAGGTTGAGCTGGCAAAGGAGCGGGTGCGGGCGTCCGAACGTGAGGCGCTGGAACTGGCCAACGACAGGGAGAAGAGACTGCGCGAGCAGCTCAGGCTGGAGGACGAGGCGGACCCGGAGGACTTTTTCGAAGACGACAACGATTCGGAGGAAGAGGAGCGCCTCTTGGAGGAGATGACGCGGGGCTACGCCATAGAAGACTTTTCGTTTGGGGTCCAACAACCCCAAAGACAAGGCATGCCGCGGACGTCCGACTCTAGTGAATTCACGTCCCGCACATGGCACACCTCGTCTGGATCCAACCCTCCCACAGCAACGACGGTCCTCACCACGGTAAGCGAGAACGCAGGACTCCCGGGCGTGGCCAAAAGCACAGCGCCTTTGGCACCCCCTCCGACCCAAGCATTGCCGCAGCTACCGCCCCAACGCCCAGGATCGTCTGGTGTGCAGAGCTCGGGCGGCAACAACAACAGCAACAACAACAACAACGAAAACAAGGCCACAGATCAGAGCGTGCGGAGCCGAAGGCTGTCAGGGCAGAACCCTAAGCAGCTCAAGATCGAGACGACTCAACTGAGGAAGCAGCCGTCGGAATCCCTCCAACCGGCGACGGTCGGAAACCAATCCTCGGCCAACACCCCGCCGCTGCCCCCGCCGCCGCAGACATCGCAGCCGCCGCTGCCCAAGGCGGCAGGGTTTATAGCCCAGCAGCGCCAGGCGCTCTCGGCCGGCGCAGGTCGGACTACGCCCTTCAAACAGACACCGTCACCGCTGCTACCCACCGAGCAGTTCGCGCCGCCCACGCCACCGATGCCGCAAGGCATTGCGGTCGAATCCGAGTCGCAGGCTGGTTCGCCTTCGGTGACTAAGCCGCCCGTGTTGAGAAAGAACTTCTCGTCTTCCAGCCTCAGGAGCATGAAGGGCCGGAACGTGTCGGTCACCAACTTCGAGGATGGGTCCGACATGTCCCCCAGCACGCCCTTGAGCACTCAGTTCGGGCCCCTCGGCTCGAGGCTACCGGCGGTGCCCAGCATGCCCACGCCGCTCGTGGCGGCTTTCAAGGACAGGCTCGCGCCGGGGTCCACGGGCATGTTCCTGTTCGAGGCCGACATCCACGGCCCCACAAGCCCGGGCTCGCTTCATTCCGTCCATGCCGACTCGCCCGTGCCCCTCGAGCCGTGTCCGACCGATACGCTGCTGCGACCTTTCTGGCTCATGAGGTGCCTCTACCAGACGCTGGCGCACCCCCGCGGGGGCTACATCAGCAGCAAACTCTTCGTCCCGAGAGACGTGTGGAGGGTCAAGGGGGTCAAGCTGAAGAACGTGGAAGACAAGGTCGCCAACTGCGACTTCCTCACGGCGGCGCTTCAGAAGCTGTCGAGGGTCGACACCATCGACGCAGACGCGGTGCTCGAGGAGATGCAGTCTCTCGAGGGCATCTTCGAACAGGTGCAGGCTACGCTCACACGGAGACTGGGGAACGAGGTGGGTGTACAGTCGATGGGGGCGCTGTTCAGGGATGCCACGGGCGGCTTCGACGGGGATCTGGGGTCTGCGGTGCCGCGGTCCTCGAGCGTCTCGGGCAAGTCGAGCTTCTCGTGGCGGCGACTCAGGTCCAAGAACTCGTCCGCGGGGCTCGCCAACAACTACTCGGGTGGCAGCAAGAAGGATGCATCTCTGGCCCTGCTTGATGGGACAAAGGATGGAAGCTTGGCGGCCGCCGCCGCGTCGCTTCCCATGACTCCTCACCCGACGAGCAAGCCGTGCAAGAGGGATGTGACCAGCGTCCAGTTCACAGGCCCCAACGCGAACTACATGTCTTCACTTGCCAGACTGTTCGACGCAGCGCAAGTTATAGGTGAGCCAAAGACTCCCTCCAGGCCTTGGCAGCCAGCCGGCCAGAACGAGCCGTTTCATTCCCACGAGGCTGCTGCTGACACAGATCAACAACCCACTGCAGACCAGATCGCGCGCCAGGTCGAAGACCCAGGCCTCCGACACGCCGACAAGACCCAGGTCGGCCTGGAACTTTGCACACGTCACGCCGCCGAGTTTTTCGCCTTTTACATCTGCAGATTCGTCCTCACGGACCTGACCCTCCTATTGGACAAGTTTGTCAAGAGGGGGAGCGAGTGGGTGCTCGTGTGATGGGCTCACCTTACGATTTCAAACGAAGGGCACTTCCTGTTCGACGCCTCATCCATGTAACCACCTTGGGCTCCTTACCCAGTTGCCAGCCTTCTTTTTTTTGTTCTATCTTGCGGACGTGCACGTGTCGCTCGCCTCCCGCTCAAATACCATGCTTGTACCTACTACTTTATTCTTNTTTTTTTTTTTTTTTTTTTTTTTTTTTTTTTTTTTTCCCTGCGCTTTCGGCCCGCCAAGATACCACATTCGCTATTTTTATGCAACAGGACCACACGGCTTCGTGCTGGCAAAAAATTCGGGAAGGCTTGTGTGACACTTGGTGCTGTGGCTCTGGAACAGATCCTGCTTTGCCTGTTGACGACGAACTGCCCGGGAATTGGAGAAAAGCTAGACGTCTCCATGACGGGGCGATCATAGAAGATGCGTCTAGGCTCAAGGCTTCATTTGCTTTCGTTCACGTTTTAGAGCCTTGGCAGCGATCTAGGCCGCACCACTGGCGCTTGAAAGAGATTTGCTTACAATTGCTTCTTGTGTAGTCCGTTCGTCGTTATCGATTTGCGATGCAGGGCTAGCCGGGATGACACAAATTTAGGGGCTGCTAGTTGACGGGGTTAGGGTTGGGCAAGCTGGGGACGGAAGCCGGCGATAAGATATGACTGCAAAAAAAAAAAAAAAAAAAGTTGGAGAGGGGCTACGGAGGCGCGGGCACCCGCAGGCGGCTTGTGATGGTCCCAGTTCGCCGCCAAGAGACGGCTGGCTCTACCTCAGCGAGTGTTTCCAAGGCCTTGAGGCAATTGCTTCACCCCGGAGCGCTCCGGCGCCTCTCGACCGGATGCGCAGCTGTGTGGGCTTGGGCGGGCTCACGCGACAATGCCTGCGGCAACTGGCCTCTCCCCAGCGGGCTGCCATCGGCCGCGGCTCGCGCTGTCTTCACAGCTTCTTGACCACGCCGAGATGCCGCTCCGGCGGCATTACCCCAACACTAGGCAGGGGCGCAGGATCCCCCCTGCATAGGTCCCAGAGCTCCCGGGCATACAGCGCCCCCGCGAACGCGAGCGAGCTCGAGAAGCGGATCGCGGCGATCCCCATCGAGAGGTACCGCAACTTCTGCGTCATCGCGCACATCGACCACGGCAAGAGCACGCTCAGCGACCGCCTGCTGGAGCTCACGGGCACCATATCGGCGAGCGACTCCAACAAGCAGATCCTGGACAAGCTCGACGTCGAGCGCGAGCGCGGCATCACGGTCAAGGCGCAGACGTGCACCATGCTGTACCGGTACCGGGGCGAGGACTACCTGCTGCACCTGGTCGACACGCCCGGGCACGTCGACTTCCGCGCCGAGGTGACGCGGTCGTACGCCTCGTGCGGCGGCGCCCTGCTGCTGGTCGACGCCTCGCAGGGCGTGCAGGCGCAGACGGTGGCCAACTTCTACCTCGCCTTCGCCGAGGGCCTGACCCTGCTGCCCGTCGTCAACAAGATCGACCTGCCCTCGGCCGACCCGGAGCGGGCGCTGCGCCAGCTGCGCGACACCTTCGAGCTCGACGTGGACGAGACGGGCCGCGGCGCCGTGCTCGTCAGCGCCAAGGCCGGCACCAACGTCGAGCGCGTGCTCCCCGCCGTCATCGAGGGCATCCCCGCGCCCGTCGGCGACGCCTCCAAGCCGCTGCGCCTGCTGCTGGTCGACTCGTGGTACGACACGTTCCGCGGCGTGGTGCTGCTCGTGCGCGTGTTCGACGGCACCGTGAGACCGGGAGACCAGGTCGTGTCGCTCGCCACGGGCCACCGCTACACGGTCGGCGAGGTCGGGATCCAGCACCCGAACCAGGTGCCGCAGACGGCGCTGCGGCCCGGCCAGGTCGGCTACGTCTTCTTCAACCCGGGCATGAAGCGGATCCAGGACGCGAAGATCGGCGACACCTTCACCACGGTCGGCAGCGAGGCCGCCGTCGAGCCGTACCCGGGCTTCGAGGAGCCCAAGCCCATGGTCTTCGTGGCCGCCTTCCCGACCGACCAGGGCGACTACACGCGCCTGGCCGACAGCATCGCCGAGCTGACGCTCAACGACCGCAGCGTCACGCTGCAGAAGGACTTCTCCGAGGCCCTGGGCGCCGGCTGGCGCCTCGGCTTCCTGGGCAGCCTGCACTGCTCCGTGTTCCAGGACCGGCTGCGCCAGGAGCACGGCGCCAGCGTCATCATCACCGAGCCCTCGGTGCCCACAAAGGTGGTCTGGCGCGACGGCACCGAGACCATCGTGACGAACCCGGCCCAGTTCCCGGACCAGGAGGCGGTCCACGCCAAGGTCGAGGGGCTGTACGAGCCATTCGTCTCGGCCACCTTGGCGGTGCCCGAGGAGTACCTCGGCCGAGTCATCGAGCTGTGCCAGAACGTCCGCGGCGAGCAGGAGAGCATCGAGTACTTTGGTGCCTCGCAGGTCATCCTCAAATACGGCCTTCCGACGTCGGCGCTTGTGGACGATCTGTTTGGCAAGCTTAAAGGCGCATCGTGAGTGATTTGCCCCTTTCATCTCACACCCAAGTCGCACATAAACATGTGTTATATACTCAGACACAGATGGGCTGAGAATTCTGTCGGGGTGTCTGCTGTAGAAAAGGATACGCCACACTCGACTACGAAGACGCAGGCTGGCGGAGGAGCGATGTTGTCAAGTTGTCCCTGATGGTCAACAAGGTGCCCGTCGACGCCATCTGCAGGATAGTCCACAGCTCGCAGGTGGACAGACTGGGAAGGAAGTGGGTCACGAAGCTCAAGGAGCATGTTGATCGCCAGATGTTTGGTAAGCTTGCCTTCTCTCGGTGTCTCTTTGCGCCCGGCATCACTAATACGAGCTTTTTTTTTCTCATTCTCTCTAGAGGTCATCATCCAGGCCGCAGTCGGGAAACGCATCGTGGCCCGCGAGACCATCAAGCCGTTCCGCAAGGACGTGCTGGCCAAGCTCCACGCCGCGGACCCCTCGCGGAGACGCAAGCTGCTCGAGAAGCAGAAGACGGGCCGCAAGAAGCTGCGTGCCATTGGCAACGTGACCATCGAGCAGTCTTCGTTCCAAAAGTTCCTAGAGAAGTAAAAAAGAAATACGGGATTCGCGGGAAGCCGTTTGCGTTTTTTGTACTATAGTTGTACGACCTGGATACCCACTCGACGCATACGCCGAGAGACGGCGTGTATAACAATAAACGCACAAAACGAGCCAACCCACTGATGCAGCGAGCGATCTTTGTGCCACCGGGACCATCCATGTCCCACCACGGATAGGCGGGGTAGGCCTAGGGCTTGTCGTCAGGCCACTGGTCTACCAGCTCCTCGACCGAGGCGCCGTCGACAAGCCGCCCGAGATTCTGCTTCACGCTGAGCCGGATGTACTGCGACCCGGAGCGGTGCATGTAGCCGCCGCCGACGCCCTGGATGTCCGATCCGGCGTCCCCTCGCCCCGAGGAGAAGTGGCTGAAGAGCGGCGGCTGCACCGTGAGGCAGACGGGGGGTCGGGTAGGCCGGCTGCCATCCTCCACCACCCCCGTTTTTTTCCCGCCGCCACGGCCAGGAGCATGGTAGCGGCCGTCGCACAGGTCGCGCAGCATCAAATCGAACCCCGTCGTGAAGGCGTCGACGCCGAACCGCCAGAGCAGCTTCCGGGCGCCCGCCTGCGACACGGCGTAGCCCAGCGTGCACGTCGTGCCCTGCGCCGCGTGCACGGCCCGCGTCCGCGGCGGGTGCAGCATCGCGAGCCGGTCCGGCCGGTCCGCGAACGGGTGCGGCCGGAGGTGCCGCGGCGCGGGCACCGTCTCGTCGTCGTCGATGGTGACGATGCCGAGCGGCGTCTGTGGAGGTGGACGCGTGTCGCCGACGTCTTCTCCTCCTTCTTCTTTCGTTTCGTGGTTGTTGCTACGTCCGGGGAGCTCGGTGCCGCAGTGTCCCAGCCACAACACGTCCCAGCCGTCGCCGTACGGGCTCGTCCGGGGTTGATGCCCCGGCATCCGGTGAACCTCGGATAGCGGAACGGTCGCCGCAAGAGCGCCACCTTCGTCACGGGGCAGTGTGGCTAGGGCTCGGGACGCGAGCGAGAAGGTCTGCAGCTGCTTCTTGAGCCGGACGTCCCAGTCGATGTCGTCTTCGAGGACGAGGGCCGTCTCGAGGCCCTCTTCGACTACTCTGCAAAGACAAAGCGCACAATGTCAACTCTCTTTGTCTCTAGGGTACAACCATGTTTTTTTCTTCTTTTTTTTTTNCCTTTTTTTTTTTTTTTTTTTTTTTTTTTTTTTTTTTTTTTTTTGCGCACCATAGAGACCAAAACGCTTTGTTACAAAAACAAAAGGACAACCCACGTCCGAAGCACATTCAGATGTGCCCTCCACGAGCCAATGTTGCCCTTTGGTATGTGCTTGCCCCCGCTATCCGCAGGCAGGACCCGCTCCTCCACCTCGGAGCCGTCGACGCCGTCGCTGTAGCTGAGCCGGATGCCCGTCAGCGCCGCGGCCAGCGATAGCGAGTCGCGCCTGTCGGATCTGGCCGCCCGGTTTATCACAAAGACCTTGTGGAACTGTATGTCGGGCATATAATGGACAGAGTCAGTGGGTAGCTATTTTCGGTAGAAATTACATGCTGTTTTTTTTTTCTTTGCGGTTAGACATCCTTACACCAAGCGTGTCGTTCGCGACCGCAGCTACTTCGCTAGACGTCGTCGTGGCGTGCGGGTTAAGCGGCCGCCATTGCGTCTGGGATCCAGTCTGCGACAAGACGAGGTATGCCAAGACGGCGAATGCGAGCACGGCCAGTCTCCTTGCGCGCAGCAGCTTGGGCAACCGCGGCCGCAGCAGGCCCGGCTGGGGTGCTGGAGGTGGTGCCATTCGGTCGCTTTTAAGAATCACGAACCCATCCGAGCCTTCTCTCGTCGGCCGCTTTCCCGTCGTTCAGCGCTGTCGAGGAAACCAAATGATAGAAGGCCTCATCAAAAATTGCCAGGTTGGCCCGAAAGAAAAAAAAAATCCGCACATCGATTTTATGCTGTTCGCGGTGGGCGTGGAGTGAAGCTCTCCGAGATTTCGAGGGCCGGCTAAATTCATTGCTGGACGATGTGGCGACCGACGTCTCTCAGATGGCAAACCTGGGAAATGCCATTTGAAAACATCGTCGCCTCTGCCAATAATGGCAAATTCCGCAGCAATGTGCAGATTACTCGCCAATCAATTTTCCTCAGGTTGGCTGCATCGTCTCGTTGCACGGGAGGCATTCAGCACGACCAACGGGCCGTAGGACTTGGCCGCCGGGTTTGTGCATGCCGTTACAGTAAGCTCCGGCGCGCTGGGGCGGTGCCTCTTGTTCTGAGGGTCGAGGGTCACAAAGAAACCTAACCGACTAGCGTTGCAAGTGGCTGAGCAGCGCGATCTCGTGCCAAGAGCCGAACAAGAACCCAGCATTCTTCCCATTTGGATGGGCTCTTTATTTAGACATGCATCTGGAGGATTTTGCAGCGCGGCCTGTGCCAATGCATGTAACGCGGAGAGTCTTTGGTTTGTTCGATACTCCCATTGTCTTGGCTTGACAGTAAGCAGTCGCCGCCCCTTCACCATCGCCAAGCGGGATGTTGCTACGTTCGATACGGTACAGTAAAGAAAGAGTGTCGGTGATTCCTACGACCAGCAGGTCTTAACCATTGTTTTCATTTTCACAAATACGTGTCTGCTCTTGATGAAGGATTTGCTCCCAAATATTTCTAGCTACCTAGCTCTGGAGACCGCACTCGATCTCAACCATCGCGCGCCTCTCCTGTCACTTCCGAAAAGAACCATACGACTCTTCGTGTTTGTGCTGCTACTCACGAACCCACACAAACGTCAAAGCAAGCTCTCCCCTACACAAGCATCGCCAAAATGAAGGTCAGTAGCGATCATCCCCATCAGGCTGTCATTGCCCGGTTCTAGCTGCTGATCATCAACCAACCCCAGCTCTTCACATTCGCCCTCACCGTCACAGCCCTCGCCACCGGGACGTCCGCAATCGGGCTGGGCGGCAACCCCTTCAGCGACTTTGCAAAGATCAGAGCCAACCCGCACAAGGTCCCTATCCACTTGCGAGACGTCGACGCCGACGGCGCCGCCGCGCAGAACCAGGCCCGGTCACCGGCGAACAACAACAAGAATCTCGGCGACGACCTCGTCAAACTGATGAACGAGATCAACAAGGCCGGCAACGGCCGCCCCGTGTTCCCCGACGTGCCCGCGGTGAGCAGGCGGTCCCGCCAGGGCTTCCACGAGCGCCGTAGCCTGCGGGCCAGGGCCGAGGACGCGCCCGATTCTGCGGTTGTCGTCCCGGATATTGCCGGGTCTGACGACTAGGCATGTAGCAACCACGTTTCGAATCCCTTATTGTGGCCGTGTGCTTTGTAGGGTGGAGAGCGTTTTGTAGAGCGTTTTCGCATGGCACTTTCGGGTTGGCTTTTGTCGCCAGGCCGGCGTCAGGTTTGTTGTGTATTTCTTTCCATGTATGACGACCGGGCTACGCTCTTGGATACGCGGGAATACGATGCATCTTTCTCTCCTTTTCCATCCCCTGGGCCTAAACGGCCTGTATGAAGGAGGAAATCGGAGTGACAGTAATCACTTACACCCGTAGCTCGCCTACGAGTGATCATGACAAAAGTTATCGTTGCCGGTTTGGAACAAAAGAGCACTAATGATCAAACCAACACACATCAAGGTCACGATAGCTGCTATCGTGCTGCTCGAATGCACAATCTCTGCTCTGTCATACAAGTACATGTACCTGCCTGTCTCCCACCCTCATTCAAAGGCCTTTGGAGGTATTGATAGCGTGGTTAGATCTGCCAATGTCCGTCTATCAGGTCAGTTCTGAACCAAGAAACCCCAAGGGTGGCGACGCGAGAAACCACTCACACTGTCCATTCAGCTTGGCGTCGGCGTCGAACTTTATCCACTCCTTGATCGAGCCGATCGCCGCCTCGTACTCCTCGCCGGCGCTCTCCTTTTGCGTAAAAGGCGGCGGCTTGTCCCATGCGTGCTTCTCCCCACTGACAACGCGGACCTCGACGCGCCCGCCGCCATCGGCCCGCCCGCGCACTCTGTCCGCAAAGACGAGGCCCTCGGTCAGGAGCATATCATGCTCGCACAGACACAGGTGCAGTGGCGGCAGGCGGGCAAGCATACCATCGGTCATGAGGCCCGGCGACAGCCTCGGGTCATCGCGGTCCTGGGGCGGGCGCGGCGGGTACAAATACGCGGCGTCGAACAGGTCCGTCAGGGACTTGGGCAGCGTCAGGTCCGGCCGGGCGCACGCCTGCCGCTTGTGCGACCTGCCGACGCTGTAATCCAGCAACGGGTAGTAGAGGACGAGGCCAGCAATGGCCGGCGCACGCCGCGGCAATACATCCTCGTATCCCCACCGCCCCGGGTCCTGCAACGCAACCCAGCTGGCGAGGGCGAGATTGCCGCCGGCCGAGAAGCCAGACAGGGTCACGCGCGAGGGGTCGATCCGGTACTTCTTAAACGCGGGCCCGTCCTTGGAGCAGATCTGGGCTATGGCGGCGGCACAGTCCTCGACAGGGGTGGGGAAGGGGTAGCCAGGGGCCAGGCGGTAGTTGACCGAGAAGACGACGGCTCCCAGGGCCGAGGCGACAGCGGCGGCCCAGCGCGCATCGTCGGTGCCCTGGCCCAGGACGAAACCTCCTCCATGAAAGTTGATAATCGCTGGCCGCCTGTCGCCGTCAGCACCACTCTGGCCTGCCGCCATGTAGTCGGCGGCAGCGCTCACGGCAGCAGCTGGGGTGGCGACCCGTGAGGAGACCCGTGAAGATACCCGCGACGACATACGCGACGAGACCCTTGATGGAGGTCGCGGGGGCTCCCAGATATCGACCCGGATGGCCTCCTTGGCCTTCCAGCTGCCCAGCGTGGCATCGAGCCAGAGGACGCCGGATGGAGCGGTGCCGGCAGGGTCGTAAAAACTGGACATGCTAAACGCAATACTCGCACCAGAACGGACGGCCATAGCCTGAGCCGCGAGCATCCATCTCGGGCTCTGCTCCAGCGGATTTACGAGGGCAGCAGCCAAATCATCCTGCTGGCCAGCCGGTACCGCAGCCATCTATCTTCTGCTCCGGCCAAGGAGGCGTTGAAGAGGTCTCTGCTCTCGGTTGGCCGCGGGTTCGGAGGACGGCAGCAGGCTGGTGTGCTAGGTTGGTCCCAGGGATGGCTCCAGGGATGGCGCGAGTCTCAACACTTGAGCGAGCAAAATAACGTGCGCTCTTTCTTTTCGATCTGTCGCACTCGGAGTGGTGTACCTGGTCGGGCAACCTGGACTAGGCAAGGCGGTCGGAAATGCGGCAACGACCAACAGTTTTACGTCTAGGTAGTTTTGGACAGATGTGCGCTTGCCCAGCTCTGGTTGGCTATCGTGTTGGCACACGTAACATGCGGCCAGGAGAAGTCGAAACGAGGCAGGGGGTCGCATGGGATGTGGGCGACGTCATAGAAGCAGGTCTTGGGACACATCGTGGAGGGCGAATCGCAGCACGGCGTTTGGGACGGGAGCGGGGCCCTCATCCCTTTGTGATGACCTCAGCCACTACCAGTCGAGCTAGCACGGCAGTTGGAGATGACGGGTCACGAAACACCGGAAAGAGGAAAGAGACGATCTCGATACGCCGGAAAGCAAGTACCCAGTACAAATTGCGGGTTTGCCTTGAAACTCGATATACCTGAGCGATCTTTAGCTGAGGCTCTATATGAATCGCCTCCATGTGTCGCTTTGTGCTGATGGTGACGTCTAAGGCGCCAGATCAGGCAAGTGGAGCACGCGTTTGGCCCAGTCGCGGGCTGGCTTTGGTGATAGAATTCAGGCTTGCACCTGCCGTGGCACCCGGCAGGGAGGTCAGCGATCAGGTTGTGCTCGCCTCAGAGAGCGAGGGGGAGGCTTTGCTCCGGAGGTTACATTGACGTCTCCCGTTCAATTGCCTCGGCCCCCCACGCCAGTCGAAAAGAAAGAGGTCAAGACTTCTTCGATCTTGTTCGAGTTCCACAGCCGCCACGGCATCATTGCGTCATAGCCGGGGATGCAAAATCAAGAGCAACCAGAGATGACCAACGACACGGCCGGGCGCTGCCCTCGCCGCTGGGTGCACATGCGCATTTCGCGAACCCGTTTGTCACCGTGGCTGCCGTCAGTGCCAATAAAACCAAGGACTCACTTTCCACAACCACGAGGCCCGGGCCTGCAGATCATGGATCTGACAAGACAATATTTCTACCGTCGACCAACCTGTCCGTCGGCTTGCCAACCTACGTCAGTTTTTCTCCTCCTTTCCCACCTGCTTTGGAGTCATCCACTAATTCTACTGCAGCGTTTCGTGCATCTCATATGCTGCGTTCAGGTCCTTGGCGTCTGCAGCACCAAACTCTGACTCTCGAAAGGGACGCAGAGAAAGAAGACGGCGAAGAAGGTCTTATTGCCACGCAGACTCTCGCTTAGCAGCTGCGTTGCCTGCTCAGTCCAACGCTCCACAGCTACCCGGCCTGCCAAGATGACAGCCCGAAGCCTCACCAGCATTGCCCAGTCTATCACCGGGCCTTTACGATCCAAGTCCCGCTCCGTCTCTAGGGGAGACGGCGAGGTTCGCTCCAACTCACGATCAAAGTCACGGGAGCTCCGGAACGGAACCGATGGAGCAGCTCTCAGGGCCCTGGACGGGTCGCCACGCTCCAGCCAAGAGAAAAAGGCGCAAAAGAACGCCGAGAAGAAGGAACGTCGCGCGCAGGAGCAGGCCCTGGTAGACGAGTGGCGCCACAGCGAAGACATGAAGGCGCGCGAGCGTGTCGACGACGAGACTAGGGCCCGTTATGGCGACGACGTCGTCCTCCGCGAGCTCAACTCCGTTGCCGAGATAGTCCAGATGCCCATCGGCTCCGAGGTTACCTTCCGTGCCCGTATCCACCATCAGCGCGACGTCTCCCGATCCCTCGACTTCCTGCTGCTCCGGGACCAGACCGACTCCATCCAAGGCGTCCTGACCGGCGCACCCGAGATGGTCAAGTGGGCCCAGCGCCTGCAGGCCGAGAGCATCGTCCAGGTCACCGGCCGCCTGCAAAACCCCATCGAGCCCGTCCGGTCCGCGAGCCACCCAAACCTCGAGGTCCACATCAGCACGATCCACGTCGTTGCGAGGGCAAGAAGCGTTCCCTTCAGCAACTACAGCCCGCCGGAAGCCATGAACCCGCGTCTCTCGAACCGCGTCGTCGACCTTCGCCACCCCGCAAACCAGGCCCTTTTCCGCGTGCGTGCTGCCGTCACGCGCAAGTTCCGCGAGACCCTCGACAATGAAGCCTTTGTCGAGAT
Organism: Magnaporthiopsis incrustans; assembly: GCA_003049425.1. Lineage (NCBI taxonomy): Eukaryota > Fungi > Ascomycota > Sordariomycetes > Magnaporthales > Magnaporthaceae > Magnaporthiopsis > Magnaporthiopsis incrustans. The sequence goes on along the minus strand of PYSR01000030.1, from coordinate 132,130 downwards.
CCAGACGCCAAAGCTGCAGCCCAGCGCCACCGAGAGCGGCGCCGAGGTCTTCAAGGTCAACTACTTTGGTCGCAACGCCTTCCTCGCCCAGAGTCCGCAGCTCTCCAAGCAGATGGCCATATCTGCCGATTTCAAGAGGGTATATGAGGTGCGTCGACTACTCTCAGCTTGCAGCCCGTCGGGCGTTGCCCTAGGCCCAGGATCGATGTCTCAACACCGCCAGGACGTTTGCTAACGGAAAGAGTCTATCTGCCCAGATTGGTCCAGTATTCCGCGCCGAGAACTCCAACACGCATCGCCATCTCACAGAGTACACGGGTTTGGACATCGAGATGAGCATAGAAAAGTCGTACCACGAAGTCATAAATACGGTAGACCGGATTCTGAAGTCCATCTTTGCCACCGTCACGAAGATGGACGAGCTCAAAGTTATCCGGGAGCGCTGGCCGAGTAGCGATCTTGTCTGGCTCGACAAAACCCCCATCATCTCGTTTCCGGAAGCCTTGAAGATGCTGCGGGAGGACGGGAACGTGGACATCGAGGAGGATGATCTTTCGACGCGCGACGAGATACGGCTGGGTGAACTGGTCAAGAAGCGCTATGGGACGGACTACTTCATCCTCGACAAGTTCCCCGCCATCGCGCGCCCCTTTTACACGCACAAGGACGACGACGATCCCAAATGGACGAACTCGTTCGACGTCTTCCTACGGGGCCAAGAAATCGGGACGGGCGGCCAACGGATCCACGACGTGGAAGTCCTCCGTCGGAGCATGACGGACGCAGGAATCACCGAGGATGGGCTCCAGGAATACCTGGCCGCTTTCGAAGCCGGCGCGCCACCGCACGGAGGCGCGGGTCTTGGGCTCGAGCGCATCATCACATTCATGCTGGAGCTGGGCGACGTCCGTATCGCCTCGCCCTTCCACAGAGACACCAAGTCACTGCCGCGCCGGCCGCCGGGTCTGCCGCACCCCGAGGCGAGCACCAAGCGGCGCAAATCGATACCGCAAACGCCGCCCTCACTCGCCGCTGCGACCAACGGAGGAGGGCTCTCGAGCGGATCGCCATTAACAACTTCCTCCTCGACGCCCACTACCGCCAACGGCTCGATGGCTTCACCGACAACATCCAGCGACTGCGCTGCAGGCGACCACCCGGACTACCCGCCGCTGGAGAAGCTGATCGCCAACTACGGCGACGCCGCAAACACGTCGTGGCTCGACGAGCGGTTCCAGATCTGGCGCCACCCGCCGACGGGAGCGGCAGTGGGATACGTGCCCCAAAAGGACGGGAAGCTGGTCGTCATGGCGGGCGACCCGCTGTGCGACCCTTCGCAGCTCAAGGAGGTGGTTGGCGACTTCCTGGCGTTTGTGCACAACGACCTGAAGCGCCGGCCCGTCTGGCTGATCGTCTCGGACGAGGTGCAGCGCATCCTGGCGGACGAGCACCACTGGCGCACGCTGACGTGCATCGAGGAGCAGCGCATCGGCGCCGAGGTCCACGGGAACCACCACGGGCACGGACGGCCCGGGGCGGAGCGCAACGCACGCCGGGTGCAGCGCGAGGGCATCCGCATCCACGAAGTGCGGCCCGAGAAAGACGCTGGTGGCAGCGGCAGCGGCGGCAACCCGGCATCGTCGTTCCGCGAGAGGGCAGACCGGGCCATCGAGCAGTGGCACGCGGCGCGGACGAGCAAGCAGATCCACATCACCGAGGTGCGCCCCTGGGTCGACATGGACCACCGGCGCTACTTTGCCGCCGAGCGCGACGGCGCCGTCCTGGGGCTCGTGGTGCTGGCCCGCCTGGCGCCCCGCCGCGGCTGGCAGGTCAAGTGGGCGCTCGACATGCCGGGCGCCCCCAACGGCACCATCGAGGCCCTGGTCGACCGCGCGCTGGGCGCCGTCTCGGGCTCGCCCGTCACCTTCGGCACGGGCGTGTCCAAGACGCTGACGCCCGTCGCCCACATCGGCGGCGGCAGGGCCCGCGTGCTGGCCAAGGCGTACGAGGCGTTTACGCACAGCCTCGGGCTCGGCAAGAAGGCAGAGTTCAGGGAGAAGTTCGGCGTCGTCGGCGAGGAGGCGTACATCTGCTACCCCAAGCATGGGCTCGGCGTTGGGGAGCTCAGGGAGATTGTCAGGTTCTTCGAGGACTGAGACGGGCTCTTCTTTGTGCAGGTGGTTTCTGTACTTTCTCCAGGGGGGCGGGTGTGCTTTTTCGTAAGGGCGGGCTAGCGGTGGCGTAATGAGGGATTGGGAAGGAAAGCTGCTAGCAGGGTTGTAACATGATTTCATTAAATATTTTAATCGCAAGGTTTTCACCGTCAAATTTCCGAGCTTGAGAGGTCTACCAGTGAGAAAGTCGATGAATGAACTGCCATTGCGGTGGCGTAGCGCATAAACAAGGACAGCCAGCACTTCTGAATTGAAACCCGAGTTAAGAAGCCAAAGGTATGAAAAAAAAAAGTATAGAGCCAACACCGGTGCTACCAAATGGCCACCGCGAATCTATCCTGTATATATTTTCCTCCATTGCACGAGCCAAGCTTGAAATTGACAAAAACTGGCTAGGCTCACTCTAGCACCGCCACAGGAAACAACTTGTGCTCCTCGGCCGGGGGTCGACGGCTAGTTTGGCTATTACCTAGACAGGGACCGCGATACGTAACAAGAACCAGCCCAAATCAGATCTAAGATGCGATACAAAGCATTGCTGCAAGAGCTATTACCATTCCTCCACCTCCATACGACTCTAGGCAACTTGACAGATTATATTTACAGCAGAGCGAACACGCCGCCAACCAGGGCGAGACCGCCGTACATGGCCACCGTCAGGCCCTGGACGGAAGACGCCCCCGACGCGGGGGAGCCGGGGCGCGGCGTGCTGGTGGCGGCAGAGCCCGAGCCGCCGTTGGCGCCGCTGCCGCCGTTGGAGCCGGAGCTGCCGGAGCCGGGGTTGCTGGCGCTGTCGCTGCCGCCGCTGGAGCCGGAGCCGGAGTTGCCCGAGCCGGTGGGCTTGACGACGCCGGAGGTGGTAGCAGTGCCGTTAGTCGAGCCAGAGCCGCCGGTGGAGGCGGTGCCGTTGTTGGCGTTCTGGGCCGGGGTCTGGAAGGTGGTGGGGCACGACAGGTCGAAGAGGGGCTTGGTGCTCAGGTCCTTGGTGATGGCGAAGCTCTGCTTGTTGTCCGGGTTGGAGTCGCGCAGGTTGTACCAGAAGGTGGGAACCTTGCCGAAGAGCTGACGGCAGCCCACCTCGTCCCAGAAGTACTTGGCGTTCTCGACGCTGGGCACAGCCTCGTCCCAGTTGGGGCCAGATGCGGGCCAGCCGGTCTCGGTGACCCAGACGGGCTTGCCACCAGCGGCAGCGACGGTGGCCAGGTAGGCACGGTCGAAGAGCTGGCCCGAGTTCTTGATGTTGTTGCCCTTGCCGTTCTCGTAGTAAGGATACTCGTCGACGCCGACCCAGTCGACGGCGTCGAGGACGGCCTTGTTGGTCTGGTTGGGCCACACGTCCCAGGTGTCGACGTGGCCGACGGGGGTCTTGCCCAGAGGGCTATCCTTGAAGGACTTCTTGAAGTCGTTGATGAAGCCAACGATGGTGTCGGGCTGAGCACCGACGCCAGCCTTGTTGGTGACGCCGGTGACCGAGTTGCGGTACAGGTCCTCGCTGCCGATGGAGATGCCGATGACGAGGTCGGTGAACTTGGTGCCATACTTGGTCACGGCCTTCTTGAGGGCGCTCAGCTCCTTGTCGATGTTGTCGGTGCCCGAGGCCCAGACGCCGAGTAGGATCTTGGTCTTGGTGTCGATGGCGGCCTCGAAGGCCTCGATCGGGTCATCCTGCGAGTAGGCCTGGATGTTGGTGTAGAGGCGGACGGCGTTGAACTTGCCGGGCGACTTGTCGAGGTTCTGGGCAGTCGTGAACTCGGCGACGAAGTCCGACTTGAACTTGGCCGAGCGGTCCGTCTTTGTGGAGCCCGAGTTGAAGCCGAGGTAGTTCTCGGCGGATGCCAGCGCCACGAGGGCGGCGAAAGCGGCCGAAGGTGCGATACGCATGGTGACGGATGAGTCTAGGCGGGCGGCTAGTCTGAGGTAGGAAGATGGCGGTGGCGGAGAGCAAGAAGGAGAAGCTCTGGGCCCGGGGAAAGAGCGCGACTATAATAAGAAACACAGAAAGCCGAAAAGGAGGGCTAGAGAGCGTAGGCCGGTGCGAGAGCAACCAAAAGAGCGACAAGAAGATACTCTACAGGAAAGAGCACGAAAAAGCGAAAAGGAGTGGCTGTTCCAATTCCAACGTGAGGACAAAGGAAGGATGAGGCGAGGTTAAGAGGCCCAGCAGCCGGAATGGAACGTCGCAGGTCCCATATTTAGAAGCCTGGCTCGACCGAGCTGAACCGCGCCCAGTCACGTGCAGGTGGAGCCCCCAAAGACCGATTGACGTATGTTGGCTTCGTATTCAGGGGTCGAACGAGATGAAAAAGCAACAAAACAGCGGGACCGGGGCTGGCGCACCCTGCATTCCTTCGCTGTTGAACAGGCAAGCCAGCCATTCCGCCGCACGGGCTTAATTTCAGCTCCTACAGCACGATTCTTCTCTCTTGAGGGCAGCAGGTAGGGAATTCAATCGTTAGATGTTTTTCGTTCTCTTTTTCTTCATTCTTCCATGACCCCTCTCCTCGTGTCTGTTCTACCGTCCGCTCGCCCAGCCGCCTCCCTTGCAACGCATCGAGCCATTTTGCCCTGTCAGGGCGTGACCATAGGTTCTGCTTTCTTTGAATGTTTTTGCCTCGGTGAAGGTGGCGCCCCAGCAACCCCAACCACTCACATCCAGTCATAAGTTCCTGGGCCGAAGTCCAGATCCAGTTGGCGCCCCCGGCTTTCATGCAGACTGCAGACTGCAGACTGCAAGGGGCGAGGGAAATAGGGGCAGTAAGCCACCCCGGCGCTTCGCAAGTGGGGCGGATCGGCAGGAGCTGTGTTCCGGGCGTGGCGATGCAAACTTGGCCAGGTCCCCAGCTTTTTCATTCTTGTAGTCAACGTCCGATTGCGGCCCCGTTGCCTGTTGATTCTCGGCCTGCTTTCCGTTCGGATTGACGAGTTTCGTTTCCCGAGCCGATGGGTGGAAATCAGCTGTGCCTATATACCTCTAGGCCTTGTTTCCTTCCAGCGGCTGGGTGGAAATCTCCTCGCAGAGCTTGTCGTAGAACCACTTGACGTTCGCGTGCGACGCCCTCTCGTGGTACTCGCTGTTCCTGCCTACGAGCCGCTCGAGCGCCCACGGGAACACCTTCCAGCTCCCGTTCCTTATATCCATCTCGCGCTTCGCCCTCGCCTTGCGCAGTTCCTCCGCGTCGACGTCGGGCGGAGGCTCGGACAAGGGCTGCCACGCCACGATCTCGCTCAGCACCATGACGAGGGCGTAGGCCTGGTCGACCCACGGCGCGGCCGGCTTCGTCCCCCCGGCGCCGTCGTCGTACCCGGAGTGCTGGAACAGGTTCGGGCCGGTCGGGCGCTGGGACCAGTCCAGGAGGAAGGGGCCGTTGTACTGGCCGGTGACCTTGTGCCGCAGGTACACGAAGCTCCGGCAGCGCAGGGCCGGGTGGTTCATCTGGTGGTGCACGTGTAACGAGCGGACCGTGTTCGCGATCTTCAGCGCGAGGTCGACCCTGTCTTTCCGCGAGGGCCGCGGCGCCGACGCCATCTCGTGGGCGAGTGACACGGGCTCGTACTGGTCGCTGAAGGTGTAGACGAGGCCCAGCTGAGAGCCCAGCGTCACCCAACCATCGATTCCAAGCGTCTGCGCCTCCTCGGGCCGGCTCAGACCGCCCGGTCGTGCGAGCTGCTTCTTGGCCTTGTCGATCACGGGCTGGACCTCCTTCTGCGACGCCATCGTCGGCTCCCACAGACCAGTCATGGCATGGGGGCCACCAATCTGCCTGAAGCTGAAGACCAGACGCTCGTTCGGCATGTTGCTGTTCCGTGTTTGTTCCGGTTGTTGTTGAGGGGGACTATCTACCAGTGATTGGCGCAGCGAATTCGAGTGTGAATCGGGCTCAACGCTTGTGGGAATTTTCATGATCGTCGTCGGTGAAGTCCCAAGGCAGGGTGGTGGGCGGGTAGGCAGGGGTAATTTTTTTCTGACGATGGTGTCTTTGACAGTCGTTTCTTTGTTGTGGTTTTCTTGCGATCGCGCCAAGCAATGATAGATCGGTTAGGCGCGCAAAGGTTGACAGATATTCCAAAGGCGGCTCACGAACAAACACGGCCGAGGCAGCCTCGTGTCGCCAAGATTCCGCCCGATGAGGTCTCGTGGGGTCAGGCCAGGCGGGTGCGGCTAAAATTCGTCGCAGCACAACCTGGCGACCTTCATTCTTGGCCCTCCATCCAAGGGAGGCCACAGTTTGTTTGAATTATTTTTAAGCGCTCACAATTGTCTTCTGCCTCGATATTTACCTCTGACTGGAATCAGCCACCTTTCCCTGCCCGCGTCATCTGCCTTTCGTCTCGCTCGGGACGGGAGATGCATGGCAAAGAAAACAAGATGAAGGAGGACGCCTTGGTGACTCCTCACGTGACGCGCGTCACGCAAATTGATGATTGGATCCATGTCGGTTGGGCTTCCTGTTGTTTGGGTCTTGTGTACGGCCCATGGTCGCTCCATTCTCTCACTGCCAACAAGGTCTTCCAATGGGCCAACGACACAGGCACTGCCGCCGTCGCAATCCTATACTGACCACTCGGTAGGCGCGCGGCGTGAGTTTGGGCCAACTGCATGACCGCGCGCGCCAATAACGTCCTGCGTGGCATCAAGCCTGGTGGTTTTCATTTTTCAACTTTTTTTTTCTTCTTTCCCAAGTGCAACCCACTGCCGCAGGACCACAGCCACCGTCTCATGCGACGAGAATGCATCTTTGCGGCACACGGTCTTGTAGCACTGCATCACCAAGAACTGCTTGCCGATGACATCGGGTGGTTGCATCCACGCTAGCAAACCTGTCTAAATCCAATACCTTCCATCAGCCAGGCTTCCAGGTCGACATACATAGTAAGCGGAATAGCCACGCAGAACCAGGCCGCATCTGGGGTTACACGGGCCGGAAATGGGAGACGGACACCCAGAAGCAGATGCCGTGGGACCGACGTGCGCCGTTGGGCAGGCGTTCGGTGATGCAATGGGAAAGCATTTCCTTGGGAAAGCAACGTCAACTTCTGGCAGCCCGCCCGTTCGCCGAGCTTCGCCCGAATCATGATCTCTCTCGCGGTCGACGAGATCCGAATCGAGCGCGGCTGCCATCCCACCTCCGGAGTGCCATGTGCCGATTGTCCGTGGGGGGTGAATGGCGGCTGTGTCCAGAGGGCGGTGTGGACGCGAGTGCCGGGAACATGCCATGCCCAGACCGCACAGGGCGACAAGTTTAGTGCCTCGGCAGCATGCGGCAAGGCAATGGCGTCAGCTGCATGAGGGCTCAGCATATGTAGTAAGCCACTCTTTCTTTGGTAACTGGTTGGTGGCAGCTCGTTGGCTGCTCCATCTCTAAACGGCGCAATCCGTCTCTTTTCTTTAGGTGTGACACTTGGGCCCTGGCACCGAGGTCTGGTGTGGTGTGGTGTGGTGTGAGGGAGGCCACCTGGGTAGTGCAAAGCTGAAGAAGCCGCTCGATTTACCAGTCCTCCTCTTAGTGTCCTTTCACTAAAGAATCACGGGGTGTTGCCTTTTTTTTTTTTTTTTAGAGCGCCACAAGCAGTAAAGCCGACTTCACTAGGGTCTGGAACGGCTTCGATACTCGCCCTGGTCTGCTGGTCTGGGATCGTCCCATAGAGGCATCCGACGGTGAGGTTGATTCCAATGAATCGTTCCGAACGACAGCCAAGGCCGGACGAACGCTGCCTTGCCTCTGTGCCTGGTTCCGCCTGACTGTCATCTGTCGGTCTGTCGGTCGGTGGTTCGCCGCCCTATATCATTTTGCGGGCCTGAGGTATATGTATGAGACCGTCCTGTCTAAAGAAGCAGAAACCTGGAGGAGCTGTGGTTCCGAATGCACCCGACTGAATCAGCTCGGCCTATCATCTTGGTTCCCGATTTTCTGGGCTGCAGCCTTCTCGGTCAGTCAGACCTGTCTCGTCCTCAGGCTAGGCGCCGGCCGCTCATGTGCAGAGAGCACCTAGAGTCAAGAGTCAAGAGTCAAGAGGACGATCGGCTGATGCGATCATGCCCCGACAAAATGCCTAATCAATCCCTGTCTGCCCGCTTTCCATCGGTGGGCCGGCCTGGGCCGCGGCCCGGGGATTGGGCACACTGGAGGCTTACACGACTGGGGAAGGCGGCGGCGGCGGGGAGGCCGTCAACGGGCCCACTGGAGAAAGATGGCGGTGTGGCGAAGAAGTTGCAGAAACGAAGCCGCTGTGAGTGAGAGAGGAAGGAAGGCCTGCGCCCTCCCCCGTTTTGTGCCCGCCGTGCCTGCTGCGCCTGCCTGTCTGCAGCGGCACTCCGCTCGTGCCACCATTCAGCAGCACCTGTGCGCTGCACCCGTCGGCTGACCCTGGCACAGGCCTGGCAGCCGAGGCCTGTGCTGCGCGGGCGCAGTCGCAACAGTCAGTCACCCGCGGCTGCCTTTTCTCTAGAGTGTTTGGGAAAGTGTACGGGGCGTCGGGATCCGAAGCATTTGCGACGCGTGCCCAGCCTAGGCATTATTTCCTGGCCGATATTGCGGCCTTTTTTCGTCACCCCCCTCTTCATACCCGCCGAGACTTAGCGCCTGGCCTGGCCCAGTGATCGACCAGGACTGACACGGTGCCACAGCGCCAGCGAGATGCTGAAATCCGAGCTAAAAAGTCCATTAATAAAGGAAGCGCCCCCCCGTCCCGCCACCTTTTCCCGGTACCTTCCGGCTCTGGCTTCTTGTTCTCCTGCTCCATATATCATCGTGCAGTCGCGGCGGGCCAATCTTTCGCCGCAGCCTCCCACCCTCACGCAACCCACAACCTTCCATCGACACCCGGATCCGCCGATTTGCCTAGGACAAACCGAACCTCCACTTCGGACTGGTCGCCTTAACGCCTCGATCTGCCTACCACGTTGCCTGGACCGACGCCTCACGTCGGGAAGCATAAGATCAGCAAAGAGAGGCGAAAAGAAAAGCAGAGAAAGGAAACAAAAAACCGCACAACAACCGGCGAGCTATTTAAAGCCCCTGGGACTGGCATTCGAATCGACAACTGAGCTTTGTGTTCTTGTTTGCCGACACCAATTCTTTGGCTCCACTACTTAAAGCATTAGACCGCCTACTCCTATCTACCTTGTCAACCGAAAAAAAAAAAACTCGACCTACCTCAATCGAAAACACACATTACAACATCGCCACACCCCAAAAACCCAATGGCGCATTACGACAGATACTCACCTCCTCCGAGATACTCCGAGGTGCCCCGCGGCGGCTACGGTGGCAGAGGAGGCCGCGAGCCTCCTTACTCGGCACCTCGCCGCTCCTCGTTCGACGGTGCCTCACGCCCCAGATATGACGACAGGCCGCGCTACGACGACAGGCCGCGCTACGATGACAGGCCACGATACGACGACAGGCCTCGCCACGATGACAGGCCGCGCTACGACGACAGGCCCCGTTATGACGACCGCCCCCGCGACCGGGACCGGGACCGCTACCGCAGCGAGCCCGAACGCCCCAGGTACGCGGAGAGGGACCGACCTCGCGACAGCTACCGTGACTCGGACAGGCCCCGTGACCGCGACCGGTACTACCCTCCCCCGGCCGGCGGCAGAGGCGGCGGTGGCGGTGGCGGTGGCCTGCACAGGTCCAACACGACTGGCAACCGGTCGTCGGGAGCAGCAGCAGCAGCAGCAGCAGGCGCCGGCGCAGCTGCGGCAGCCGCCAGGCCCGGCCTGGCTCGGAGCAAGACGACCAAGGACATCGCGTCGGCCCTCAAGAGCCTGCCGTGGCAAAAGGTCGGCATGGCTGTGTTCGAGGCCGGAGCCGCGGCGGCGGCCAAGGAGAAGGGTGGCTGGAACGGCGCCAAGGCCGGAAAGGTCGCCACCACTGCCCTCGGTGCCGGCTTCATGTCTGCTGTCAACAGCAGGGGCGGCAAGAACGGCGGCGGCGGTGGTCGTGGCGATGGCGACCGACCAAAGTCGTCGGGTGGCAAAGGCGGCTACGGCGCGTTCGCGGCCCCCCTGGCTGGCGTTGCTGGGGACCTGCTCCTGAAGCAGTTCGCCAAGCGCGGCAGCGGCAAGAAATAACCGACAAGGCATCCTAGCTTTCTATCGTCTTTTTCTTTTCTCCGCACGGCGTTCTCTCAACTCCGCTTCCTCTTTTGGCGTCCTGCCGATATTGTTTAAACGCCGACTGCTCAAAGTTGTTAGATGGTCGCAAGGCCATTTTCCTTTTTATTTTCGGGCCTCATCTTCTCTTCTCTTCTCTCACCAGCGTCATTTCTTTTTGATTTATCCCTTTCTTTGTTCTGTCTCTTCGTTTTGAATCGGGTCGACCGACGGCGACATACTGCGAAGGTCGGATAGCAGGCACTATGATGATACCATGATTTCTTGCTATGTGTTGCTTTGGCTGGAATGCCATTCTAGATTTTGCTCAAGGGCGAATGCCACATGCGTTTTTATTTTACCGCGTCATTCGGATACCGTAGACACTTGTGTTGTTCGTATTTAGGCAGTGGACAAATAGCAGCTATATACATAACGGACGCATCCCAACTGTTGCTTCCTCTTTCCACATGAGCCATTTTTGAGCCGAAGAGCCACATATACTCCCACGTCTCGAGGCCCCGCGGAACTTGGGTCCGATACTCTAGCAGGTGAAGACGCTTGGGCCCGGGATGGTGTATGACTTGAAGTTGTTGTAGATCTAGGCGAGTTTGAGCAACGTGAGCAAGTCTCCGGCCAGGTAGATGGACGGTGGGATTTCTTTCTAGAAGACAGGGAACCTACGTTGGCGGTGTAGCCCGGGTCGGTGGCCTTGATGAAGCCAGGGATCTTGACGGTGTTGGTCGGGGTCGTGCTGCCTCCACCCGAGACGCGGACCTGGGCGCAAGAGATGTAGAACTGTCGAGCGAATGCGAAATGATTAGCATTTTTATATCAAGCACGCATGGTGACGCAAAGGAGTAAGTAGCTTTCCTCACCTGGGGCACGCCACCGGGGTTGTGGATGGCCAGCGACTGAATACGCAGCAGGTATTCGCCGTCGGGGATGCAGCGCGGGATGGTGCTCGTGTAGGAGCCCGTCATGGGCCAGGATGACTGGCCGCCGTTGAAAGACGGGCCTTTGTTTAAAGTCAGCCGCTGGTGGTAGTGCCAGAACAAGACGCGCGAGTTGAGCCAGACTCACCCCAGTCCTGCGTCTTGAACCAGTTGCCGTCGCCCTGGTAGGAGGATACGCTTCCTGGGGCCTTGGACATGTAGCTGTGATGTAAGGAGTTGGCGATCAGCTGGCTGGTCTGGTGCCAGGGAGTCTGGTGGGAAAGGTCTGATTTACACCGAGATGGGCCCTTGGTGGTAGACGGGCTGTTATGGTTGATGGTCATGTCAGTCTTGTGGTGATCCAATCTTTTCCCCTTCTCTTCTAGTCCGCCATGTCTTACAGTGTCGAGGCTAAAGGTGAACGAGCCTCCGGCCTTGATGTCGACGATGCTGGTGGTGCCGCCGTTGAGGCCGCCCTCGTTGCACCTCAGGTCCGGCGAGCTCAGCGACGTCACGGGCGAGTTGTAGTTTGTGTTCTTCCGGATGTGCTGGTACACGGGGAACTTGGTGCCGCCCACGCTGAGCTGCTGGAAGATGTAGTGGGCCGAGACGTCGCCGACGGCCAGCGACAGGGCTGCCGCGATGGAGAGGAAGCCTTTCATGGTTTCGTGGCGGGGTGGGGAGGTTTCTGGCTGGGTGTGGTATAGTCGTGCCTGCGTTGGTGACAAAAAGGGAGAGAGGTGGATGAGGTGAATGGATGCAGGTGCTGCTGGCTGATGGTAGCAGGAGGGCGGCTCTCCCCCGTGGGTTTATATGAAAAGGGAGGGCGGCTGGCCGAGAAGCAAGGCCGGGGCCAGACGCCCCGATTCCGTCTGCCCATCTGCCTCGAGGCTGCGTCAGAAAGCCCTCACTGAAGGGCACGAGAATGCCGACGCCTGTCTGCAGCAGACAGCAAGAGTCCACAAAACGGCCTGCTTGGCTCCCGAACTGCCGCCATCTTGTGGGAGGGATGAGTGGGACGTTGTTCGTCTCTACAAACGGGCCGGGGCTTCCGCGGACCAAGCTAGCAGGTCGCTATCTCCAGCGCAAAGCCGAGGTGTGTGCAATGCGGCACGGGAGAGGCAATTCGAGATACGGCTCGGCTGGACGCCTGCCTCCGAGTGGTCGAGCCGTGGTCTAGGAGTGGGCTGGGGAGAAGTGGATACCATGGAGGAGCCGTATGGAGGGAGGTGCTGGACAACTTAAGCCGCTGCCGGCACGCGCTCGCTACTTGGCTTGCTACATAGACATGCATCGGCGCCCCTCGGATGAGAAGCAGCGAATATTTCATGGAGTCTCAGTCACCCAGTAGGAGCTGGCTAAAGATCTTCCGTCATGGGATATGTCGAGAACGTATACTCCAGTTGTGATATTGCATGCAGCCATCAGAGCAGAAGTCAAGGGATGTCAGGTCACGCGTCTGGATGGTTGTGTGTGGGGTACGCAGGCAGGACACAGAAAGAAGAGAGGGCTGCCATTTAATCTAAGTGATGCTAGTGCCCAATTTCGTCATTCGTGGCTCCGAAGAACGGAGGCAGGCGTTCGTCCGTCGCGGCTGCTTTGAGTCAAAGAGGCTGGGCGATTGTTCAGCATGAATCCAGATGTCGGCAAGGCAGGTACGCCTCGCCTAGACCGCCTGCCGCCCGAGGGCTTCCCAGGCGGGGCAGGTCCTGCATCTACCGCCCAAAACTCTGCGAGACACACCCCTCAAGGTCTGCCGGCCTTTGCGGCATCGTGGGCTGATGGTGTTGAGGATAGGCCCTCGCTGGGCCGTCCAAAAATCGCCTGCGCCCCGTCCTCCCTGGGAGACGCGGTCCTACGAGCCCTGTGATCGGCTTCTTCGCTGCAGCTACGACGCCGCGGGGAATCCTCTCATTGGTGTCATATTTCGTCTTCCGCAGGCAGGACGAGGTTCCAGCAGTGGAGATTCTCCTCTCGGCCAATTTCTATATCTGTGCTTCCTACCACGGCGATCCTGATGTTGGAGACTGCCCCGTAGTTCCCGCAGAGATGGGGTCTCGCATCTCAAAAGAGACGACATTGGAGAGGGTACCGAGTCCCCACCACATCTCACGGCATCGCCGCAGCTGTCGGTGGGCATGTCCGAAGCCATGGGGGTCGCGCGATGGAGCGTTCGGCCCGCGGCTCTATCTCGAGATGCAAACCACGGTCGCCAGCGGAGCAGCGCGTGGGCTGTTCGTCAGGGGTTCACGATCCGTACGGATCGGTGTCGACAAAAGGCAGGAGCCAAGCAGGTGGACAGATGGGGTCCGGCACCGAAGCTCTGCGAAACAAAAATGCGATTCCGGGCGTCCTGATGCTCGTGCTGTTCTTGGCTCACATTTCCCTCCCTTGAACCCGCGGCAGCTCTAGGTAGCACGGCCCGTGACCGCGGCAGATCCAGAGCGGGCATCCATCCGTCTGGACAGTGCCAATGGCCCGTTGAGGCCTCTTCGGCGGCGGACTCTCCAGGGAATGCGGAGGGTCAGGCTCCGTCGCCACATTTTCTGTTGCGAGCGCTACCGAGCCACATGGACAGCCAAGCCTTCAGATAACCAAAGACATCGGTACCTAGGTAGGTAGGTAGGTATGTACCTTGGTGTTTGGTGGCTGGTGCTCTGCTGATTGCTTCCTCTTCCACGTGGGAGAGACATCTCGTGGCCGCCACGATTTGTTCGTCACGTAGTCCGAACTCACGACGGGACTTCTGATTTCGATCGCTCGTCCCGAGTAAGCAGTCGGTCCGGAGGCTCCCCTGTCAAGTTTGCCGCAATTGTCGGCAAGGGGTCGGCTTGCCGTCCACTGACCAGCTTCGTGAGTCCTAAACCCCTGAGACGCCCGGCGGATAGGCGGCAAGCTTTGCCCGGATCCTAGTGACATTTCTCGTTTCGCGATACTGCAGTGGAGAACACACAGCAACAGGGAAGACGGCGCGGGCAAGAAAGATTGTTTGTGTTTTATGGCGAGGCCGCTGCTGCAGGCCCTGTCGGCTCGGTAGATGTCGCAAGAAAGAGCGGCCAATGGAGCACGACCAAGTTACCCGACCCCAACTGGCCAGAGCCTGACCGACGCCGTTGAAGAGGCGGGATGTCCGACGCCAGCGGTAGCCGATTGCGCATAACAGGCGGAAAAATAACGTACGCTGCGAATCCACGCTGACTGGCTTTACAGCGTACGACTGGAAACACCCGACACCGGACCCATACCTCATGGCCTGCTCCGCTGATTTATCCAGAGTAGCGCTCAAATTCAGCCGCGGCTCAGTCGTCTTCGATGAGCGGCCGACTTCCCACATGCTTCCTCTAGATGCCAAGACTTTTGCCGCCGATCCGCAAACAACGGCACATCCACCCTGCCTGTCGGTCTGGTCATCCCTTGCAAATGCCGTCTCTGCAACAGTCCGGCTACCCGTCTCATCCGTCGCGGGCCCGTGATAGACTTGGAGAAGGGTGTTCCAGGTCAAGTGCTGCCAATTGCACCTAGGCCAAGAGGGCCCGTGGCCGGAAGCCAGTACCTGCAGGAATAGCTGTCCCCAGCCGGTTTGGGGTCTCGCTGGAGGAGGCTCTTCGGCTCCTCGGGTCGTCGCCGCGGATGGTCCCCGCACTTCGACCCGACCGAGCGGGAGCGGCGAGCAGCAGGACTGGGTTGAGCTGGCTGGCCTGGCTGCGTGTGGCCGGCTAGAGTCGCGTCTAGCCAGCCGGCCACGTCCCACATCTACGCCCACGTATCCGGCACAACCAGTCCTGTTTGCCGAAATGCAAATCCGCGCCACCTCGGTGGGACAATCAAAACTAAATCCCAGTCACTGCCATAGGCTGTGCTAGAGTCGAGGAGCTCGGAGTTGGGGATGGCCCGTCACCGATCCAGGAATCACCGACTTCCCGTCATGCTCAATCTACCCCAATACCGCCGCGAACCAGTTCCCCGCTGGATATATTCTCCGCAGTTGCATTGCCAACCTCGCTTGGCTCTTCGCCGTCACATGAGCGTGAGGAGCAGGACCGAGTTGGTTGCCGCCAACGCCTTTGCCTCGCGGCTGGAACTTGGGCCAGCACACAAAGGTCCTGCAGTCTTTATTGGGGATGCAGCTCGCCTCCAGGCTGTAGGAGAATAAACAAGCACCATTTGAGAGGCGCGCCGAGGCAACGTGAGGGTGCCCGTGTGGGGGTAAGAAGAGAAAGAACACCAAGATCATGTCGGAGCCACAGGTGAACCGTCCGAGTATGTCGATCGGCGAGTCCTGGGAGCACGGTGGATCGACCTTATGGATCAGTGCTTTGTCGATATTGGAGCCTTTGCAGCCTAATGTCGTACCCAGCAAAGGGACGACAGACGGTGCACAACACATTAATCTAGCCGCGCTGCGGCTGTTCCTCGGTTCGCCCGTCCATTTCAGCCACAGATACCGGGCGGTTGCTCCCTGGGGTGTTTATCTTTCCACTTCGGGACTCGGGAAGGCACCCCCAGATCTCCGTGCCTTTGCAACCTCCGGCCCACATTGCGGCGGAGATGGGTAGAGAGAGAGAGAAAGGAAGAAACGTCGCGGGGAGGAGTTTCGTCTTGCATCTAGGCGGCCGGTCAAGCGAGACCGTGGCGGTTGGCGTCGATGATTGTGCCGTAGGCCTGGGCTGGGGTCGGAACCGAGAGGGTATATTACCGGGTCAGTCTCCCTCCAGCTTCTTCATGGCCTCGTCCCCTCTCCCTTGCCTACCTCCTCTCTCGCTCTCCCGTCGCCACCGTGGTCTGCCCTTTGCTGGCAGCGTTTGTTTGACCAGAGACATAGCAAGGCAGAGATGCAGCTACGCCGTCGTGTTGCCTCCGCCGCGGCCGCGGCTGCGCTTCGTAAGCCCACTCCTTTTTAGCCTGCTCTTCCTCCTTGCTGCTTGTTGAAATGACAAATCCGGCTGACGGAGCCGCTCGACAGTCGCGCAGCCGTGCCTGGCCCAGACACCCACGTTTGTGACGCACGAGTCCGGCGTGAGGTTCGGCACCTGGTCTGCCGAACAGTCGACAAACCAGGCCGCGTTCACGTTTGGCATGGCCCTCCCGGAGAATGCTTTAACCACAGATGCGACCGAGTACATTGGCCTGCTAGTATGTGTTGCTGGAGATCTAGAGATTTGCCGACTCGATAATGGGGCACAAGCTAATCACCAGCCAACTGCGATCTTCAGAGATGCGCCAGGACCAGCGCCACCGAGACCGGCTGGTGCGGCCTGTCCCACGGCCAGTCTGGGCAGATGGTCGGGGCCCTGCTGCTGATGGCCTGGCCGCACGACGGCCAAGTCCTGACCTCGTTCCGCTACGCCAAGGGATACAGCATGCCCGACGTCTACACTGGAAACGCAAAGTTGACCCAGATATCGTCCAAGGTCACCGACACCTACTTCGAGGTTGCATACAGGTGTACCGACTGCCTGGCCTGGAACGAGGGTGGTGACACCGGGAAAGCGGCGACGAGCGACGGCTTCCTGGTGCTCGGCCGTGCTTCGGGCAGCAAGACCCCTGGCAACGCCGCCTGTCCAAACCAGATCACTTTCGGTTTCCACGACAAAGGCTTCGGCCAGTACGGCGCCTCGCTGCAAGGCATCGCCAACGCGTCGTATAGCTCTTGGACTGCGCTAGCCACCAAGACAGTGACCGGAAACTGCGGCGGGACCACCACATCGATGTGAGAATCATACACGCTCTCATTTCTCGGCGAAGTTCCTGCGGGCAGCGTGCCGCTGGGAAGCCAGAAAATGGCAAAAATGCTGATGCCCACCTGCAAGGCCAATTACCACCACCTCCGCCACAACCACGACAACCTCCACTGCCACGAGCACCACAACGGTCCCTACGTCGTACAAACCAGCCCCAACCGAGACGTTTGATTACGTCGTCGTCGGTGCCGGCGCCGGCGGCATCACTGTTGCCGACAAACTCAGCGAGGCTGGGCACAGCGTGCTGCTTATCGAAAAGGGACCTCCGTCTTCGGGACACTGGGGTGGCACGATGGGTCCTGAATGGCTGAAGGGCACCGGACTGACACGGTTCGATGTCCCTGGCCTTTGCAACCAAATCTGGGTCGACTCGGCTGGTGTTGCTTGCACGGACATGGATCAGATGGCAGGATGCGTTCTTGGTGGTGGCGTTGCCGTCAATGCTGGCCTTTGGTGGAAGGTTCGTTCGTGATCCAGTCCAAACCCCCTGGGAACCACATATGCTAACAAGGCCGCCTGCAGTCGAACCCCCTCGACTGGGACGTCAACTTCCCGGCGGGTTGGAAGTCGGCCGATATGCGATCCGACGAGAACCGCGTTTTTTCACGCATCCCTGGCACCACCACGCCGTCGACGGACGGCAAGCTTTACCTGGCCCAGGGCTTCGACATGCTCGCGAGCGGGTTCAAGAAGTCCGGGTGGCAGCGCATAGAGAATCCCAACACGATGCCGAACCGCAAGAACCGAACCTACGGCCACACGGTCTTCATGTTTTCGGGCGGCGAGCGTGGCGGGCCGCTGGCGACGTACCTGCGCACGGCTAGCCAGCGCAAGGGCTTCCGGCTGATCACGGACACGGCAGTGAGGCGGGTGGTCCGCAAGGGTGGACACGTGTCGGCCGTCGAGATCGAGGGCAACCCGGCGACGGGCATGGGCTACGAGGGGGTGGTGAAGCTGAGCGACAAGGGCTCTGTGATCCTCTCGGCCGGCGTTTTCGGGACGGCCAAGGTCCTGTTCCGCAGCGGCATCGGACCAGCGGACGCTCTCGCCACGGTCAAGGGCTCGGCGACGGATGGCGACTCCATGATCGGCGAGAAGGAGTGGATCAACCTGCCCGTGGGGTACAACCTGGTGGACCACGTCAACACAGACGCCATCGTGGACCACCCGTCCGTGGTCTTCTACGACTTCTACGAGGCGTGGAAGACGCCCAACGCGACCGACGAGGAGCGGTACCTGCGCAACCGGTCCGGAATCCTGTCGCAGGCTGCGCCCAACATCGGGCCCATGTTCTGGGAGGAGATCAAGGGCTCGGACGGTGTGGTGCGGCAGCTGCAGTGGACTGCGCGCGTCGAGGGCACGACCAACACGTCCATGACGCTGAGCATGTACCTGGGCCGCGGCTCGACGTCGCGCGGGCGCATGTCCATCACGCCGCAGCTCAACACGCGCGTCGTGACGCCGCCGTACCTGCGCGACGAGCACGACAAGGAAGTCGTCGTCAAGGCCATGGACAGCATCCGCAAGACGCTTGGCGTCATCTCGGGCCTGACCTGGCACGTGCCCCTGGACGGCCAGACGAGCCAGGAGTACGTCGACTCGCTGCTGACCACGCCGGCGCAACGCCGCGCCAACCACTGGATGGGTGAGTTTCGCTGATGGCTCGCTTCTTGGCTTCTCTTCTTCTCCTTCTTCTTCTTTCTTTTTGCGTGTGGCACCCGAGCTAACCAGAAACCCCAAACTGGCACAGGCACCGCCAAGCTGGGCACCGACGACGGCCGCAAGGGCGGGTCGGCGGTGGTGGACCTTAACACCAAGGTCTACGGCACCGACAACCTCTTTGTCGTGGACGCGTCCATCTTCCCCGGCATGGTGACGGGCAACCCGTCTGCCATGATCGTAACCGCAGCCGAGCATGCCGCCGGCAGGATCCTAAGGCTCCATGGCAGGAAGAGATGCGTCAAGAAGCGCTCCACGTGCTCCACATCCTGAGCATGGATGAAGGGTCGGACTGGAGGGCATCGTCGTCGGGGCAGCGATCCGTCAAACCAAACGGACGGAAGGTGGCTTTTTGGGACTTGAGTGTATGAGGACGCGATACTTGGTACCACACAATAGCGATGAAACAAAAGCGAGTACGACAAGTGAGACCTTTCAATGACTGCAGTTGGGATGTGACAGCGTAGGGTGCGGACATGCTAATGCCCGTTGTGCCGCGGCCTAAATTACCGTCACGTGACACCGCGGATGGGTTCGTGTTAGCGCAACTGTTCAGCCGCACGCCCTGAAACGGTTAAATACGTCATAGCAATCGCTCACACTGTGACGGGCGACGACTTCCCAAGTCCATCCGAAATAATTTGGATGTTGAAGAGCAGAAGCGAAGAACTCAAAAATTATGTGCGGAAGATACGCACTGGCTTTGGTAAGTACCAGATGGCCCCCGTCTTAAGCGTCGCTTCTCTCCTTATATTGATGCTGTAACTTTTCAATGCACAGCGGCCGTCGCAGATCCGGCAGTTGCTGGAAGACGACGACATGCCGGTCTGGGATGCGCCACCTGACCCAAATGATGGAGGCGGTGATGAAGGCGACGGCGGCGGTGGAGATGGTGAAGACGCCTCTTCACAGCAGCAGCAGCAGCAGCAGCCGCGTCAATCTTATAATTTCGCTCCGGGATACAACGGCGTCGTCTACAGAGCCGACGTGCCCGATTTCGGCGCCGGTCCCCACCGCGGGCACGGCGAAGATGGGAACAGCAAGCCTGCCGCTGCGTCACCAGCCCGCAAGGGTTCTGAAGCAAACGACGGCGAGGTCCGCTACAAGCTCCAGGCCATGAAGTGGGGCCTCATCCCCTTCTGGACCAAGCACAATCCCAACTACGCGACTGTGCTGAAGACCATCAACTGCCGCGACGACTCGCTGGCTGCTGGCGGCGGTATGTGGTGCGTCACGCCTCTTCGCTTTCTCTTTTAAAGGTGGCTCCACGCGGGAGTGGGAATTTGGCAACTTACAAGGAAAACCGAACCTCTGATGCTCGGGGGCAAAAAAAAAAAACAAAAATACCAGGAGCACCATGAAAGCACGGAAGCGGTGCATAGTCCTCGCCCAGGGCTTCTACGAGTGGCTCAAGGTCGGCAAGGAGCGGATACCGTACTACACGAGGCGAAAAGACGGCAAACTGCTGTGCATGGCCGGGCTGTGGGACTGCGTGCAGTACGAGGGTAGGTAGTGGTTAAATACCCACCCATCCATCTCCCCTCGGTTGAAGCCTTTTTCGGATTGACACATTGCATATCCGCCTACCCCCGACAGGCGACCAGCATAAGACGTACACATACACAATCATCACCACCGACTCCAACAAGCAGCTCAAGTTCCTGCACGACCGCATGCCCGTCATCCTCGAGCCGGGCTCCGAGGCCCTGCGCACGTGGCTGGACCCGGCCCGCTTCGAGTGGTCCGCCGAGCTGCAGTCTCTGCTGCGCCCCTTTGCCGCCGACGGCGAGCTCGAGGTCTACGCCGTCAGCAAGGACGTCAACAAGGCCGGCGGCAGCTCGTCGCCGTCCTTCATCATCCCCGTCGCCAGCAGGGAGAACAAGTCCAACATTGCAAACTTCTTTGCCCCTGCGTCCTCCCCTGTCAAGGAGAAGAAGGAGCTGCTGCAGCCGAAGCACGACTGGGGTGTGACGGCGGCGGCTCGGGGAGATTTAACCAAGGAGAAGGTGGTGAAGCCCGCCGAGACCGACGCCGCCGCAAAAGATAAAGACGAACCTGCCAAGCCGTCGGGTCCCAAACGCTCGGCCGAGCTGGGGCCCATCAACGGCGACGAACAGCCGCCGGGCAAGAAGCAGGCCACTCCGGCGTCGAGCAGGACAATCAGTGCGACCAAGAATTCCGTCAAGAGCCCAAACAAATCCAAGCCGAAAGCATCCGCTGGGACGCAGAAAATCACCAAATTCTTTGCCGCAAAATAGGGGCGTGATAGAGGCGGGGAGAGCCTTTCGAATGAGATGCACGCAAAAGACACCGGCACAAGAACAATATGGAGGGGCGGAAATTTCAAGCTGATGACTGTCGTCTGCGTGGGCAAGCGCAGAGGTTCATTTGGATCGGTAGTAGCGCTCAATTCGCCAAATTCATATGCATCAATGTCTCTCGTAATAAAAGCCTGTATGTGCGGAAAGGCCCGAACACAAGTGTAGTCCATCTCGCCTATTTCCGCATCCATAAATGGCCTCGCTCTTTTGCTCGTGTCAATACTAGCTCGCATGGCTCAGCGCCGCGTCTTGCGGCCCGCGATGCAGTCGTTCCACGCATCCTCGAATGGGGTAGGGCGAGGACGGCAGTCGTCAGGCCTTAGGTTGAGAGCGCGCACGATCTGGCAGGCGCCGGTACCGACCGACATGGTCTGGCCCATGATGATACACTCGCTGACGCCCTCGATGCGGTCCGTCTTCATGCCGGCGGCCGCGGCGAAAAGGTGGTCGGGCGTCTTCTCGAACGACGCCAGCTGGAGGACGCTGTCGCGCATCTTGGAGAGCCCGAACCGCGTGATGCCCAGCACGTCGCCCTTGTACGTCATGACGTCGGCGAGCAGCTGCATGTGACGCGGGTCGATGCCCATGTCTCCCATCACGGCCGCGATCTCGGTCGCGATGGTGGTCCGCGCCGCCTCGATGCCCAGAACATCGCGGTTCTCCATGACGTTGTTGGACTTGGTCTTGGTGCCGATGACGCCTTCGGTCGTCATGCAGGCGCGCAGGCCGTAGCCCTCCACCAGCACCGTGTGCTCGCTCTTCTCCGACGTCTGGATGATGGCTCGGGACGCCTCCGGATACCCAGAGATGGGCACCGTCGGGAGCATGCGACGGAGGTGGTTAACCCTGAGCAGCAGATCCGGGTTCTCCTCCATGGCGGAACTGCGGCTCCTCGCCGCCTTCTTGGCAGCCGCGACATCGACCCAGGTATTTCTCACAACAATCTCGATACTGCTGCTGCCCAGCCTGAGATCGTCAGGCTCAAGCTTGAGCTTCTTGTGCTTGCAGATGGCCTCGGCTATGTCCGCCATCCCAATGCCAAGATGCATGTCCTGCAACACGCCCATGTCAAACTGAAGCACGACGGAGCCGGCATCGGCCTTCCACTCATCCTCAACATACCGGAGGACATCGGAAATGTACGTCTTCTCGATCCTGCCCTTGACTACACGAGCAGCTTCGATCTGCTTGTTGTTCATCAACGGGCAGGTGATGACTGGAGTGCTGATCAACTTGGACGCGTTGATGATCTCTTTGATACGGGGCACACCTTGTGTGATACTCATACCAGCGACACCGGCGAAATGGAAAGTCTTCAGCGTCATCTGCGTACCGGGCTCGCCGATCGACTGCGCACCGACAGCACCCACGGCGTGGCCCGGCTCGACCTTTGCCCTCTCGTGCTTCTCCTGGCAGAGGTTGAGAAACTTGAGGAGCGTGTTCTGCGACACCTTGGCAACCCGGTTGACCTGTGCAACCCTTGCTGGATCCGCGATCGAGTCGTCTGCACCTCTGTCATCGCTACCCCCGGGAGACAAACCAATCTGTCTTCGGATCTTCTCGAGCCTGTCTGCACGGCCCTGCACGTAGCCATACACACTCTTCCAGAAGTTCCGCGCGCTCTCGTGCTCGTCGATGCTGCGGTCCCTCTGGTCATCGTAGGGTAATGGGCTCTTGTTGACAAGGTCATAGCGAGCGTAGCGCTGCCGCTGTGTCTCGATTACTTGGTCGCAAAATTGCAAGATTTCCCAGGGAAGAAGCGACCTCTCGCCGTTGTCCCAGGTCAGAGCTTCTGCGTGGGTCCATGTCCGGTCGAAATGGACAGGCACGGCAGTTCCCTCCATGTCGACGGGATCTAACTTGTCGGCGCCGAACTGGAACTGGACGATACCTCCGCCCGAAGTGCGGACGGTGTCGTCGTACTGGGTCGAGAGATCCTCGAGCGACTTCATTAACCGCCGCGACATGTATCCTGTCTCGGCCGTCTTGACGGCTGTATCGACAAGACCTTCGCGTCCCGAAATGGCGTGGAAGAGAAACTCGGTAGGAAGCAGACCAGAATAGAAGCTATTGGCCACGAAGCCCTTGGAGGGGGGCTGGCGAGAGTTCTTGTGGAAATGCGGCAAACTTCGGTCCTGGAAACCATCGGGTACACGCTGGCCTCCGATGATCTGCTGTCCGACGGCAGCGACCATCTGGGCCACGTTGATTTCGGAACCCTTGGACCCAGACTTGGCCATGATCAGGGGCGCGTTGTTGCGGCTCAGCGTCTCAACGCACTTGGCACCGGCCTGCTGACGCACCCGACTCAGAATGCCCGAGATGGAGTTCTCCAGCGTTTGCTCAAGATCGCACCCGGCGGCTTTCTGAAGCTTTCCAGCCTTGAACGTGTCGATCAGGTCGTCACACTTGCGGTCCGCATCTCTCACAAGCTTGTCCTTTTCCACACGAAGCTCCATCGTCGGGAAGACGTCGCCGACGCCGATGGAAAAGCCACGGTTCCCCAGCGTTCGGGCGCACAGTTTCGCCAGGCGGTTCATGGCGGTGACCGCATAATCAGGCCCGAAGTCTCGAAGAATAACATAGAAGATGGAGTCTTTCTTGCCGCCTCCGACGATTGACTTATCCATCACGCCGCACATGATCTCAGAGTTGCGGATAATGAGCCAGCCGTCGTTGGGGCACAGGTCAGGCGCCTCGCCGGGGCGGACCTTGTACTCACGGCACTTCGCGTCTAGGTTCACCTTGACCGGCGACTCCTTGTTTGGTCTCATGAGGACGTTGAAGATTTGCTTGCCAGTCCAGAGCGCGCACGGCTTGAGGATAGCCGGGGGAGGGAGCTCAAGGTACTCCTTTCCATCGACCATCATGTGCTGGCAGAGGTATGTGAAAACCTTGCGGCTGAAGAAGTTGTCTTTGCTACTGAGGAGATAGGCTGCCGTGATGAAGTCCTGGGTGGCAGCGATGATGGGCTCGCCGTTTTTGGGTGTGGCTAGATTGTGCTTGACACCCATGAGGTTGATGGCCTCTGCGCGGGCTTCCTCCGTCTGGGGCACATGGAGATTCATCTCGTCGCCGTCAAAGTCTGCATTGTATGGCGTGCAGGCACACTCGTTGAGGCGGAAGGTCCTCCAAGGGCGGACCTTCACCAAGTGGCTCATGATACTGAGCTTGTGGAGCGAGGGCTGTCGGTTGAAGAGCACGATGTCGCCGTCCTCGATATGCCGTTCGACAACATCCCCAAACCTGAGGTTATTGGCCACGTCGTCACGGTTGCCAAATTTGAGGTTCATCTTGTAGTCGCCGTCTCCGTCCTGCTTGATGACAGCCTGTGCTCCAGGCCAGGTTGCTGGGCCATTGCGGACACACTGCTGAAGCTTGGCCAGGTTCTGGTACTGAACGCGCTCGGGATATGTCAAGTTCTTGGCCACCAGGATAGGAATAGCGACCTGGTCGATCCCAAGGTTGGGGTCAGGGGAGATGACGGTTCGGCCCGAGAAGTCCACTCGCTTGCCCGACAGGTTGCCACGGAACCGGCCTTGTTTGCCCTTCAGACGTTGGCAGAAACCACGAGTCATCTTTCCAAATCCGGGCTGCCCGAGCCCGGGTACCTCGCTGTTGACATACATGGCTATCTGCAGCTGCAGGAACTCCCACTGCTCCATGATGGTCTGTATCGGGTGGCCCTTACTAAGGGCACCACGGATGAGACCTGCTATGTGGACGATTTCGGCCAACTTGGTCGTAATATCGTCTTCGTTGCTGGCATTGTCTTGGGCAACCGAAGGGCGGATGCAGATGGGCGGTGCGGGTAGGTACTGCCAGAGGAACATCTCGGGCCTGCCTTCACACGGGTCCAGCCCAAGGAGTTCGCAGTCGGTAGGGCTGATCATCTTGAAGAGTGTGAGCACTTTGAGGGGGTTTAAGTCCTCCATGGCCTTTCTCAGGTGCTTGTCTAGGTCTGGGACTGCCTTCTTGGCGTAGAGAAAAGAATTGTCGAAGACGATCTTGCTATCGGGCGGGACCTTCTTAGCCGAGTTTGACTTGTTGAAG
Source organism: Magnaporthiopsis incrustans (assembly GCA_003049425.1). NCBI lineage: Eukaryota > Fungi > Ascomycota > Sordariomycetes > Magnaporthales > Magnaporthaceae > Magnaporthiopsis > Magnaporthiopsis incrustans. The sequence continues at coordinate 107,089 of PYSR01000030.1, read as the reverse complement.
GCGACGAACTTGTCATGCGCCAGCTTCAAGACACCAATCTTTCTGATAGTACCGTTGATCGAGTCACAGTAAGGACATATCTTGACCTTCCGGCATTGCTCGTTGATCCTTTTGCAAATACCTGTACGGCGGAGGTTGTCGATCCCAGGACGCCTCAGCTCGGCCAGGAACTTTCGGCGTTCCGGTTCGGTAAGGAGAACACGCGCGCAGTCCTATGCAGACTGACAGTGAGCAGAGTGCCCGGGTGCGGTGGAGGCCAGAGAGAATACATGTGGCCAACACACCTTGCAGATATTCTGCAGAATCGTCTGCACAAAGCGGAGGTACCCGATGTGGAAGGCTGGCAGGGGCAACCGCACATGGCCGAAGTGACCGCTGCAGTTCTGCAGGGGCTGAGCGCATGTTTGGCATTCGGCCGTCTTGCTCGACGTGCCCTATCATAACAGTCTGGTCAGCCCAGCCCAGGTCGCGGACAAAACCAATAAAAAAAGAAAGAAAAAAAAACAACACAGTTGGTGGCCTACCAGGCGGTGGTCGAGGGGTCCATGGCGCGAGGGTGTTCGATTGTTCTCAATGTCGTAGAGCTGTTTTTCCGAAATCTCAAGAACGCCTTGGTTCACTATGTCTTGGTTCGACCTGCGTAACAGTTCCCGACTGTTAGCCCGGCCGTGTCTCCCTCGCCGTCTTTCCACCTTCTCCCGAGCTGCCGAGGCCGACGTACTGTATTCCGAATTTGAGCTCTTTGAAGCGCATTGGCAGCTGGTCGACGAATTGCTCCTTTACCGGCAGCGCCGGCGCAGTCTCCTCAATCGCCATGATGGCGGCAGTCTGTTGACCCAGCACTGCGGCAGCCTCGAAGAAATCGCAGTTGTCGCAAGTCGTTGGGCCGAGGTCCAGAGGGGAGTCGATCGTGACAGAGCGAGGCTACGGCGGAATGCAGCTGGTGGGTGCAATCAATGGCAGCCCGGTTCGTCCTCCTCGGTCATGGGTTGGGTCGTCGTCGCAAATCCATCGTTATCGGAAAACGGAGGCGGAAAGCATAACGCGATTTGAATTGGCGATCTTGCTACGGCGACGCGACGCAACTTTTTTTTCCCCCTCCGCGCAGGCAGAAGAGCTCGCGGAGTCACTCGGACCCCACCACTGTACTGCACCGAGCTTGCGGCGTGCGGGGAACGCTATGTGGGGCATTAAGGTGGCGCGCACACATAAGCGTCAGAGAGGTGCCTTTACCATCTCTTTCTCTTGGCAGGATGTTTTCGCGAATGGATGGAGAGAACCTGGGATGAGCACATCCCGCAACAAGACACAGAATATCCGCCCAGATTGGCATAGGTAGAGGTAGGTACCTAGGTAGGTATTCGGCGGTTGAAGATCGTGTTGACCCTTGTTTTTACCGCCCGCTAGACCGCTGACCGTTGTGCACTGTGCCAACATGAGCGTCTCATATGACAACGATACATTGATGTACCCTTACTCGCCGTTATGCGCACCCCACTGAAATTGCGCGCAGCTGGGCTCCTGAGCCCTGCACGCACGGGGGGATCAAGCTTGGCGGGGCAGGTGATGTTGGCGGCCACATGGGCGGGAGTTAACGGGAGCGGCCTGACGGTGATTTTGCATGACATGTGCCACCGAGTCGCAACCAACCATTTCGTCACCCTGATTCCGTGGCTCGCGACAACCTAAACCGGCGACCTAGCCTGCAAGTTGAGATTCCCGTTTGTTGACAATTGACCTGAAGCAACCAAGAATCGACCAACGCCCTGCCTATTGCTTGTCATACACCCGGCTCGGTCCACCTTGCTCCCTGATATCCCACTCACACACCCAAATTACACTCGTCGCAAGGAGGTCCCTGAACCAACGCAAACGTACCTCTGCCAACTTGGATTACGGATGAATCGAAAGCACGCTCAACGCTCCGAGCCGCACCGATAATCGCCCTTTCGGAGCACCACCCCAGTGCTGGCAGTCTTGAGTTCCCTTCACTGCCCGCTCCCTCGTTTGACCGTATCTGCTAGACTCTTAACATATCACCCCATACGATCTCTATCTCGGCCAGCTTGTTCTGTTGGAAAGCTTGCCGGATGGCAAGCTGGGAGTAGCGACGTCATGGCTCCCACGCCTGTCCATCCAGTCGACAAGAAAGTGGAAAAGGGGTACTTTTCCTCCGCCGTGGACTCTATGAACCCGTGGGCCGGAAGCCGCTGTACCACGCCGACTCCGAAAGAACCTACCTCCTCGAGCACCACGCCGCCTTTACCGTCTACCAGCGGTCCCGGCGCCGTCCCTGGCTACCACACCACCAGCCATGTCTACGGCCAGAGCCTGAAGCGGTATCCACCAGACTGCCCGCCACTAAACGTCATGTGGTTCCACGCTGTCGATGTCAGTTGGTCGCTCTTGTCTCGTGCATTTCCGGCTTTGGATCTAACACCCAGAACAGATCCCCAAGCGGAAACCCAAATTCCTGCAGTCCAAGAAGAACGCCGAGGAAAACAAGCCACCCCCCGCGCCCAAGAAGCTCGTTGCATTCTCTCCCGAAGACTCCAAGTCTCTTGAGACCACCTACCAGACAATACTGGAGGGTACCGAGAGACATCGGGGGACAGCTGTCGACAAGCACAGGAGCAGGTCGAGTCGGAGATCGGTCCTGGGAAACGACGAGACAAGATCTCGAGGACTAAGCAGAGACGACGCCCAAAACCCCAAGCACCATGTCGTTTATGTTCAAGAAGACTTCTTGTTCCAAGTAGACCTTGAGGAGAGGGAGCTGTCGCCGGTTTTCTGGCTTGGGCCCGTCTACGATGTGCGGAGAGGCACCTGGTTTTACCAGGAGGGCTCGACGCTTCGGCCTTGTGAGGAAAACCTGGCGGCACAACTCGAGGAAGGCTACTTGAAAGTAAAGCCATGGCTATACCCTGCAAGAGCCCGGAGCGACTCTGCCACCGCCAACAGCCTTACTCCTAAGCCGTCCACCGACAACCTCCGGGCAGCGTCGGCTGCGCAAGGAGAGGCCGCCTCCAAGCCGTCCGCGGCACCAGCACCGGCGCAACCGCAACACCAGCCACAGACCCACCGACTGTTTGGGACGTACATGAACAGTGTTGCAACCTACCAAGACGTCTCGGTGGCGTGGCTGACATCCGATAGCGTCTTGTCGTGGGTCACTTCGACGGTGTATGAACGGTTCGCTGGGGGCGGCTACATGAGCGGAGTCAAGTTGGTCCGTGGATATTCAGAGCCAAGCAAGGAGCCCAGCAAGGCGAAGGATAAAGAAGCCAAAGACGGCAAGGACGAGAAGGGGCTGTCCACGCCAGGGCAAGGGACCATGACGCAGCTCACGGTCGACGAAAAGCAACAAAAACTTCTCAAAAGGCGATCGGCACCTCCAGCCACGAAATCGGAAGCATCAGCCAGTACCCCTTTATTAGAAGTAGAGAGCCGAGAGAGCCGACTGCAGCGCCAGATCTCATCACTCATGGACGGGAGTGACAAGGACTCCGCCCAGGAAGCGGAAGAGGTCCGCAAGAGAGAGGAGAAGCAAATGCAGACGGACTACAATCCCCAGATTGGCGAGAAGCAAGGGCGCGACATCGACCACGTCTTTCTCGTAACACATGGCATAGGCCAGCTTTTGGGACTTAGGTATGCGGAGCTCTCCGTGTTCTCATACACGCACGACCGCCTGGGGCTGACGCGTATCACAGAATGGAGAGTGTGAACTTTGTGCACGACGTCAACATCCTGCGCAAAACCCTCAAGTCAGTCTATGCGAGCTCAGCGGACCTAAAGGCGTTGAACTCAGAAAGCGGCGAAGGCCCGGGCAACTGCCACATCCAGGTTTTGCCCGTGTGCTGGCGGCATCTCCTTGATTTCCCGAAGAAAAAGGAGAAAAAACGCGAGCGCGATTTGGGCGAGACCTACACCGAGGAAGATGAATGTGAGTGACGTTCGATCCTGTTCTCATCCCATGCTCGTTCTACCGGAGCTGGCTGACGATGATGCAGACCCTTCGCTTGAGGACATCACTGTCGAAGGGGTCGCTTTTGCTCGGTCGCTCATCTCCGACCTTGCACTGGACGTACTGTTGTATCAAAGCGCATACCGAGAGCAGATTGCCCACATTGTCCTCCAGGAGTCCAACCGAGTCTACAATCTCTTCATGGAGAGGAACCCAAAATTCACCGGCAAGGTTCACATTATCGGGCACTCGCTTGGCTCGGCAATAATGTTCGACATTCTCTGCCGGCAAAAAGAGACGCCCAAATTGGACTCTGGCAGGAACGCGCTCCGATCCTGGGCGCCACATGATCGGCCCGAGTCATCAAAGGATCCGAGAGAGCTCAAGTTCGACTTCGATGTGGAAGATCTGTACTGCCTGGGCTCGCCCATCGGCCTCTTCCAGATGCTAAAGGGGCGCACCATTTCGGCGAGGCATCTGCCCCATGCGCTCCCCTCGGAGAGCCCGCTGGACCCGGACGCTGTAGATGATCCGTTCCTGACAGCAGATGTCGGCCAGCGTGTCTCGTCCATCACAGGACTGCCCTTCTCCATCTCTTCGCCCAAGCTCGGCCAGCTTTTCAACATCTTCCACCCCTCGGACCCCATCGCCTACCGCATGGAGCCACTCATCACTCCTGCCATGTCAAGCCTCAAGTCTCAGATACTCCCATACACCAAAAAAGGCATCTTTGGCAGCGTGGCACCCCAGGGGATAACCGGGATAGGCGTTAAGGTCGGTCAGAGCGTCTCGGGTTTGTGGTCCTCGCTCAGCGCAGGGATTGCCAGTAACATCCTGAACCGCAGCCTGGGACTCACTCAGGAGGACGTGGCCAACATGTCTGCTCAGCAGCCCACAAACTCGTCTTCGGGTGCGGGCACCAACGCCCCGGGCGCCATTGCGAATGGCCAATCGCAGTCGGAGAAGGCGGCTGAGCGTAAGAAGCAGCTCGCCCGATCTTCACTCGGCGAACGGCAGGAAAGTTTCAGTGGAAACGACATCACGCTACTTGATGACGAACTCGAGACGCTCTATTCGAACTTTGAGAGCCGGCGCGTCAAGAATAAGGATGCCTGGCAAGAAGAGGAAAAGAAAGCGCGGCGGCTGAGGAGAGAGGAGATGAAGGTGCGGGCCCTGAACAGGAACGGCAGGGTTGACTACAGCATTCAGGAGTAAGTATTTGTCTCTTTACTTGACATTATTGGACCGTTTGGGTAGCTAACGTGGACCTGCAGGAGCGCACTCGACTTCAACCCCATCAACACTATTGCCTCGCATATGGCGTACTGGGCAGATGAAGACGTTGCCCATTTTATCATGTCTCAAGTCCTGTCCAATAGGACCACGTCTATTAGAAGATAATATGGGTTGTCATGTACGGCGTTGCACCACATAGGGATAGATGGTGTTCTTAGACGGATATCGGGGTTTACCTAATTGCACAAGAACTGATGGCATCTCAATGGTCCGATACACATTCTTAGCAAGCGGGTTTTCGTCATTGACTTGATAGAATAGACTCCATGATACCTTCCCCATGCTTTCCACGGACTTTGAGTCATCGTTATGCGACTCCCGTCGCCCTGCATTATGAAGCACAGAACCGGATTGATCACTGGCCCTCTAGAATGAACTCGTTCAGTCCCTAATAGCCGGTTGTTACGAAGGGCTGACGCTCTGCTCCATGATAGCCAACCCACCAGCTGGAATGCTTTTTTTTTCGTTTCCCAGCATACGCTGCATTCTGTTTTCTGACAGAAGGCTTCAGGCAAACATGCCTGCTTCTATGAACTGGATCCACGTACCACCCGCCTTGTAGGCATACTCCTCAGCAGTCTGGCCATTGGCATCCTTCAGGGCCCTGATGTCATCCTCTGGGCTGCTCAGTGTCGGCCGACGGAGCCCAAGGCCCTTGGCAACCTCGAGCGCGTCGCCGGGGAACGAGTCCTCGGGCAATCCTGACGCCATGTACAGCAGCAGGAGCGCGACCTGGGCCTGGTTCTTCTCAATGGCGATGTGCAGCGGGCTCTTCATGCCGTCGAGTGGGTCCTGGTACCTCAAGAGCTGGTTGACCGTCAGGCCGGCGCCGGCGCCGGCCCCGCCGTCGTCGTCGCCGGCCGGGGAGTCCACGTCGGCGATGATGTCCAAGAGCTCCTCGGCGTTGCCCTCGGCGCACATGGAGTGGAAGGCGTGGGCGGGGCGGAACTCGGGGTGCGTCAGGAGGTAGGCCTCCTCGGTGACGTCGGGGAGGATGTTGTAGTTCTCCTGGACGCCGCCTTCGCTCTCGTAGCGTGTCACTATTGCGACCTCCTGCGAGGCCGGGAAGACCGGGTTGGTGACCGAGGGCCCTGCCTGGCTGGTCGGCAGGTAGCTGCCGCAGGACGGGCACTTGAGCGTGACGGCGACATCTGAAGCAGAGTCCAGGAAACACTGCCTGTAATATTGCATCAGCTTTTGTGATGCTGTTCTTTTTTCTTTTCGGCTCACTGAGTCCGGCCCGGTGCCTCCCCCGCCTTACCAATGGAAATGGCAACCACATGGTAGTGAGAGGTCGTCGGGAACGGGCGCGTCGTTGCCGCCCTCCATTTCGTCCTCGTCGGTGCCTAGCACCAACGAGTCCTTACAGCTGACACACACAGACATGGTAAAATGGTAGGTAGGTAGGTAGCCTGCTAGGGACGCGTCAGAAAGGGTTCGATTTGTCACAATGTTCTGTTGCTTAAATCTAGGTGCCTGGTAGGCAGACGCGTAGCAGACAGTGCCGGACTCTGCACAGGAAATAGAGCGCGGGTAGAAACCAGGAATAAGAGACGTGCCTTGGCATCAAGACGGGAGATACAAATAGGCAGGGAACAAAGCACCGTAGTCCTTTGCCAAGAGAGAGTGGGTCGGGCGCCTCGGCTTCGGTTTATACACCAAACACAAAGAAGTGGTACGGAAAGAGGACCAAAGGAGGCAGACGGTCCTGAATCACCCAGCACGGTATAGGAAGTGAATCAAGCCGCTGGTACCAAACTTACAAGGGCTCGTGATGATTTCGTATCGATCCTCTCGTTCGGCCGCTTGCGTCCAAGCTACCGTCTTGTTTTGCAGAGTAAAGTCAGGAAGTTCTGTGACGAGAGCTTTTTTTGGTATCGGTCGCGACGGCCTTGTAAAACATCCATGGATTGACGAGAACTCTACACTTTTCATCGGCGAGCTCACTCCTTCGATTTGCCCCGCATTTTGCCGCCCACTGAGCCGACCACAAGCAAAAAAAAAGCCTGCTGTGTAAACTGCAGGAAGAAGGAGCACCTCCACCTATATATTTAAACAGTGGATGGTATAAAGAACAGGAAAGGGTATAATAAACTGGAAAGGCCATGGGAAACAGGAAAAAGGGTCTGCAGGGCAAGTATGGCAACATGTTCCAAGCACAGTTGCCCGAACTGCAGATATAGCATGTGACTGCGGTAGTTTTGTACCGTGGCATTCGAATCGATGAGCAAGTGAGGTGTATGTAATGAATATTGCGATCCAGCGAGTTACAGGCATCAATCATGTTTCGTCAATTCCAAGGACCAAATCTACACGTTCGGACAATGCGTGGCCGCCTACGCAACTCGTTGTGGCTGGTGCAACAGGTGGGGCATTACATCAGTGTTGCTTACCCGCAGGCCTCTCCCCACCCCCCACCACCCTGATCCTCAGAGCTCTGAGCCGTCACGATCGCCCGCCTCCGCAGTCTCGCTCCATTGCGACACAGCCCTTTTCGCCCTCGCATTGTGGCCGGGCAAGGAAGAAACATTGCTGGCTTTTCACCAGATTCAAAACGCATCAATTCGACCCCCCAGGGAAGCTTCCCGCACAACAGAGCCGCCGGTCGATCCGTCAACCGTGCCATCAGTTGCGCGCAATTCGTCATTTTGCAGCAGCTGTTTTGCGGCGTCATCTTCTCGCTGAGATCAAGTCATCATCTCAGCAGCCATGAACGTCCTCAAGCTCCAGAGGTTCGCTATCCGTCTCCTGCGTATCGCCCTGTAGAACCGAACTTCCGTTAACACAAAAGGCGGTGACTAGGAAATTTCCTCAGTTCCAACAGAACGAGATCTTCGAGCTGTCCAACTCATTCGCGAAGCTCGATGTCGACGACAAGGGATACCTCGACGAGGCGACGGCCATCAAGGCCACGCAACAGAGCGAACGCCAGCCGTACGATGTTGTCCGCCAGGCGCTAAAAGAGGTCGAGCTGGATTCGTCGCGCCGTGTTGAACTAGAGGATTACGTCGGGGTATGAGATCATCTGGTGTTGACGGGTGGGAGGACCGACCAAAAAAAAAAGAGTTGGAGCGAGCGCTAACGGCTTCCTATAAACAGCTCATCGCAAAGCTCCGAGATTCTTCCCCTGCTCAGAAACGTATGTCGACCGGACCGGGTCCGCTTTCTCCGTCAGGCGTTGTTGCGCAGAGAACCGGCGGTCATGCCTCAAAGTCAAGCGTCAGCGGCAAGATCCAGGTCCAAGGATCCAACGCGAACATCACCCATACCATCAACGAGGATGAGCGGACCGAGTTTACCCGCCACATCAATGCCGTTCTTGCCGGCGACCCCGACATCGGCAACCGCCTTCCCTTCCCGACCGACACCTTCGAGATGTTCGATGAGTGCAAGGACGGTCTCGTTCTGGCCAAGCTCATCAACGACAGCGTGCCTGACACCATCGATGAGCGTGTCCTGAACCGCCCCGGCAAGAAGACGAAGAACCTCAATGCCTTCCAGATGACGGAGAACAACAACATCGTCATCGAATCCGCCAAGGGCATCGGCTGTTCGGTTGTGAACATTGGCAGTGGTGATATTATCGAGGTCCGCGAGCATCTGATTCTCGGTCTGATCTGGCAGGTCATCCGGAGAGGTCTTCTTGGCAAGATCGACATCAAGCTTCACCCCGAACTCTACCGCCTGCTGGAGGACGACGAGACCCTGGAGCAGTTCCTCAGGTTGCCGCCAGAGCAGATCCTTCTCCGCTGGTTCAACTACCACCTCAAAGCTGCCAACTGGCCCAGGAGAGTCAACAACTTCTCGAGCGACGTCAAGGATGGCGAGAACTACACGGTTCTGCTGGCGCAGATCGGATCCGAGTATGGCGTCACTCGAGCGCCTCTGCAGACGAACGACCTGCTCCAGCGAGCCGAGCAGGTGCTTCAGAACGCTGACGTCTTGGGCTGCCGCAAATTCCTGACGCCGACGTCCTTGGTTGCTGGAAACCCGAAGCTGAACCTTGCCTTCGTGGCAAACCTGTTCAACACCCATCCTGCTCTGGACCCCATCACCGAGGAGGAGAAGCTGGAAGTCGAGGACTTCGATGCCGAGGGAGAGCGTGAGGCCAGGGTTTTCACTCTGTGGCTCAACAGCTTAGATGTGCAGCCTGCGGTCGTGTCTTTCTTCGATGACCTGCAGAACGGCACCATCCTGATGCAGGCGTATGACAAGGTCATCCCTGGCTCTGTCAACTGGCGGCACGTCAACAAGCCTCCTGCGCACGGTGGTGAGATGTCGCGGTTCAAGGCGGTGGAGAACACCAACTACGCCATCGAGCTGGGAAAACAAAACGGCTTCTCGTTGGTCGGGATTCAGGGTGCGGACATCACCGACGGCCAGAAGACGCTCACTCTGGGCCTCGTCTGGCAGCTGATGCGCCGGGACATTACCATGACCCTCTCAGCGCTCGCCCAGCGGCTCGGCAAACGCGAGATCACGGACGCCGAGATGGTCAGGTGGGCCAACGATATGTCTCGCAAGGGCGGCCAGAGCTCGTCCATCAGATCATTCAAGGACTCGGCCATTGGAACCGGTGTCTTCCTTTTGGATGTTCTGAACGGCATGAAGAGCAGCTACGTCGACTATGAGCTGGTGACGGCTGGACGCACCGACGAGGAGGCGTACCTCAACGCGAAGCTCAGCATCAGCATTGCCAGGAAGATGGGCGCTACGATCTGGCTGGTGCCGGAAGACATCTGCCAGGTCCGCAGCCGCCTGGTCACCACTTTCATTGGTAAGCCCCTTCCGATTACTTCTCCCAAGCCCCTCTTATACCACCCGTGGCCCTTACTACAGTCTAACGAATAATCCACACATCTAGGCTCCCTGATGGCAACGCACGAGAAGATGCAGTGAATTCCGGCTCCTGTGCGATCCGAACTACCAGGGTCAGGCGTTTGTCCTGTTTTGCGCTCCAAGGTGTGGATTAGAAAAGAAAAGGTTCAGCCGGTCTTGAGTTTGCGAGCTCCGTCCTTGCTCCTTCCCTTCTTCAAGCATTTCCTTTTTTATTTTTATCTTTGTATGTCGTCTTGTTCACGAAACCAGAATATCCTGAGCAATTTCCGCTGGCTGGCCCGCAGTCTAAGATGGAAGAGTGAACACACCGTCCGCAAGCGTAGACCTGTCTCCAGGCCGCAGGCCTCCAGGATGATAAACGTTATTCTCCCCGCCTTCCATTCGAACATTTCCCATATCAGAATAATTTTTTTTTCTCTATAAAGCTAGATGGTGCATTCGGATGGATCTAACGCCCATGATCCCGGTAGGTTGAACACACAAATGTCGGTCCCACTGCCGCTGAGAGCTCAAAGCAGTCGGGTAGAGATTGACGTTGCTTGCCTGCATCTGGTGGGGTTCAGCTGCATGTCCCAGGTTTACGCATTCACAATGCCGTAGCTTGCATTGATCTCCTGCAGCGATGAGTGGATCTCGGCAGGCTTCGAGCCGATTGAAACCCAAGCAGAGCGGCAGAGAAAGCCGGGCAGATTTCCCTGGGACGTCATTCTTTCCCCGAGAATGCAGGGTGCTGCAGACGGGGATGGCGGGGCAGGTGATCCGGTGCAGGCTCTTCAAGTGGTAACAAAGCACTCAAAAGGTCGCCCTGGACATTTCCAACCTGATAGGTGGTACCTACCTGCCTGTCCGTTACGTATTCTGTTTCGCCGGGCCAGGATCAGCTTGCGTGCCCGGATCAGAGGCCAAGGTGTCACGATGACAATACGAACTCGGTCGTCGCATTTGGGCGTACCCTCGGCCTCTGGCCTGACTAGGGTGTACGTGATTTATACTCCCCCCCGTGTCTCGCGATCGATTCGTAACGACCAGCGCTCCGGTAGTGTCCGATAGGCTAAATCTCCACTGTGAAGAGGTGCGAGCACCTAATATGTTGTAACCTCCCTTCATCCGGTATCGTCGCCGAGAAAGTCCCCGCTTTAACGTCGATTGCCACCAAGCTTCCCCGGCGGACATGGCATGCCTGGCTGGCTGGTTAGTGGGCGGGAGGCGAGGGTGCCTTTAATGCTTACGGCGGAATCGGACCCTTGATAGTTTGGTAGGTAGGTAGGTATATATAATGGATGTTTCGGCTCCAGTTCCAGCACTTTCAGCTTGCGCGTCGTTTATCGACCATGTTCAGTGGCCTTCCCGCTTGAGAAGACGCTCTCATCTGATAATATCAGTCTCCCCTTTTTACTATCATTTCACAGAGGAATGGATTCGGTGCAATACAGAGCCAGGAATTGCACGGCCAAGCTCTTCGGAGTGAGGTCTAAGCCTGATGCTACTACGTACGAGGGTGGAGGTGTCAGCGCACCACGCCGCCCGGCTTTGTCACACGTGTCCAAAGAACCAGCAACAGCAGCGACAACGACGGACGGAACGACCACAAACCCCAGCCTGGAGGACGTTCGCCCCATGAAGACCGCCCGCTTGGAGCCCGACGCTGATGCCCTGCAAGCGCGGCTCGCAGTCGTCGGCGAGGACGATGACGCAGAGATACAGGAGATCCTCAAGCGGAGTTCCTGGAGGGCCGACGACAAGTTACTGCTGCTGGACGACCCGGGCAACAAGAGGAAGGAGAAAAAGCTACCTGGCAAGTTCAGGGATCTCGTCTTCACCCGTACCTACTCGACCTTTGACAGGAACAACGAGGCCGCTGCCAACAGCCCGTTCCACGGCTTCTTCACCCTCTTCTGGATGGCCGTGTTCATGGCCATGGTCAAGATGGCGGTCGAGAACTGGAAGACGCACGGCAGCCCGCTGGGCCGCAACGAGATCATGTCGGCCATGTTCCGCCGCGACGTTGCGGTGCTGCTGGCCGCGGACGCCGTCATGTGCGGGCTGACGGGGGTGTGCTGGCTGCTGCAGCGCGCCGTTCTCGCTGGCTACCTGGATTGGGACAGGTCCGGCTGGATCATCCAAAACGTCTGGCAGACGCTGTTCATCGCCAGCGTTGTCAGCCTTACGCTGGTCCGCGACTGGCCTTGGTCGCACACAGTCTTTTTCGTCATGCACGGTATCATCATGCTGATGAAGCAGCATTCCGTAAGATTCGGTCCCATACTCCTTGGATACTCTTGAATAAAGTTCATGACTTATATATCTTTTCTTCCCTAAAGTACGCCTTCTACAACGGCCACCTCTCCACCGCGTACAAGGGCCGGGCAGACCTGGTCTCAAAGCTCGAGCGGCTCGCAAAGACCGCCCCCGCTAGGTCGCCGTCCAAGACCGAGCCTGCCGCAACGGCCGTGTCGACCTCGCATCTGGCGCACACACCATCCGCGCACAACCTGGTAGAGCGCCGATCCTCGCTGGCGCCGCGCCCATCCGACGACACAGCCGGGGATGACATCGACAAGATTGCCAAGGCGATCAGGAACAAGGAGCCGATGGACGCGGACCAGGTCGCCGTGTTCGAAAAGGTCCTCCGGTGGGAGGTCGACGCCCTCACGGACGAGCTCAGGGGCAAGGCCACAGCGGCCGAGCGAGCGTACCCGAACAACCTCACCCTCTGGAACCAGTACGAGTATAACCTGCTGCCGACACTGGTCTACGAGCTCGAGTACCCGCGGTCCAACTCGGTATGCTGGGCATACGTGGCAGAAAAGATAGCCGCGACCGTCGGCATCATTTTTGTCATGATCATGATCTCCCAAAGCTCCATATGTAAGAGTCATCTTTGGAACTCCTTTGGCACGCGCTTGCCAACTAGGGGTAAATGCAAGCGGACAGGCGTGGAAGCTGACACCGATGTCATGTGCAGATCCGGTCGTTATGAAGACAGTCGAGATGAAGGAGACAGGAGTCCCCCTGCCCGAGCGGTTCCGAGTTTTCCCCTGGATGCTGAGCGAGCTGCTGTTTCCCTTTATGCTGGAGTACCTGTAAGCCCCCGAGTCTGCGCTCTCGCTCCGTTAGCAAAGTGTGACTACTGACCGGCGTTAAAAGCTTGGTGTGGTACTTGATCTGGGAAACCATCCTGAACGGCCTTGGCGAGGCCTGCCGCTTTGCAGACAGGAATTTCTACGGCGCATGGTGGAACAGCGGTGAGTCGTTCGTTTGCAGCCTCGGGACACGGTCCTAATCCCACAGTTTCGCTGACATTCCACGCCTGGCTGCCAGTATCGTGGGACCAGTTTGCCCGAGACTGGAATCGGTAAGTGCTTGCTTCCCCTGCGCGGGTATTCTCGGACGACAGATTCGGCGACTGAAAACGGCGAGACTGACGACGGATGGAAACGTAGACCTGTCCACAACTTCCTGTTGCGTCATGTCTACCACAGCTCTATTTCGGCCCTAAAGGTTAACAAGTATACAGCAACCTTCATAACGTTCTTCCTGTCCGCCCTGGTCCACGAGCTGGTTATGTGGTGCATATTCAAGAAGCTCCGGGGCTACCTTCTCGTTCTTCAAATGTGCCAAGTCCCAGTAAGTCCAGACGCTACCGCTGAAAAGCGCCCCTCTATATCTCGGTCATAGGTTGCTAGGCGGCACGCTGATGTAGTTATGTTTCTACTCGCAACACAGCTGGTGGCTTTGAGCAGGACAAGGTGGCTGCGAGATAAGGCCACACTGGGAAATATGCTGTTTTGGTTGGGGATCTTCACGGGCCCAAGCGCGCTTTGCAGTCTGTACTTGATCCTGTAGATACTGGGGGCGGGCAACTGGGCGCAAGATAGCGTGGTCGATGAAGCTGGCCGGGTCCGAGTTGACAGCCAGCTCCCATCAGAAAGGGATATCCAGAGATGTATATACAGAAAGGAATGCGCAGAGAGGAATATCCAGAGTGAATATCAAGATATCCAAAGAGCAGGGCCGACCTAGCGGGAGTTGTAGCGATATCACGCGAACCGGGTCTGCACAAAAGCTTCTTTGTTCACAGGACCAGGGCGAACTCGCACGGCGTCGATGACGTGAGGTGAATGGAACCCAACCGCGCGGCCCCGCACACCTCTTCCATTTTGAGGCTGCGCTAGTACCAAAACGGACTGGCGCAGGCTCCAGCCAAAGTTTTTATCCACCTTTGGCGCGACAACTGGCCGGCCAACTTTTCTCTTCTTTCATCACCCACCCAAACATCCAACTTTCCTCCTTCTGTCGCAAAAGCGCGATTTGGAGATTTGGATTGCATCCTCCGAACCTAATTCCCGTCGTTCTATCGAGTTTACTCGAACGACAACATTTATTGTTCTATCTTCCTCCCTTCCTTTCTCCTCCGACAAGGAGCGCGTTTGAGCGATCTAACTTGTCTGTCTTGTCCTGCTCTTACCCTACAGGCGAACATCGTCTTCATTTTTCCATTCCGGGATCTTCCCATCAACCCATCATCATCACCATAATGTCTCGTGGCGGCACCACCCTCTACGTGACTGGTTTCAGCCACGGCACTCGCGCCCGCGACCTCGCCTACGAGTTCGAACGGTATGTCCTTTAATCACCCTCGTCGACGACTCGAATCGCCCGATCGAGCTCGGAAGGAACATGTCGATTTCCTACCTTCCTCGTCGTCCTCGTCGTCGCCCTCTCCGTCTTGTCGTCGTCCAAATCCATCCCGCGACCCCGCTGCGTGCTGCCTCCATCCACCGCCCAGACCCCCCATTCCATCTTCATCGTCGTCGCACGGTCGAGCGGTCGATGCCCGAGCTTGCCACGATACCCGGCCCGAGACGCGAGTGTCCAGCGATGGCACATTTTCCATATTCAGTCACGACGATGTAGCGGCGGAGATTTCGAGGACTCCCTCCCTTACGTACCGAAATAGAATCACTGACAAAGAAACCCCTGCAGCTATGGTCGTCTGGTGCGTTGCGATATTCCCGCTCCGCGCTCAGCTTCCAGCAGGCTGTAAGTTTTCGTCGCCCAACATCTCGTCGTCTCGCTCGTCTAGGTAAAACACAGTCGTTTTAACATTGTCAGCAGCTTTGCCTTTGTCGAGTACGAGGACCGACGTGATGCGGACGAGGCCTACCATGACATGCACAACAAGCGCCTTGGTCGTGACGACATTCTGAAGATTGAGGTACGGCTGCCCCCCATCTGCGCTCGCCTAACTCTCAGTCGCTAACCTTCGGTGCAGTGGGCTCGCACTCCGCCTTCGGCCTCGTGGCGTTTCGAGTCCGGCCGTGACCGTGACCGTGGTGGCGATCGTGCCGGCGACCGCGGCTCTGACCGCGGCGGAGATCGCTCCCGCCGGTCGCCGAGGCGCGGCCGGTCTCCTTCGCCGACTCGCCGCCGGGACTACTCCCCTCGCAAGGACTCTGACCGTCGTGACCGCGACCGCGACCGCGACTACGACCGCGAATCTCGCCGTGATCGCGACCGCTCGCGCAGCCCCGACACTCGGTATGTGATGGCTTGATTCGCTTTTTCGAGCTCACGTTTCCAGACACCGGCAATACTGACAAAATATTTCGTTCGATAGTGACCGCGACCGGGAGATGAAGGATGTTGATCGCGAGGATCGCGACCGCCGCGAGAACGGCACTAATGGCGACGAGCGCAAGGGTATGCCCATACTGCACTTTGGTAGAGTCTGCTTTCCAAAGAGTGAAATGCTGACCCTCTGTAACCACAGCTCCCATTGAAAGCCCGCCTCCGGCTCACGATGATCTCGACGTTGCGGAGTGAACCGTTCCCGGTTAACTAGCTAAACGTATCCTCACGCCTTCTTTATATTGGTGTCGCTATTTCCTCGGCAGTCTAGGTCAGGTTTTCTCTCCTTTTCCATGAGGACTACTTACCAGATCGCCTGAGAGCGATGTGTTTTGAAATTGCACCTGTTTAGTCTCGGGCGGCCGGTCGAACTCTTTTCGGTTTTCTCTTTTTTTCTCTTTTTTCCTTCGATGTAGACCAGCGGTCGGTATTCACGTTTTGACGGGCGAATCGAACGAACGGAACGGAACGGAATTGCGAACGAAGTCGAACCAAAAAGGACACCGGTCTTCAGCATTTCCCTCCGCGATAATCTCCTCGGATTCTACTCAAGGGAAAGTAAATTAGTACCTTTGCGTCTTAGCTAGAAAAGTCGTCCTTCGTAGCCGTATGTTTGCCAATTGTCATGAATTTGATCTCCCAGAGTGCCACTTTGAGCGCCACGTTGCGTGCCAGGGTGGCTGCGTATCTGCGTCCTCTGGGAGCCGAAAGACGCACAATATTTGACTAGGGTGATCCTTGGGAAAGTCAAGGAGACGACGGCAAGAAGACCAGTAGACGTGGAAAACTTGTTGAGTGACGGCCAGGGCCAGATTGCCCTTTTGAGATGTTCTCACTTCAGCTTCCTGTCTTCCATCCCAAGTATCCTCAGTGGACCGAAAACGTGCCCCTGAGATTTTGAGTCGGTCAGAAGTTGCGCAATGGTCGGGTAAATCTCAGCGTCGCATAGGTTGATTGAAACAAAGCACTTCCTTGCCGCGTCTGGTCTTTGCGTTTATACGGGCGGCGCCTCGACAGGTTATTCTTGGCCTATCAAAAGCCTGGGGGGCAGGGCACCCCCTGAGCGGTCGCAGCCGACCCTCTGCAGCAAGCTGACCCGACCGAGTGAGTGGGAGCGCCCAGTCCCAAACAAACCTGGCCGCTGTCGTCACTTGTTTCCCGCTTCCACACCTCATCGGACCGCATGCAACCGTCACGCAAGACACGACACACAGGCGAAAAATCTCGCGCATCTACCACCCAGACCCCGGTGCACGGCGCAAAGACCTGCGACGCCCTATTCCTCGAGCCCCTTCGGCCCTCTGCTCTGGCTGCCATGTTATGAGCTGCTATGATATCGGACCCGCAACCAAGGTACCTATCTCCTCGAGTTCCGCGCAGCGATATCCGTTTCCCACCTCGCGTCAATCTGCATCCGCCGCGGCAGCAGCAGCAAGCTCTTTCTAGCCCGCGAAGAACCGGAAGCAGCCGCAGTCCCACACCCAGAGCAACCATTGAGCGTCAACCTGCACCGCTTCGCCGCCCACTGCCTCCGCCCGCCGGGAGGTGCGAGGATCGGAAGCAAGCAGCAGATAAAGGGGCAAGTCCAGCACTCAGATCCGCTCAATGCCGTCGGATAGGTGGTCAATTAGATGCCATTAGCCTCAGGGCCCAGGCTCTGATCGAATTCGCGCACGGCTATTCAGTTCCGAAGCCGCCCGCCCGCCTTTGCCTCGTTGCGTTGCCAGCTTTGCGACCCAGGCACTGCAGGCTGGAGGAACACCCTCTCGCGACATGTCGTCGGTAGGTTTCGTGTGCATACCTTTTGTCACCTTTTCCGGTTCTTTTTTTTTTTTCTTTACCCAAAAAAAAAATCTTCTTTTTCCCTTCCGGAGATAACCCTCCAGAGGTGGAGCAGGAGGCGGTGGCATGGCAAAAAGAGAGAGAAAAAATCAGGGCGCCTGGCTGCCTAGAATGATAATGCGGAAAAAAAAAGCTAAGACTCGGCAACTTGTTTTCGTCATAGCAGAAGCTAGGAAGTACAGCCAACTCCCCGACCCCCACGACGACGGCCACGACCGACCCGCCGCCCTCTGCCGCAAAAACAGCCATGTCAACGCCGGTGACGCCGTCTGATCCGGCCGTGGTGCAGGTCCGCGCCTTCATATCACAGCCCGTCGTCGCGGCCTTTTGCGCCGGCGGCATCGCGGGCGCCGTGTCGCGCACCGTCGTCTCGCCGCTCGAGAGGTTGAAGATCCTCTTCCAGATTCAGAGCGCCGGCCGCGAGGAGTACAAGCTCTCGGTCGGCAAGGCGCTCAAGAAGATGTGGCAGGAGGAGGGCTGGAGGGGCTTAATGCGCGGCAACGGCACCAACTGCATACGCATCGTGCCGTACTCGGCCGTCCAGTTCGGTTCCTACGGCTTCTATAAGAGGACCTTGTTCGAGTCCACCCCCGGCGCCGACCTCACGCCGCTCGAGCGCCTCATCTGCGGAGGCATCGCCGGCATCACCTCGGTCACATTTACCTACCCGCTCGACATCGTCCGGACCCGCCTGTCCATCCAGTCTGCCTCCTTTGCCGACCTGGGCGAGAGGACAGGGGAGCTGCCGGGCATGTGGGCCACCATGGTGCGCATGTACAAGGATGAAGGCGGGTTCAGGGCCCTGTACCGCGGCATCGTCCCGACGGTGACTGGCGTCGCTCCATACGTGAGTGTCCTCGGGACTTTCTTCCGCTGGCGGCGCTATGGACGTTGGAAGGGGTGTCTTGGACTATGGACTAATCTATCTGTTCTGTTTCCCCCACTGGTCTCCAGGTTGGCTTAAACTTCATGACATATGAGTTTATGCGAACCCACCTTACGCCGGAGGGCGACAAGAACCCCAATGCGGCTCGCAAGCTTCTTGCTGGCGCCATCTCTGGTGCAGTTGCGCAGACCTGCACCTATCCATTGTAAGCTGATTGGGGTTCTCGGGTGTCTCAGAGCTCATCGTCTCTTTGTGGCAAGCAGCTAACCCCCGAGGTGTGCGCAGTGACGTTCTCCGCCGGCGATTCCAGATTAACACCATGTCGGGGATGGGCTACCAGTACAAGTCTATCCCGGATGCCATAAAGGTCATACTCATGCAGGAGGGACCAAAGGGACTTTACAAGGGCATCGTCCCAAACCTTTTGAAAGTCGCCCCGAGCATGGCCTCTAGCTGGTTGAGTTTTGAGGTCGCCAGGGACTTTTTCGTCTCTCTCGATCCTAAGGAAGTCGACCTATGATGCGTCTCGTCCGCACTGCCCGACATCAGAGCACCCGAGGACCAGGCGGAAGATATGAGCTCTCTTATTGGGTGCTCAAGAGCTAAGCCGAGCCCTCATAAAGACGGCAGGCAACAAACAGGGTCCTAGTCACCGCCATGGGACCAGCCGACGATCCAAACGGCCGCCAGCCGTGCTGTACGATTCCGGTGCTGGAGATTTTTCTCTCGACATGAGGGGTTCCGAGACCCCTGGCATTTCTTCAGATACACCTAAAAACACTCGTCGCCAAGGCGAGCACCACCAACCACCAGCCACCTCGGTAGGCGCCTGGGCACCTATTCAAACACCAAGTTCCACTAAAACACCGTCACCATGAGGCTCCCTAGCACTCGCCCCCACCTTCCTTTGCTAGGATGACCCAGGTGGCATGCGATAATCTCAAAGCAAACAGGGGGCATAGGAAACATTCATATCTACTATTATTAGAGGCGCATGGCATTACTGTTTTCATTCTTTGATTTTTACGCCGAAATCTGGTTTGGAGGATGACTCTCGAAAGGAAAGAGGAGAGTTGGCACGCGATGTAGAGTCGTCGACATGTGTTCTTTGCAAGAGCATACCTGCCATTGTATTCCAAGGCACAGGCTTCAATAACCACGAAGCACTTGTGACCTCTGTCCTCGGTGTTACAGTAAATAGATAGGTCGGCATCACGAAAACCCAGCTATCTGCTTCGGTAGATGGGGTATGGCATGGACATGGACTGGATGGTGGGCTGGATTGGGTGATAGATAATAACGAGACTGGATTGAAGCAAGCAGATTGTCCTCGCAGCCGTCGAGCATTCAGAGGCCATCTCCATTGATGCTCCGCCTAAGGCTCGTGGCACCCTCCCCAGGGGTTCAGGGGTGAATCGGGTCTTTGCTGTGCCCGCGCATGGGTTGGAGGAGCGGAGCTACAGTTACGTAATCGGACCCAAAATTTCTGCCTTGGATTCCGGGCACCTACTTTGACCTTCCTTCAGCAGCGCCTGCCCTAATTGCCGCGGCTCACCGCCTGCCCACCACGTCCCACCCAGCTGCCCATACCCTCTTTCCTGCAACACCAGAAGGTGAATTTCCACGAAGCGCCCGCTGAACGTTTTTTTTTCCTTCCTGGTCAACGAACAACCACAGCAAAAAAAGCCCACGCACTCGTCGATCAGCGACATCACGAGTAGCCGCCACCATGGGTACGTGAGACGATTCCGATGGATCGCCTATGTGTGCGAGTGGAATATTGCATTCGTGCAATATCTCTGCGACCTTTCTTTTGCGCGCCGTCTTCTGACGGGTGACGACTTTACCCTTCGCCGGGGAAAGCCCTCGCCCGTCACCAGAACTGGCTGCCAAAACACAAAGCATACACGATCAATAGGCTGACCGTGGAACCCCGCCGTCTCTCTCTCTGAATAGGTATCGATCTGAAGAAGCACCACGTGCGGAGCACCCACCGCAAGGCCCCGAAGAGCGACAATGTCTACCTGAAGCTCCTCGTGAAGCTCTACCGCTTCCTGGCTCGTGAGTGCCTCCGCCAGATTTCTAATTTTTGCTTCGTCTTCTTTGTGTTGTTTTTGCCCTCGGCCCTTTCTCTCTCTAACCTGTGGTGTGCTGCGCCATGCCATCCGCCCAGGCCGTACCGACTCGAGCTTCAACAAGGTTGTCCTGCGCCGCCTCTTCATGTCGCGCACCAACCGCCCTCCCGTCTCGCTCTCGCGCATTGCCGGTAACCTCAAGAACGGCAACGAGAAGAAGACGGTCGTGGTCGTCGGCACCGTCACCGACGACAACCGCCTGGTCGAGACGCCCAAGGCCCAGGTCGCGGCCCTCCGCTTCACGGCCACCGCCCGCGCCCGCATCCTCGCTGCCGGCGGCCAGGCCCTGACCCTGGACCAGCTGGCGATGGAGAAGCCCACGGGTGCCAACACCCTGCTGCTCCGCGGCCCCAAGAACGCCCGCGAGGCCTTCAAGCACTTCGGCTTCGGCCCCCACAAGCACAAGAAGCCCTACCTCCAGTCCAAGGGCCGCAAGTTCGAGAAGGCTCGTGGTCGCAGACGATCGCGCGGTTTCAAGGTCTAAATGGATGGACCTTGCACTCGCTACCCCTCCTGTTCTTTATCGACGGCTTCTTTTTTTTTTTTTTTACTGGTTACTGGGACGGCGGCGGCAAAGCGCACCTACTTCTCTTTTGGGACCGGGCGCTGCTCGCTGTCTCCGTGGGCTGTCTTTTTATCTGGTAGCAACAATGGAGTTGGCATGGTTCGGCGTGGAAAATGGTCATACCAGAAGGTCAAAATGCAATACGAATTGAGATGCCTCGATGTCCACTCTACTAGTTTTCTCCTTGAAGCCCGTGGTAAACCAACCCGGTAGTCAGTAGGGACGGCAGATTTGTCCAGTCTGTGATGGGCGCATTGCCCGATTAAGATGAGTCGTTGTTGCTAATATGCCAGTATCGAGAGACCCAACGTATGTTACAATCCTTGTACAGTCCTGACATCCATGCTGGCCGGTATCCCTCGGGTGATTTGAGCATCTTTGAGATCCCTCCCATCCGTTGTACTTATTATACAAGATACCTCAACCATCCTCAGTCTCGCGCAGGTCGACGTCCCTTTTCCGCTGCATGGCGACGAAATATGCCTCCTTAGATTCCTGCAGTGCTCCCGTTAGTGCCGCGCTGTAACTGGAAAGAGGACGCAGAATCCGAATCCGGATAGTGGCCAGGGCAAAACACTCACACTTCTTGAAGCTTCGGGCTTCTCGCGGTGCACCTTGTTGAAGAGCTTCTTCAGCCTCTTCTCCAGGAACTTATCCTCGGCGCCCTGGTAGAACTTGCAGACGAAGTGACCGCCGGGCTTGAGGGTTTCGTTGGCAAACTCCAGGGCAGCCGTACAGAGGTCCTGTTTTAGGCGGGGAAGGCGAATTTTGAACGTTGTCAGGTTAGCAGAGGTGGTCTAGGTTTGGGAGTTGACTGTTACTAACCATGCTCCCCGCGTGGTCTCGAAAGGATATCCCGCTCGTGTTCATCAGCCTGTGGTAGGGATTACTAAATGTGTTCACCCGGAATCCGGAGGTCTGGGGCCAAGGTTCTGACATGTCGCTCAGTACTATCTACGGGCGTGTGTTAACTCGAGATGTTAGACATCTTTGCAGGATTTCTGTTTCTTTCCTTCGTCTGTTTGTTGGGGGTGGGTGTAAAGAGCCTGGATGTTTGGAACGCTAGTGGCAGAAAGGGAAAACTGCCCAGATACTTCAGACCAGGAATGGAAGAAGCACTCACATCCACGTATTTCTTGTCTTCGGGCTTGCTGGCGGCGGCAGACCCCTCGGCACCTTCTGGGCTTCCCCCAGAGGATATCGACGAAGGTGGCGAAGACGCCGGCGGTTCCGCATCGTCGGCCAACACCGCCGCCGCCTCGTCCTCCTCGTCTTCCTCCTCCAGCCGGGACGCGCGATGCTCCATGTCGATGTAGCTGGGCCGGACGGTAACGACGTCGCCGCCCTCCTCGGCCCGGAGCGCCGCCTCGTCCTCGAGCTGGCGCCGGTGCAGCTCGACGATCAGCTGCTTGGCCATCTTGCGCACCGTTGGCGACAAGAAATTGCCCTGGATGGCGCCCACGCCCCTGGGCGGCTGCGCGGGGATGAGATCGATTCCCAGCACGCGGCCCGTCGGCTTGGTGCGCTCGATGGCGACCTGGGACCAGCTTCCGGGAGCATACCCCTGGTGGACAAAACGATACCGGGTGAGTATGAGTTTAGTTTTTTTTTTTTTTTTTTTTTCAGCCGTTTCCTTTCACCACACAAATAACCTAGTAGACTACAACTGGCTGGTGAGAGCCGAGGAATATACTGTACCAGATCAATGACCAGGGCTCCTTTCTTGAAGAGCTTGTACTTGTAATCCATCTGCACACTCTCCCACACATGTTGTAAGTAGCTGACCATCTCGCTCCGCCTTGTTTACGCCCGTGAATGATAGGTTGTATGTGTGTGGTGTATGTTGGCCGCACCTCAAACAGCTTAAAGGCCGCCCGGCTCTTCAGTTTGTTGACTCTGGCCTCTCGGACGTACTGGTCGTTCTCCTGTCTCTCCTTCCAGTAGGAACTGGATGAGGACCTGCTGGTTCGTTGCTGCTGCGTCCAGGGCCCCCCACGGTGAGTGCCGGTGGGTAGCAATGAACGAACGGTAGAGCCGGTGATCGTGGCAGCAGCAGTCGGGACATGTCGGTGGAACGATAGAGTCCTCCGGAGCCCCCCGCCCGCCCCGAGCAGAGATGTCAGGGTGCTCCCGCTGAGGTTGAGCATTGTGAGGGGCTGCGGGGAGAAGCAGGAGTCTCAAGGCAGTGGTAGAGGCAGTTAGATAAGGAGATTGGCACGCTAATGCATAAAACGATTGGAAACTGGGATTGCAGGCCCCATATTGTTCATTGATCTCGATTTTTGAGGCGCGAAGGGCAGGCCGGCAGGATGTCGTTGATGAGATCGAGATGCGTTGAAATTTCTGGGGGAATGGGACAGTGGCCTGTGCGCCAAATTGACTATCAAGAGAACTAAGGTATCTCCTTAGGTAGAGAAAGTCGCCCTTATCCCGACGACAACCGCAAATCAAAAAGCACCAAGAAGCACTGTTCGTTAAACGAAGTCTTGCTTCCCACATATTCGTGTCTAATGGCCCGTTTACCGATACAGGACTACCATATACGCCTCGCCCAGCCCGAAACAATCATCAAGGGCTGAAAGCCCAAGCCCGTATCCACCCAAACCAAAAAAAAAAACGCCCCTGGAATGCCTTCTCATGACCGCGAGTTGCTTCGTTTTTGCAAGTGAGGAGGAGGGATTAAAAAAAATCATAGCGTGGTTTGGGATCATGCCAAGAAGCTCGCGTTCACCCCTCGCCGGTCCCGTTTGAGTGGCGAGAAGGTCTTGCCGGCAAACGCCGCGGCACCCATCTTGACCTTGCCCAGCTGGCCTTTCTTGGCCCCCAACTGCATCTTAACCGCCGGGCGCTTTGCCGCTGCCGGCTGGACGACACCCTCGTCGTCATCCTCGAAGAGTGTTGCGGGGGCTCCGCCGAGCAGCTTCCGCTTCTTCTTCTTAGGCTCCGCTTCTGCTGCTACCGAGCTGCCGCCGCTCGTGCGCGCTGAGACGTCAGCGACGTCCGGGTTTGCCTCACTGGGTACCGCCTTTGTCGCCGGTTTTGACTTGGCCGGGGCGATAGAAACGGTCCTGTTTTCCTGCGCCATATCCTCCGCCTCTTCATCCTCCTCCATCACCTTCTCCAGGGTGTTCTCGGCGCGAGACGTCTTGCGGTTGGTTGTCAGGGACATGTTCTTCTTGGCCGATGGGGACTCGCGGAGGGCTACCTTCGTCTTTGGCCTGCCTCGCGGCTTTGGCTCCTTGGCGCCCGCGGCCGCCTTCTTGGCCGGCTTTGCGGAGGTCTTCTGGGGAGCGGGCGACGGGCTGATGATGGATGCGGGCTCCACAGCTTCGGGGGCCTCGTCCGTGGCATCTGCATCATCTGCAGACGCGCTTCCTTCGTCTTCCTCGTCCTCCACGTCTGCGGGTGCACCGCTTGGGGATCCGCCTCCGGCGGCGAGCTCCACGGCGCCGTCTGCAAAGTTGATGGTCTTGGTGAGGAATGGCGTGATGGAAAACGTGGACTTCTCACCCACGAGAGCTTCCAGGCCGCGCTTCTTAAGCGGGCGCTTGGCACGCGGCTCGTCTTGTACGGGTGTCTGAAGGATATCTGGCTCCTCGTCCGCGTCCTTGGCGCGGCGCTTCCGCGATGCCTGCGCCTTGGTCTTGGTCTTGGTTTTGGCCGCAACGGCCTCCTCGACGGCCCGCGAGGTCGCCGTCTTCCTGGCCTCTTGCAGCTCGGCGCGACAGTCCTTGAGCTCTTGCCGCGTCTCCCGTAGCTTGGCCTTCATCTCGCCCAGTCGCTCCGTGAGAAACTCGTTCTCGGCCTGAGCCTCGCTCAGCTGCCGCTCGGCTTCCCTCCGGCTTTTGGCACTCTCGGTCCGCTCCGTGGCCATCCGCTCCTCAAACTCCTTCTCCTGGCGTCGCATGGCCTCCCCGAGCGCGTCCTCCTTCTCGGCGTCTTCCTTGGCGCGTTGAGCGGCGCGTTTTTCAGCCGCCAGCTTCTTCTCGAGGTCCTGTATCTGCTGCCGGAGCTCGTCCTCGACCTCGTTGCCCTTGCTCTCCTGCTTCTGGATCGCCCGCTGGGCCGCGCGCTTCTCGTTTGCCAGCTCGACCTCGAGCGAGTTGATTTGGCGCTCTAGTGCCAGCTTTTCGGCGAGCACCTCGTTGTGGTGATCCAGTTGGGACTTGAGATGCTCCAGCTCAGGCTTCAGGTTTGCCAGCTCGCGTGTAAGCGCAAGCTTCTCCGAGAGCAGCTTTGTCGAATCCTGGGAGACGCCATTCAAGGACTGCAGCTCCGCCTTCAAAGCCGCAATTTCTCGGGTTTGTGTCTTGAGCTTCTTGTCCTGTTCGCTACACTTCTTCGTTGCTGTTGTGAGCTTGCTGCGCGCGTCGCTGTGCTGCTGCGACAGCTTCTCGTAGCGCTCACTTTGCTGGGATGCCTGCGTACGGAGGGTCGCAACATCGCTGCGCAGCACGGTTGACCGCACTCTTGACCGCCGGACCTCCTCGTCTTTGACTATTATCGTCGACTGGATCGAGTCCCGCTGGTGCTTCATCTCGGCCGCATGCAACGCGTCTGTCCTCTAGTCGGCCACGTCTGCGCGTTAGCAAGAACTCTTAGGATGTCCGCTGAAGGTTCGTGTGTCCATCTCTTCAGTTTGCACACTTAGATCCTGGGGACGGGCGTACCTCGTCGCGGTCCATGTTTACTCGCTTTGCCGGCATTTTGGCCAACTGTGAAGGAACGCGTAGACGACGCGCTCCGGGATGGGATAACTATGAACCAAGGAGAAGGGAAAAAAAAAAATAGACGAGAAATCGGGGAGACAAAAATTCACACCATTTGAGGCTATGAGAGGGGTTGGCGCGTAGGAAATACTGCGTGCGGCACATCAGTGAATCTCGAAGGGACGTGCAAAGCCAGGGTCCAGAAATAGGAGCGGCCCGTTCAGCCTTAGCAGGTAAACAGACTGCTGTAAGCGGACTAGCGTTTGCAGCCACATTTCCCCTGCAGCTTGTAGCCACAGAGTGACGCGCATCGGAGCTTCAGCCACGCTATCGATTGAGGACACATGGTGGATGCCGGATTGCACTGCGGATTGGGAGCGTGAAACCAATCGAGGCCTGGAGCTGGGACGACTCTTCGGTTGGTCGTTGACGAACGCATTTTACACAGCCGGCCATCGACCTTGCTGTCCCTGGCAGTCGGCACTCTTTTCCTTCCCTTTCGTTTCCTCGTACCTGCATCGCCGTTCAAGATGCGCTTCCTTTCCGTCCTCGTGGCCTCCCTCCTCTCGGCCGGGGGCGCCCTCGCCGCCAAGAAGGCCGCCGTGGATCGCTTCCAGGACTTCCACACCAAGTCGCAGGCGCAGAACCCCGTCAAGCTCGACGACAACCTATACAGCCGCCTCACCAACTCCAAGAGGGACTACAGCGCGGCGATCCTCTTGACGGCCATGGACGCCCGCTACGGCTGCCAGCTGTGCCGCGAGTTCCAGCCCGAGTGGGATCTCCTGGCCCGCAGCTGGTTCAAGGGCGATAAGAAGGGCGAGTCGAGGCTCATCTACGCCACCTTGGACTTTAGCGACGGCAGAGACACCTTCATGAGCGTGAGTCCCTGGTCCGACTAGCTGCTCCTACTCGACGAGGTGCTAAGAGAACTGACCTCGGCCGCAGCTGGGTCTTCAAACCGCACCCGTCCTGCTCTTCTTCCCGGCAACCACCGGCCCCCACGCCGCCGCAAGCGGCGAGCCTATCCGATACGATTTCAACAATGGGTACGCCAAGTCTGGATCTGGCTGAACCCGCCTGCTGCGAGCCGTTCCCCTCACTGACACGAACCAATCCAGCCCCCAAATCGCCGAGCAGGTCCACGGCTGGTTGAGCCGCCACCTCCCGGACCGCCCTCACCCGCCGATCAAGCGCCCAATCAACTGGATGCGCTGGATCACCAGCACCACCATTGTGCTCGGCAGCTCGACCGCCGCCGTCCTTGCTTGGCCCTACGTCGTGCCCATCATCACGAACCGCAACGTCTGGGCCGGCCTGACCATGATCGCCATCCTCGTCTTCATCAGCGGCCACATGTTCAACCACATCCGCCACGTGCCCTATGTCTCTGGCGACGGCCGCGGCGGCATCAGCTACTTTGCCGGCGGTTTCCAGAACCAATTCGGCTTGGAGACGCAGATAGTTGCCGCCATGTGTCCGTATTTTCCCGTTGCCGCATCCCTGAAGCCCAGAGGGGCTCTGGCTATTTTGCGCAAGCGTGTGCTGACCTCATCCCGCTCCAGATGGTGTCCTTTCGTTCGCTGCCATCTCGCTGGCCGTGAAGGTGCCCCGGATAGCCGACGTGAAGACTCAGCAGGTTGCTGTGATCGCCTGGAGCGGCGTCCTTATTGTGATGTACAGCTTCCTGCTGAGCGTCTTCCGCATGAAGAACCAGGGTTACCCGTTCTCGCTCCCTCCCTTCATGTAAGAGGAGTGGCAGCTCAGGCGCTCTTCGGCACGAGGCGACCTTCACTCCTCTTGTCTGGGGTCGTCCTGTGAAGCTGCTCTTTTGCTAGTCCTTCTCGGATCGCAACTGCCTTTTTGTTTGTTTCGATTGTGTCGAGTGGGTCTCCAGGAGGCTAGACAAAATGAAAACCAACCAACCATTTACTGCATGCCGTGGCCACACAACCGCGGCTGGATGTCTCTATCACGAGAGGCGGAGAAACGATGAATACATTTCCGTGAGCATGTTTGCCTTCTGAGACGCTCGAAAGGCTATCCGCGAATCGCTTAGCCCGTTACAGCAGCGTAATGTGCCCAGGGCCTGAATTTCCGGGCCATCCGCCCAACAAGTCCGGGGAACCGTCGAAGTAGGTGCGCCCGCCGCGGGGCCATGTCCCCGTCACGACAGCCCCAACAACCCAAACAAGCTCAGTGCTCAACAGGAAGGCTTTGGCTCATGGTGTACATGTCCCAAGTGACAAGCTAGGGGATCGAGCTCCCTTTGTCACATACCGAGGGTAGCTCGCGGCTGCGGAGACAAGCGCACCGTAACTTGTCATATTCGCAACATGGCCATCCCTAGAATCACCACCCAAAGCCTGTTTATACGCTTGAGTCGCACCTACTTTTTGCCATCTCCCTGACAGCTCCTACCGGACACTACGGAAAGCCTCATCTGACCCGAGACTGCTACTCTATAAGCTAACCTCCTATTTGTCGCTGTCGCCATTCTCGCGAAATCTGCTCACTCCAGGCCGGCACCGGACTGCCCATGTAGACGTTTTGATCGGTCACTCTTTTAGCCGAGCCGGCCAACCATTTGGCTTTCCGGATGAGGACCATCCCAATCCATCGTCAGTGCGACGGCAGGTGTCATCCCTTCCAGTTCCATCCCAAGGGAGCTGCTCGTCCCGGCTAATAATAATTACAAACATATTAAAACAGAAAAACACGGGGTGGCCGCCCCAGCGCAGCGGTCCCATGATGTGCGCATATTAAAGCGACACCACTGGCGGCCGCGCATCTCGCTCTCGTGGAGCACAAAGGTTCGCGCAGAGGTATTTGTTACCCCTGCCCCATTTTATACCGACGAATTGCGCTTAACATAGATTAGAAAGCAACAGACCCCGCATCACAACAATATCGTCCCTGTGGTCGTCTCCGTGTGGGAGCAGCTGCCGATCTGCCTGCTACAAGCCAGCCTGTGGTCAAAACAGCGAAGGCCGATCTTCGATTTCCGCCTTTAGGGTGGGTAGCAATGGCATGCTGCCATGAACACGCTACAATGCCATCCCCATGGGGTAAGGCGCTAGTTGCCCGCGCAGATCACGCACATCGGCTCGGATCTGGTTGGCCGGGAAAATAGTCGGGCAGAACAGCGTGTAGTGCTCTCGGGGTTTACCACTATCTAAGGCCTCGTCGGCGTAGGTACCCCTGTTCCCGTTCCTCTGCCGCCTGTCACAAACACTTTCTTTTTCCCCTGGTAGCGCCGGCACACGATGCGTGTCCCGGGAGGTGTGGAAGAATAAAAACTGAGGTAGTTCGTTCCTGCTCCTCCACCTCCTCCCTCCCTCTGATCGGCCCCTCGGATCTCTGCCGTGGAGCCACATGGTCAGAAAAAGGCTCTCCGTCCCGCCGTTCCGTTGAGTGCGCAGAGATGAAGGCCATATGGCAAAAAACCTTGGCCTCCACCTCCGCAAACAGTCGTTACATACGAAGCTGGCAGCCCTCTCGCGGGCATGTCCTGGCTGTTCACCCTTGCCGTAGACGGACGGACCCAGGCGCTCATGGGTGACCTCCTTCGGAAGATGTATGCCGAGACGCGATGCTGTACATACACGGGCCTCGATTCCTTATTGCGAGTCGGGGCTAGGACGGGACTCGCTTCAGTACGGGTCCTGGTTGCCTCCTGGGTCCTGGGTGTCTACCAGCTCGCAAAATCACATCACGAAACCCCCTCACGGCTGGATCTCTACTGCTCGACTTCTCCCGCGCCACCCCCAAGGCGGAGGGCCAAGACCGAGACGTATAGGACGTGGGTAATAAGCATTTTGCCAGGCCGCCTTGGTGCGGTCTTGAGTATAAAGAATCTTGCTTGGCCGTCTTGGTCTGTCCGGGGTCGAGTCTTGTCTCGCTGATCTCTAGCCCCATCCGTTCCTCGGCACTGTATCTGGGACCGTCCCAAGACTTTCCCAAGAGCTGCAGCCCCAGAAAAAAAGACAAAGACACGGGAAGGACCCAAACAGCAGCAAAAAGAAAAGATGAAATTCTCACACTCTGCCCTGCTGGCCCTTGTGGGCACCGCTATCGCCACCCCTTCGCCCATCCGGGCCAAGCCCAGGGCGGCAGGCTGCTCCTCGGCCGTGACGCTCGACGCCTCGACCAACGTGTTCAAGAAGTACACGCTGCACGCCAACAGCTTCTACCGCGCCGAGGTCGAGGCGGCCATCCAGAACCTGTCGGACCCAAGCCTCGCCGATGCGGCTGCCAAGGTTGCCGACGTCGGAAGCTTCCTGTGGATGTAAGTTCGGCTGCTACTGATGCCCCTGCGTGATGTCGGGAAGGGCGCTGTGGGGTGGGTATGAAGGCAAGGAAAAGAATAGGAGGCCAGCGCCGACCTACCAATGAATGTCGATTACGATCCACTGACCGGCTGTTGTCCCGTGTGCGGGGTGCGTAAAACAGCGACACGATAGAGAACATCGCCAAGATCGAGCCTGCGGTTGCCGACGTCCCCTGCGACCACATCCTCGGCCTCGTCATCTACGACCTTCCCGGCCGCGACTGTGCGGCAAAAGCCTCCAATGGCGAGCTGAAAGTGGGCGAGATCAACAAGTACAAGACGCAATACATTGACCGTAAGTGACACCCTAGGGTTCCGCTGCCCGCTATCTCCCTTGTCCCTTTTACACATGCTCTCCCGCGCCACCTGCAGGTCCTTGTGGAGACGCCGGGACGGGACCGGCCGGGTCTTCTCCGTTGGCATGTTCTTTTTTTTTTCTTTTTTTTTTTTCCCCACGCAGACACCCCCTGCTGACATGGTTCTCTCACCCCACAGCCATCGTCAAGCTCCTGAAGCAGCACTCCAACACGGCCTTTGCGCTCCTGATCGAGCCCGACTCGCTGCCCAACCTGGTGACCAACGCGGACCTGCAGACGTGCAAGAGCAGCGCGGCGGGCTACCGGGACGGCGTCGCGTACGCGATCAAGAACCTCAACCTGCCCAACGTGGTCATGTACCTCGACGCGGGCCACGGCGGCTGGCTGGGCTGGAACGACAACCTGAAGCCGGGCGCGGCGGAGCTGGCAAAGGCCTACAAGGCCGGAGGCAGCCCCAAGCAGTTCCGCGGCTGGGCCACCAACACGGCGGGCTGGAACGCCTGGGACCTGACGCCGGGGGAGTTCTCCAAGGCGTCGGACGCGCAGTGGAACAAGTGCCAGAACGAGAAGATCTACGTGCAGACGTTTGCGCCGCTGCTCAAGTCGGCCGGCATGCCCAACCACGCCATCGTCGACACGGGCCGCAACGCCGTCCAGGGCCTGCGCGAGGAGTGGGGCCACTGGTGCAACGTCAACGGCGCCGGCTTCGGCGTGCGCCCCACGTCCAACACGGGGCTCGAGCTCGCCGACGCCTTCGTCTGGGTCAAGCCCGGCGGCGAGTCCGACGGCACCAGCGACACGGGCGCCGACCGCTACGACAGCTTCTGCGGCATGAGCGACGCCTTCAAGCCCTCGCCCGAGGCCGGCACCTGGAACCAGGCCTACTTTGAGATGCTCCTCCAGAACGCCAAGCCGGCCTTCTAAAAAAAAGGGGGATGGATGGATACGGTCTGGAAGCCCCCACCCTGCAGCGGCGGCGGCCTCTGATCTACCGTCTTTCCGCCATGTAAGTAAGGAAGTTAGCTGGCCATGTCTCAGACTGCGACAAAAGAAGGACTCGTTTCTTGTGGCCTTTCCGGTTTAGTTGTACATATACCTCGCTCGTATATAGGTGGTTATACCTACTGATGACACTCCTTTGCACCGTACTTTCCTTCCTCTTTGGAGCCACTGCTCAATCAATGCGCGAATTACTGTCTATCCTTTTTGAGTCATGCGTCTGGTGTCTGTGTCTGCCGCATACCAAGCCTTGTCATCGCTCTATCCCTTGAACCCATGCCCCCATTTTCAATTCACCTCTCTTCATGTAAAACTCTATTCTAGTAACCAACGCACTACAACTGTCATTGACGCCGATATTCACCGCCAAACTCCAGCTGCCCCAACTTTTGAATCTAAAACCCACCAAAGGCTGTCCGCCCATCAATCAAATCATGTAGGCTTGAGCGTCTTCCATCCACTCAGCTCGTTGCCATTGTCACCGAGAAGATCCGTATCGTTTGGTAACGTCCCATGTCGTGCCGCTGCGTGCTCTGGTTTGGGTTTCTGCGCTGGTATCGTCGGTTTCCTAGCCGGAACCGCTGGCGGCAGCTGTCCCTGTCCGGTCCCCGCCGCAGCCCCAGCGGGCGCCCTGCGGATGGGCATCGCCTCTGGAACGCTCCTCCTAGGATGTACGGCAACGGGTTGCGCCATGGTCCCAAACGACTGTTCGTGGCCGGGATACTGCCGTTGTCCTTGTTGCTGTCTATGCTCAAACTGGCCACTGGGGCCCTCGTCAAGATACTGCTGCTGCTGCTGCTGCTGACTCCTTGAGCCACTGGCATCCAGACGCGCCGCCGACTCCCGCATACTTTTTGATGCCTGTCCCGGCGACCTTGACCGCTGCGCCACTGCCATCTCGCTGCTCTGCTGGATTGTCGGACTGCCCGCGGGAGAAATGCTGGCGAGGTGCGCCGGCTTCTTAGCCACAGGCGGCGGTGCCTTCGTCTTTTGCGCTGCAGCAGAGCCGCTGGACGCCGCCGAAGTAGGCCGGGGCGGAGGCGGTGTAGGAACGGCTTTTCTCGGGACGGCCATGTCCGGCGGCGGCAGAATCTTAGTCTGCGTCCTGGGCGCCGCTTGTAGGGTCGAGGCTCGAGGAGGCGCTGCTGACGTCGCTGTCGCTGTCACCATTGCTGTGGAGCTTGTCTGGCGTCTTGGAGGTGGAGGCGGGGGAGTTTCGTTCCTCTGCTGCGGGAGCATTTCATGTTCAGATGTCGCCGACGCATTAGCTCGGGCGACGCTAGCGGCAGCTCTTCCCGGCAGGGCGGAGGGGTCGAAGGGCGGCGGCAGGATTTTCCTATTGGGCTGGCTCGTGGCTGACGAAGAGAGCATGACCGAGTTGTTGACATGCTCGTAAGGCGATGTGGATATGCTCGAGAAGGACGAGAGCCGTGATTCGGCCCTGGGCACCGTGACCCAGTCAGGCTCCTCCGTCGGAACAAAGGGGTTAGCTGGTCGGTTCGGGTTGAGGGTTGTGGCGTGGTTGGCCGGCGGCTTGGGCGGAACTATGGCCGAGCGGGCCGGCCTGCCGTTGTCCAACCACCACTTCTGCCGGTCCGAGCTTGCCGGCGGCAGGCCGGGCTCGATCGAGTCGTAGCCCACGAGGTCATCGTCGTCCGTGTCATCAGCCGTCATGACGCTGTTGACATCGCCCACATCGGCTCTTCGGCGCTCGTAGATCTCCCTGCTGAACTTTTCCCGCAGCGACTCGTCGACAATGCTGACCGTGCACTCGAACGTGGCGTACACCGGCCGGTGGTCTGAGAAGCGCAAGGGGGCCGAGTTGTAGGAGAGCTGGCGGATGTTACTCCCCTTCCGCAGGATCCGGTCCGTCCATGCCGGAATCCGTGCCTTCTCGGAAGAGTCGTAATCATCGCGTCCAAGATCGAACTTGTACGTGGGCAGAAAGTTGATTCGGGCCTCCGAATAGTAGGGAAACGCCAGCCCAGCAACCATTTGGAGATTAAGCTGTAGATAGAAGACCACACAAGTCAGTGTGAGCAAACAGAGATCGAGCCTCAGAGTAGGCCTATATGCCGCCGGAGCGTACCTGGTCGTTCTCGTAGAGATATGAGAGGTCCCGCCGCCTGATCAACTCCAGAGCTTTTTCCCTGTTCAGCCCGATCCGGTAATTGAAATCGCCGAGCCAGATAACAGTGTCTGCACAGCTCGTGTCAGTCTCGCCCGGAATATCAAGCCAGCCAAGCCGTGCCGTTGTGGGCACTTACCATGGTCGTCGATGCCCCTGTTTCTTTGGAACCTCAGGCCGTGGTGGATGGTGGCATAGTCCTTGTTCCTCTCCTCGTAGTTGCCAAAGCCGGCGGCAAGATGGGCCGTGACAAAGCAAATCTGCGTGTTCGCATAGTCCAGCCTGATGGCCACCGCTCCCTTGTTTCCGGCCATTCCCGACATGCCCGTCTTCTTCACGCTGCCCTCGACGTTCTTGATGCTTTTCAGCGCCGAGGCTTTGACGAAGATGCACAGCGCCGCACCGACGAGCTGCCCGCTCCGGAGAAGCAGATACTTCTCCCCGCCTCCCTTGGCGGCATTAAGGTTCAGGGTGTTTTTGACTGCGTTCTCCCACAGCTGCTTCACCCGAGGGTCGCTGTTCATGATCTGCTGGGGGCTCAGCTCGACGATTTCTTGGAACCCGACTGCTACGATGTCTGGTTGGTCCGCTCCGAGCTCCGGCGGGTGGAGCCACGCTGAGAGGTCGTCGCTGATGCCCTCTGTGCGACCGTTGAGGTTGAATGTGCCGACCAAGATCTTGATGGTCTTCGACGTCGAGAACTGGGCATTGCGCTTGCTGAGCTCCGCAGCAACATAGTCGCTGATGGGGTCATACAAGACGACGGGCGTCTGCCCGTATATGCGGCCGAGGAGAACGTCGATGGTGTTCTGCCGCGACTTGTCGGCAAAGTTGTTGATGTAGAGCCGTGTTGCAGACTTGCGGGCGTCGGCGATGGCCCCGGCCAGCGACATCTTGCCGTGGCGGGTGAACGACGACTTGAGAGCGCCAGTCCCGGCGTATATCCGGGACAGCGAGTCGCCGTTGTCGGCCCACAGGCTGGAGTGTCTCATCCAGAAATCCGACGGTGCCCTGTGTCCCCTGTGGTCCAGGAATGTCTCGACGGCCATCTTGGAAATGTTGGTCTGGATCAGGTTGGTGCGGTCGAGACAGTCGAGACAGTTCGTCCTGAAGACGCCCTCCTGCTGCAGGACAACCACGTAGCGCCCGGCGGCCGAGGACTGCTGTCTGTTGCCGTCATCGCCATCCGTCGTGGTCTCGGCGAGATAGTAGGCGAACCCGTCGGCCGAGTGCTCGATATGGTCACGAATCTGCTGAGCGGCTTCGTATCCCTGAGGGCCCCTGGTCTCGGCGTGGAAGTCGTACTCGGTGGCTCTCAGCAGCGCGTGGTCTTGCTGCTTCTCGCCGCGACGACTCAGGGGGCAATGCTGGATGCCGTAGCGGAACAGCTGACTGAGCTCGACCTCGCCCGGCTTGGATTCGCTGAGAAGGTTGATGACGTGCACCGCGCCGTACGTCTGCTCCAGCTCCTCAAAGTGCTTGTTGAAGGCCGGTTGCGCGCCGTCGGGCGACCGGGTGATGGTGATCTTCTGGTGCCCAGGCAGGAGCCCAGCGGCCTGCTCCCAAAAGATGGGGACGGAGCCGCGCACCTGGGCGTAGGAGAAGACGACGCCAGAGGGGCTCCAGTAGATGGTCTCGGTCTCGACAAAGTTGGCCACGTTGCCGTCGTCGTCGATGCCTCGAGAGTTGAAGCGAGTGCCGGCCCTGCGGCAAGAGAGGCGAGAGATGACGGTCAGGTAGGACGGCATCCCCGCCCTGGACTCCCGCAGCGGGGCCGAGGACTGCGGGATCGTCATGGTCAAGCAGAAGCCACGGATGGCCGAGGTGAGGAAGCGGGCGGCGTCGAGAGCCTCCCTGTCCCGCGGCATGAGACGCGAGCGGAACTGGACCAGGGGGTCTATCATGTACGAGTTCCAGAGGAAGGACTCGTCAAAGTTGTCGATGTCGAAGGTGGAGGCGTCCACGGACCTGTCCTGCAGCCGGTTTGTAACGTCAAAGTCGGTGCTGTAGTAGAAGCTCCCATTGCTCAGCAGCTTCTGGACCTCGTGGCAGGGGTGCTCGACCGTGGGGTCCCTCCGGCTCAGGGCGTAATCGTCGAGGTCGTTCGGGTCGGCCGCGAGCACGTCGTCGTATTCGTTCGTGGTCAGGCAGAAGAACTCGACCATGGCGATGCGCTCGATGGTCTCGCCGGGCCGGAGAGTGGCGACGCGCGTGGCCTGGGTGATGACGCAGATGAAGACATCGCGGCCGATGGAGAGCAGGCCGAGGGTGCCGTAGACGGGCCGCGGGGTCAGGGGCCGGTACTCGCTCAGCAGCTTCCTATTGCTGGGAGCAAACTCGACGATGCACTTGGCAGCGGCGGACTCGCCCGGACGGGGCCGCGCCGGGGCGAAGGAGCCGTTCGCGAAGGCGTCGTTGCCGTGGCCGTGGCGGAAGATCAGGGCGTGAGACTGCGAGACGATGGCGATGGAGCGGTTGGGGTACTCGCGGATCAGCAGCTGGCTGGACTTGTCCGAGGAGGGCGCCTGGCCGCTCCAGAGGGCCGAGGCCGAGGCGGCGGTCGAGACCGACGTCGGCGGGGGCGGAAACTCCATCTCGGAGGCTCGTTGGGAGGAGGCGGAAGCGGTCTGCTCCGGCGGCTAGGCTGCGTGTCGCTGCGCCAATTGACCGCCGCCCGTCATCGCAGGATTCGCGGCCAAGGACGAGACAGGTTCTGTGCGCGCTGCGGCTGATCTGGATGAGGCTCGTGGGATCGTCGGCCGCCTCTCAGGCGAGCTGTGCCGTCGCTCACTCGCTTGCCTGCGTCGATCCTCTAACGCCCGTGACGCCCTGCCGCCCCAGCGTCCGCAGCCGCTGCAATGACGCAGCTCACCCAGAGTCAGCCGCAACCTGCCGCACATGCCTGGGCAGCAAACGGTGGGGGCCAGCCGCTGCACAGCAGCAGAACACCCCAGCCGAGCCAACCCAGCACACGCATTGCAACAGACCGTCGCAAACTTCTCCATCATTATAAGCCCGGAACGAGCAGACACTTTTGTGTTTTTGGTGCCCAAGCGATACGAACGGGATCGAATTCAATTGGTAGGTGCAACTTGCTTTTCTTCCGATGGTATATATAGCTCGAATATAATGTCCGATCACCGCCTCTTGGTGACTTTCCGACTTTGCTTTTTTCAGGCTCTCCTCTCCTCAGCATTCGAGATGCCATCTAGCACGGAGGCCACTATTCTCATTACTTGATTGTTTGGAGCATTGTGTGACCGGATCCTGCCTGTGCAAATTTGTCCGCCAAGCCTGGAAACAGCAACCTATCGCCACGTCCGATCCGAACAATACCAGATACCTGGTAAGCGTCTGGTCGTCATCGCCCCCATGCAAGCCCGGGTATTTGGGGGGGTGTCGATCCCCCGCCTGAGAGTATCATGGGAGACGGGATTGGTGTGGATGGGTAGGGTAGGGGCTGGCCTTGAAAGGCACAAAAGGCTGGTTCGACACGTCGGGAAACGTCAGCATTGCTTGCATGTCGCCGTCCCGCCTGCGTGCTGAGAGGGTTTCAGATGCAGGTCATCGAGAAACAAAAACGGCGAGTCCAGGGAACCGGCGTGCGACGCTGAAGCTCTCAATGGCAGGCCACTGAGGCGGTTCTGCAACTGAGAAGGAGAAGAGAGACATCAGACGTGCTCGCAGCGATCCCCTGCGTGTGTCAGGCTTCAGATTTGCTATTAGATTTAGATCATGCCTCCGCGGTGGGAGGTCATTCTCTTCCTATCATGTTTGTATAAAATCATCACTAGCCCTTTGATGGGAAAGAAACAAACGGGGAAGACAGCAGACTGGACGAACAAAAAAGAATAAAAAGGAAATACACCTGGTCTCGTTGTGGGCCGAGGCTTACGTCAGAGACGCAGAGAGCAAACGGGGGGGACCCATCCACGACGCGCCCCGAGGCACGCCATGCACCCTCCTGGAATTTATTTCCTTCTTCTACCTTCCAGGTTCCTTGTCCAGGCGCACTTCTTCCTGGCCAGCGCACCGCCTTCTTTCTCCCATCGTTTCCGGCGTTCGACTTCCACAGTCGACGTCTTCTGATCAATCCTTCAGACCGCGCGTTCCCAACGATAGCCCCCCGCGAATCGCCGCGTTCTTCAATTCACATTCTCGTCGTGTTCTCTTTCGCTTCTGTCCTCTTCAAGTTCTCTCGTTCTGTTCGCGCCACTTCGCGCTTCACCACAACCGCCTGCCACCGCACCCAGACACCTGTCAGACTGAAGCAGCACCCTCTGCTTGTTCACCAGCCAGCAACCCCATTCACTCGTCACCATGGCGGAATTCCACCAGCTTGGTGGCCCGGACGAGGAAAACGCTGAGATCAAACGGCTGAACGCCGAGGTGGTACGTTTGACAAGGCGCCTTTTGTGCGAAGCGGAGCTCTGACCATGCGACTGTCCCCATCACAGGAGGCCAACCCCGACAGCATCGAGGGCTGGGAGAAGCTCATCCGGGCCTGTGAGTCGCTCGAGGGCGGCCTGAGTCGCAATTCGAGCGCCGAGTCTCTGGCTACGCTGCGCGACGCGTACGACCGGTTCCTTCTCAAATTCCCACTGCTGTTCGGATACTGGAAGAAGTATGCGGACCTCGAGTTCAACATCTCGGGTCCCGAGTCGGCCGAGATGGTCTACGAGCGTGGCTGCGCGAGCATCTCGCACTCCGTCGACCTGTGGACTGAGTACTGCTCCTTCAAGATGGAGACAACGCACGTTCCCAATCTAGTCCGAGAGTAAGTCCAGACAGTGCCATTTTCCTTCCCATGTAACCACACCGTCGACAGCGCATCCAAAAAAAAAAAAAAAAGCCAGCCGAGAAGCGGCTGCGACGGACGAGAAGATGATGGATGGAGGACACTCGCTCGACGGTGAGATATCAACCGACGATGGCCACCTCTCCCTCTCCTGGAGTGCGCTCTCAGCCTGTCTAACCAGAACTTGGCTTCCCCGCTGCACACAGTCCGCTCTCTTGAGACTTGCCCGCCCTCACTTAGCATGAACAGTGATCGACTGGACCTGGTGATGGTGTGATAGTCGTTGCTTGCACAGAGAACACCCCCTCTTGTATATACACCTCTCCCCTCCCGTGTTCCTTTTCGTGTCCCACCCCTCCCCGCCCTTGCTCTACAGTCTGACAGAAGCTGACCGCCTTGGCAGGCTTTTCGAGCGCGGTGCCGCCTGCATCGGTATCGATTATCTTGCCCATCCATTCTGGGACAAGTATATCGAGTATGAAGAGCGCCAGGATGCCCAGGACAAGATCTTCGCCATATATCTACGGCTGATCCACATACCTTCGCATCAGATTGCGCGCTACTATGACAAGCTCCGTGCCATGAGTACGACACGCCCTCTGCAAGAGATGACCACTGCCGACCGACTTGCCAGCCTGAGGACTGAGGTCGAGATGGAGGCCGCCAGCCGTGGAGAGGAAAAGTCGGAGAGCGAGCTCGAAGACCTTGTCCGTGGCAAGATCGAAGGCGCCTACTACGAGATCTTCACCAAGAATTCGGCCGAGACGACCAGGAGGTTTCCTTACGAGGCGGAGATCAAGCGCCCATACTTCCACGTGGACCAGCTGGATAACGTGCAGCTCGCCAATTGGCGCAAGTACCTTGACTTTGAGGAGCAGGAGGGTAGCTACGCGAGGATATGCTTCCTCTACGAACGCTGTCTCATGTCTTGCGCCCTGTACGAAGAGTTCTGGTTCCGGTACGCGCGCTGGATGTCAGCCCAGCCAGGCAAGACCGAGGAAGTGCGCCACATCTATCTCCGGGCCGCCACCCTCTACGTGCCGATCAGCCGACCTGGTATCCGGCTGCAGTACGCGTACCTTGAGGAGAGCGCTGGACGGGTCGACGTGGCTCGAGACATCCACAACGCCATCCTGGCCAAGCTCCCCGGATGCACCGAGGTGATCATCTCGTTGGCCCACCTGGAGCGCCGCCAGGGCAACGTGGAGGCGGCCATCGCAGTCTACAAGGAACAGATCGACTCGCCCGAGGTGGATATCTGGACCAAGGCGGTGCTCGTCACCGAGTGGGCGTACCTCATGTGGAGGGCCCAGGGCTCGGTGGACGAGGCGCGTGCCGTGTTCCAGAAGAACGTCCAGTGGTACTCTGGCAGCCGCGAGTTCTGGCAGAAGTGGATCCAGCTCGAGCTGGAGCAGCCGACCAACGACCAGCTCGAGGCCCAGCAAAGCGAACGCCTGAAGGATATCTTCACAAAACTCGGTGGAGAGAGCAGCATGTCCGCTGCCTCCAAGAAAGAGCTGTGTGCGCCATATCTCGCCTATCTTCAGCAGCGCGGCGGAAAAGGCGCCATGGAGCAGTTCCTGCTCATTGACCGGGATATGTTTGGGTTAGTATTGATGCTCGACAAAGGCGTCCTTTGCGAAGTAAATGTCCAAGCTGACTTGAGTTTTTTTTTTCTCTTGCAGTCCCGCCTCAGTGTCTTTCTTCTCGACGGGCAAGTCCGGAACCAAAGAGAACGGCGTTGCCGTCACCGAGATGGACGAAGCAACCCGGCAAAAAGCCGAGGCCATCCACTATGGCTTCTACCAGCTTCATACGGATCCCAATCCCGCGGCCCAGGGATTTGCCAGCTTCCACTAATCTTGACCCTTGAGTGGTCTCTGGAAGCAGTACTCTGAAACAGGTATGCAGTCATGCGCCCCCATGTTATGTCTGCACATAAAAGGGCGGAAACGGCTGCGACTTCTCTTCTTTCTACATCATGACTCTTCTACCCAAGTTGGCCCTCCTAGTCTTCTTTTCCTTGTGATATCTTTGATGTACCATACACAGCAATCTTGGCTTGGGGGCTTTTGTATCCAGGGATTCGCCTGGATCGTCATGTGCGAAAAGTTATGTGGGCATAGGTGGTGGTTGCGATTGATGGACGCGATAATTTCTTTGCGAGTCTTCATGCCTAGCATTTAGTTTTGCTTGGACTTGGGCAGCATTATGATTGTTTGGAGGAGCATTGGAGAGAGCTTGACGGCGATTCTGGCACCCTGGTAACAGGTGGGAGTTCATATCGGAACGACTGGGCTGGGGACGAACCCCAAGGTCTGGTGGCCACTCGCGACTTGCTTTTGTACACATTTTATGTAGCTTCCAGATAGGAGTCAATTGAAACCTGGCTCTTTGTACTCTGGTGATGCCCCAGGCCAAGGTGCACCGAGAAACGTCATTGTTAGGGATTCTGGGCTGAAAGACGGACAAATTGCCCCGTGGGGAGAGTGTAGGGGTTGAGGGGCAAGTCATAAAAGGGATGAACTTGACAGATGTCGTCAGCGGGGGGCTGCATGGAATTCCCATGCGAGAGCTATGGGTACTTGGCCGACCGACCGCAACTGGGGCATGAAGCATGAGGCATGAGGCATGACAACGGGCTGGGCAAGAAGCAGGTTCGGTGAGGCATGTAGAGACTCGCGCAGTTGCCTGCATCGTAAGCTAGGCCGGCTCGCTGGTTGCCGTTCTGTCCGCACCACGCTGCAGAACCCGATCAAGCCGAAGCTGTGACAGGTGAAAGAATGATAGCTCTAACGAAAACAAAACCGCCATTTGATTGAATTCTCTCGCTGAGCACATCACTCCATCCCATTCCCTGTCGTGTTCTCGCGGTGAGAAAAAAAAAATACACCGACGACTTTCAAGGCTCTCTAGGTCACGATTGTTCTTCTTGTCTAGTTCTTTTTCTTTTTTTCCAAACCCCTCTCTGGTTCGTTCCATATCCAAATCACCCGAGGGCACATACATACAAAGACTCGCACGGGATCAGACAAGCCAGTCGGGGAAAACAACACTGGCGGCGACGATTGGCCGCTGTGATCAGGCAGGCAGAGAAGTTGGTCGCGTGCTGGAACCAGCAGACCAAGGCTGACCTGGTCAGACCTACAGTGGCTCCACAAAAATAACGAACGCGCACGCGATTTTTTTCCGCGTCTCGCGTCTGGATCTTTTTGACACTCTACTACCTACTTTTCTAGCAATGCCATCCACGCCACCCAGAGCCAGGAGGGCTCCAAAAAAGCACTGGAGCCATCACAAAAGGGCACGCATTGCGGCCCTTTATAATAAATCTATTTCAAGCACCGTTGTGGGCATTAGCGAGGGCCTATCTCCAGCAGCCGTGCGTGGCGTTGCAAAACGCTACAACGATCAGATATCCGGTCGATCAAAGCCCGGCCGTGGCCGGCCCCCCTCCCTTTCCCAGCGAGATTTAACGCATATATTGCGTGAAATAGCTAAAGATTCTTTTATTTCAACCCTTGAAATTAAAAATAATTGCGGATTGACGGTGTCACGAGAGACCATCCGAAGGGCTTTAATTAACAGGGGCATCTGCCATTATAAAGCACTTGAAAGGCCAAAATTAAGCGAAGAACTGGCTGCAAAAAGGCTAGCTTTTGCTAGTTTTACAGCTGATCAACCGGACGACTGGTACAAGCGGTTAATTGTTAGTGACGAGGCAACTATCGTACGTGGGACCGGCCAGCGGAAGGCGTACGTATAGTGTACCAAAGTAAGCCTTAATCCCCCATTTTTAAAAAATTATATTTAACCCAAATAGTACGCGAGATTGTTTAAAGAAAATGTGATAGGAAAGCTAAAGCTCACCCGTGACGGCCAGATGTTTTGGGGCACGTTTTCATTTACCAGGCGCACCTTACTGGCGCCCTTGTTCGGTGACCCCGAGTCACCTAAAGGAGGGGTATCTGCCCGTATTATTTTGGCCTGCTTGCAAGAGCACCTGCCAACAATATGCGAGCCGGGTTTTATATTTATCCAAGATAACGCCTTTACGCATACGGCCCGATTGGTTCAAAATTGGTTGCGTGGTTGGGCTTAAAAGCACGGGGTTGAGTTGATCGAGTGGCCTCCATATTCCCCCGACCTAAACCCTATAGAAAATCTATGGGCGTTACTCAAAGACCAAATCAATAAACAGTACCCCGAACTAGCATCAATGCCTAAAAACGCCAGCATAAAAAAGGCCTTGATAAAAGCCGCTTTTTTGGTTTGGGAGGAATTCGCAAATGCACTGCTGGAAAAGCTGATTATTTCTATGCGAAGGAGGTTCCAAGCCGTTAAGGCTGCACAAGGCTGGTACACCAAATATTAAATGTACTGTTAGAAAACCCGTTCAATTTATTGCATTTTCATTTTTATTGTATATAATTTGCATGCAAATTGAATGCAGAATGAAAGGTTGAAGTTGGGCGGTCGCATTACCCCTATATCCTAAAA
The DNA here is from genome assembly GCA_003049425.1 of Magnaporthiopsis incrustans. Classification (NCBI taxonomy): domain Eukaryota; kingdom Fungi; phylum Ascomycota; class Sordariomycetes; order Magnaporthales; family Magnaporthaceae; genus Magnaporthiopsis; species Magnaporthiopsis incrustans. The sequence goes on along the minus strand of PYSR01000030.1, from coordinate 64,147 downwards.
ATGAAGCGTTCGTTTATTTTGTGGCAGAACTGTAGACTTCCTTGGAGCGAAGACTAAAAAATCACGGCGCCTGCCCTCGGGTTGAGGAGCTCACGTTGGCCTTCTTTGTCTCAACTGTTCCACTTGGTCGCCACATCTGTTTGGTTCTTGGGTTGCTTTCCGCACCCAGCGCCGTTTTTGTACGGTGCTTAGGTTGGGAGCCCCCAAGTCCAAGCCCGGCAACACCCCACCCTCTCCCCCGTTTTGTTCCCTCCTTGTTTCCTTTAATTGGGCGCCAAGCGAGGATCGACGTCACTGCGCGCGCCGCGCCTTCTTCCCGTCTGGGGGTGATTTGAGGGTCTGGCGGCAGGCGGTTGATGCAAGCTCCCGCCCGTCGGTCGCAACCACCACCAGTGCACTACCACACCCCTCGCGCAGGCAGGCACCCAGCTGGAACCGAGGCGAGCGTTAGGTCCAGCGGCTGAGGCTTCTTCCCCAAATTTGGTGTTGCTGAAGCCTTGAAACCCGCTGCCAAACCCCCGGCCTTGGAGTCGCATAGTGCTCACCCACCGCATTCGATCCTGCCGGATCACTCACACACCCAACGCTCGTCCCCTGCACATTAGGTAGCTCCTTGGCGGTAGTGCCTGCTGTCGAGGCAGTAACGCGCGGGCGTTACCGCCGCAGGGACCAAAAATGGACGTGGCAGTCGCTCCCGCCTCGTCGGGCCCCGACGCGCCACCGCCTCTGATGGAAACCTACAGCAACATCGCTAGCTTCGGCAGCCCACCGTCCGATGGCGACCTCGACCTGCAGTGGGATCAAACATACTTGCGCATCAACTACATTGTCCGCAACCTGGCCGGCCCCGTCCCTCTGCAGCTCCATCATCATCCCAGCTACCAGCACCTCTACGCCGGCCTCGCCAGCCACGACGACACCATGTCCGAGACGTCTTCCGAGAGGCGCAGGCGACTCGAGGCCCCGGACCCTGCGTCGCCGGCTGCGGCCGCAAGAGCCGACCAGCAACCCACGGCCGGGGACCAGGGCCACCAGAACAGGCCGGCCGGCCCCATAGGCGACTCGCCCACCCTGGGATACCCCGTGAATCAGCCCGACGCAGCGGCCGGTGGCGGCAACGCGGCGGGCCGCAAGGGGTCGTCGAAGCAGGGGTGGCGCAACTGGCCCACCCCACAGGCCGCTCAACGGCACGCCCGCGTCTCCGTCTGGACCGAGGAGGTATCGGCACAAGGGGAGGACGCTTACTGCGCGTGCTCGGCCTCCTGGGCTGCCGCCCGCCTCCGCCCGCCGCCAGAGGGCGCCGGCGACGAAGGCTGCTCGAGCACAACGGCTAGAGGCCTGCTGCCTGCCGCCCTCGTGGCGGGTTCCGCCGGCGGTTCTTCGGCCCTGGCATCGCCCGCCGCCAACACGGCCGGCCACGGAACGGGGCAGTGCAGAGTGTGTGGGCGGCCCCTTGATCCCGCTGGCAACCAGGCCACGGGCAGCCGGAGTAACAGCAGCTACTCTCAAGACAACCACGCGCCGACTCCCGAAAGCCATTATGACAACGATACGGGTGGAGGCGAGACTCCTGGCGGCGGCGGCGGGGCCACCAAGAAGGCCTTCACGCGAATGTCGAGGGTTCTGCATCGCTTCAAGCGGCGGAGCCGAGCTAAGCGCGACCTCCAAGACTTGATAAACGAGAACAGCGGCGCTGGTAGCAGCAATGATGCCGGGGATCACAGTGGCAGCGGCGGAACCGGCGGTGGCGGCGGCGGCGGCGAGAACCCTGCAGCCCAGCCAGGCCAGGGTCAAGACGGACAGACACCGGCACCAACGGGCGCTAACGTTACGCTTATGTATCGGACGGAAGCTCCGGCGGACGGCGGCTCGGAGGCCACAATCCAATCAGCCCGGGACGGCCGGCCGGGCCCCAGGGCGCCAGCGCCGCCGCCAACAGGCCAAGGCGACACCAACAACACCGCCGCTTCTGGGCCGGCAGTCGAATCTTCCGGGAGCAGCGCCGTGGGCAGCAGTAGTCGCCGAGCGCGCAATTCCGCGGCCCGCCTCGAGAGAGCTCGCAGGCTGCTGGAGCGGAGCAACGGCCAGACTCTCCCGCACCCGCCGCCGCCGACGCCGCCGCCCTCAGGGCCTCCTCCAGCCCCGCCGTCTAGAGGGTCCAAGGGGAAAGCGCCGGAATAATTCCTTAAACAAAGTGGACTAGGAGGTGGCCGGAGTTGGCTCTCGTTCACGACTATTGTCTAATCCCTCGCCCACTGATTCTTGTACAAAGTTGGCACCCTTATCCCAACCCAGTTGGCTAGCGGGTGTTGTTTCTGTTTGCTCTATTTGCGCTTTTCTTTGCTACTTTGTGTCCCTGCAGTATCTCCCCTTGGCTGTATAGATATATATCCCTTTTTCCCTCTTTCCCTCGACACTCAGCTTTCTTCATGAGCGTGTTTTTTTTTTTTTTTTTTTTTTTTTTTTTTTTTTCAATTTCCATGGTCTCACAATTTTTTTCACGAGGCTTGCTTATTACTGCTCCAACCGGGCTGGGGGTTCTCTTTTTCATGGCTTTGCCGCATTCATCATTCAATATCGCACATGGCGAAATGGCTTTAGTACAGACGGGGAGGTTTCGAGATTCGAAACGTAGATTAGCGACGAACTGTTACCCCCGCATGGGCGACGTGAGAGGAGACGGTGCATAGAAAGATACCATTTTGATTTTTTGTTTTCCTTACGAGCGCCAGCCATCATGCCAGTCCGAGAGGTCTGTCGCTTGGCTGCTGGTTTATAGAGCACCAACAAATACACTGCATACAGCCTTTGAGCCGTAGTTTCATAGCGTCTTATTCACGAGGTCGCAAGAATACCGTCTCCCACGACGATTTGAAATGTCAAGAATGAGCGGCGTCTGGCGTCATTTTACTGACGCCAAGGCCATTTTCAATTTTTTTGAGGAGTTTTGTGGTTACTGCTGATTTGCCATAGGAAACGAGACCACAGGTGAAAAAGGTAGGTACGCAAAGCTGGAGGGGAATTGCTAGGAAATTTCCGACACCCACAGTCCACACACTCTCTCTCTCTTCCCGACTTCAAAACCAGACGAGTCGAGAGTAAAAAAAGAAACGCGCAAGACATGACGCGCGGGGAGAGGATTCGTAAACAAAGGAACCTGGAGACGGGCCAATGTACCGGCAGGCGGGGACCCGAGCAAGAAAATCCCCACCGCAGCACAGCCATGATTCCGTCTTCCACCGTCTATCTGCCAACGCCCGTCTGCCCAACACCAAGAGAAAAGGCGCGAGACTGTTGGCGGGGGAGGTGCCGAGAAAGCGCACGGATTATGACTGTAGGCAGGCTTGGAGGGACGCAAATAACTAAACCGGGATGCTGAATCGAAAGAAAAAAAAGAAAGAAAAAAGACGGGCAGGGACACAGGTTACGGTTCAGTTCCGTGTATTTGACCAAAAGAGAACGAGAGGGGGAAATAGGAGGGTGGAAAAAGAAAGGCAACTGATCTGTCCTGCATGTCCGATCCTGTCACAAAACCAACTCCCTGTCCTCCATGACCGCCAATGTCGCATTCCGCATTTGAACCTCACCAGCCACTCTGTTTTGGCACAAGCCAAAGGATTCCCGTGCCTATGACTTATCGAAAGAACACAACGTAACCAGTCGCAACGGAGATATCGTCTCGGAAATGCAACCGAGAGGGTGGTGCGAGGATGGAAAGCAAACAGGAGGGGAAACCCCGATTAGGAACTCAGTCCCATGGGAAGGGGAATCAAGGAGTCAAAAGCAAGAATCCGCGTCGTCCCGTGGGAGTCCACACACGATCGCACGACCCCCTTACGACTCGGGAGCGGCAGCAGGGGCCGGCTCGTCGGCCTTGCCCTCGGGCTTCTCCTCAGGCTTGGTCGCCTCATCCTTGGGCGCATCGGCGGTGCCCGTCGGGGCAGCCTCGGCATCGCCCGTCTCGTTGGAGGTCCAAAGGGTGAGGTTGTCACGCAGCAGCTGCATGATGAGGGTGCTGTCGCGGTACGACTCCTCCGAAAGCGAGTCAAGCTCGGCGATGGCATCGTCGAAGGCCTGCTTGGCCAGGTGGCACGCGCGGTCGGGGGAGTTCAGGATCTCGTAGTAGAAGACGGAGAAGTTGAGCGCAAGACCCAGGCGGATGGGGTGCGTCGGGGTGAGCTCAGTCTGAGCAACATCCGTGGCGCTCTACATGGCGATTTGGGGGTGGCTTGCGTTAGTCACACCCGCGTTATTTCCTAGCAGAGGGGCGCCAACTGGCAAACACCCCTGATGGATGTTCCTTCCTCTGTACCTTGTAGGCCTCGTGGGCAGCCGTGGCAGCGACCTTGCGCTTGTCGCCCGAGGCGAACTCGGCGAGGTAACGGTGGTAGTCACCCTTCCTGCATTGGCGCACGTCTTGTCAGCATGCGATGACCCAAAACTACCAATGTCCTTATGGCGGGACGAAATGGAGTCGAGCCCCCCACAAGAAAAGAATCTCAGCAGCCGAGAGGGCGGTGGGAGAACCAATGCCAAGCCGTCAGGGCCATGAGCGATAAGGACGTACATCTTGTGATAAAAGACCTTGGACTCGCCAGAGGCGGCATTCGGGATGAGGGACTCGTCAAGAACGTCGAGAACATCCTGGCACACCTTCTCGAGCTCGGCCTCGATCTTCTGACGGTAATCACGGATGGTAGACACATGCTTCTCAGAGCCCTTGGACTCCTCCTTCTGCTCGATGGAGGAGATGATGCGCCAGCTGGCACGGCGGGTGCCGACGACGTTCTTGTAGGCGACCGAGAGAAGGTTGCGCTCGTCGACAGTGAGCTCACCGCCCAGCTTGGCGACCTCCTTCATGTAGGTGACCATCTCATCGTAGCGCTCAGCCTGCTCGCAGAGCCTGGCGAGGAAAGTCTTGCTGTAATGCGTCACGTGGCCGTCAGTCTGCTGCTTCTCGTCGACAGGACCGACGAGGGCGTGCTGCGCGGATTGTGGTCGCCCGAGGACGCGATCGTCGTGCGGCGGAGATCATCAACAAACCTTTCACGCTGTGGTTCGGACAAGGTAGGAGTCAGTCACGGTCGCCATTTCTCGTCGTTCGAGGGGGGCGCACGCAGAGAAGGGTATCAAAAACATGGCAACTGTGCAGCAGGCGAGGCCGTCGAGCGATTAGGTGGGCAGCGTGCGTGGCTGCGCGCCGTGGGGCAAGTCGGCACGAGCAACGCCAGACTCGGCCAGCGACACCGCCTGGGCGAGTCTCGCGTCTACGGGCGACTTGCCCATGACCACGACCACTTGGGCGCGGAGGGCGGGTGCGGCGAACGGGGACGGAGACGATAACGGGGAAAAGCGAGCAGCGCCAGAAGGGCGGGCATGACATACCTCGGTGGCCATTTTTGTGGATTCTGGGAGTTTGTCGAGACTGGGAAAAAAAAAAAGTATGTCTTGTAGTGTTGGTTGCGTGGTTTGCAAAATCAACGCGGAGAAAAGAGGGTATCGAAGAGGCGGACGTGGGAGAGACGGGTTGGGCGGCAAACAGAAAGCGCAGATTCGAAATTGTGGTTGACGGAGGGGAAGGGAAGAAAAAAAAAAGAGGGATGATGCACGTTGTTGAGGGAAGGCGGAAGGCGGCCGAAATGGAGGTCGAGCAGGGCTGTTGTCTTGGGGTCTGGCGGTGCTGTGGTTGGGCTGCCCCACTTTCAGGCGCCTGCTCTGACTGCCCTGGCTGCTGTGCTCATCTGGTCTTTGGCTCTGGATCATGGCAGGCGCAGGCAGGCGCCGTAGAGGGGCAACGCTCGCACCTGGCAGTCCGCAGCAGGGACTGGTTGACAGCCCGCCCGGTTCATGCCTGGTGGGGCCGTTCCTTTCACAGGCAAACGGCCGCCTGGGCCAATCAGGCCGCTCGTTGCTCATCCCTCGATGGGCGCTGCTTGGTTTCGTTTGTTTGTTTTGAATTAGGATTAGGTATTCTTTGCTTTTTGGTCTTATGCCTGGGTTCTCTTTTCATTCTTGTCATCTATTCTTGTTTTTCTCCCGTTTTGGAAACTGAAATCAAGGGCCTAGCACTCCTGAGCGGACCAAGCCAGCCCCTCAGATAGGATAGGCCCGTCACATCATCTCTCTGATAAAAGACGTCTCTCCAGCTTTCCGTGCGTAAGGCGGGGTACATTTGCGAACCAGGCCAAGGCAATCCCTCGAATGTGTGCTGTGCTGTGTTAGGCTTGGATACCTGTACCTACCAGGTAGTACCTTGGGTACCAGTCCTTAGCGCTCCGATTTATCTCCATCTCCATCACTATGTGTTCGTCACACGACGGCCGGCCGCCCATGAAAGGCCTCAGAACGAGCCGCGCATCGTATTTTGTGCATCACTCGGGGCTGGCCGCCCTGAGAGGTCCGACCAATGCGGGTCATCAAACCAGGCGTGTCGACAGATTTTGCAGCCGGCATGGAACGGGTTGGCCGGCACCTCTAGAATAAAATGGGGTACGGTACGTACCGGCACCGCAGCTGTTGGGACCCGCGATCTAGAGCCTCCTGCTTCCATGAGGTTCTACGTCGTATCGAACGGGGAGCTGCGGGCTTTTGCTGCCCCTTTCCCCGAGCCATGCTCCTTTTTTTTCTTCTTCTCTGCGGCGCGCCCGGCTGGTGTTCTGCCTCTACCTACAGCCATGTGCGCGCGTGGGATAGGGTCGCATCCGAAATTGCTGGATGCTGGCTTGTGCAGATTGGGCCCTTCCACCGCCTCTCCTGCCGGGCAACATCGAATTTCGCTCTCCCAGGTTCGCCCATGGACGGTTCGCCAGCCCAGTGCCTAGAGGTGCCTCCCTGCCACCTACCCAGCAGGCAGATGGTGGGCGGCGTCACCGTCGGACGTCTGTTGCTCGGCATTGCCCGCCACCCCTCTCCCTAACTTTGACAGGCCGGCCAGCGACGGTCTGCGGCGAGCCGACTTGAAACAAAAGAGGCCTTGATCTCGGCGAGCGACGTGAGCTGCTTCATTTCCATTTTGAGTGTTCATCGAATCGGGGAAATTGGGGGGGCAGTCAAGACTGTCGGTGGGCTTGGGACCGCATGTGGCAGCCGCCTGGCTCCATGCGCCTGGGTAAACCCTGGGCCACCCATGCGAGTGAATGCCCACCTAATGCACAGTCTAGTACCGGTAGACATCCTGCCAGCCAGTCTTAGCAATGGATGGGCTGGGCTCCTGGATTGGGCCTCGGGAGCTTGCGTCACGCTCACCATCTGCGCCTTTTTTTTTTTTTTTTTTTTCTAATCCTCAGCCGTCCAAGCTCGATGTGAGCAGAAACCTGCTAATTTCCCTGCTGCTGGCGCGGGCTGGTGCCGACTGAGCTGGCAAGAAGGGGTCACGCGGGGCGGCTGTTACTCCCGCTACGCCTGTCTCCATGGGCCCCACCTCACCCTGAACGATGGGACGGCCCCCTTGTTTCGCTGACAAGAAAGGGAAGATCTCATGCAAGCGGATCAGGCGCATCGTCGCCGCCACACGTTGCCGCCGCCCATGTTGGAACGGCAATCGGAGTACGCCGAACGGGTCTCGATTGTGCTCTCAGGGCTGCTCCCGAAAGGTAGGTTTGTTATTCGTGAAACCAGCAAAAGGCGCGATACCCCCGGGTACGAGGACGCTTTATTCCCTCAACGTCGTTGCCTACTCACGGCAGGACAAAAGAAGTAATATATATATCTCGGTTGAAGTCTTGATTGCGTAGATACGGTACTAAGTAGATATTAGTTGCTATGTTTTCATCGCCTTTCCCTCACGTGCCAACCTAGTCGCCCGCCTCACAGCTCGTCCTGTCGAGACGGAGGTTCGAAGCGATATCTGTCACGCCCCCAGTCTGCAGGGTCTCCTCCAGGAACGCAGAGGCCCAGCCTCCAGAAGTAGTCCCGGTGAGCAAAGAACAGCTCCCATAGCTTGAGGCGCGTGGGCATGTGGGCATCCCCCTCGCCGCGGAGGACCTCAGCCAGGCGCTCGAGGACTCCCGGGGACGCCGAGCCGCCGGCGGGGTCGCTGCAGGCCGGGTCGTGGGCGCCGCGGCACAGGCGCATGTCCTCGGGGTAGGGCGGCAGGGCCGGCTTGTCGATGTAGATCTCGCCGGCGTGCGCCCGGTAGCCCCACTCGGACAGGGGCAGCAGCGGGACGGGGTCGCCGACGTGCGTGACGCGGCGGTAATACTGCTCGCTGCTGCCGTCGCCGCCCAGGCCAAACACCTTGTCGATGAACTCGGCCAGCCCCTTGTTCCCCACGCGCGGCTCGCCAAACGTCGTCACCACCACGTCGTCCCACCCTTCGACCAGCCGCAGCTCCAGCGCCGCGAGCGCCGCCACGGCGCCGCCGAGGCTGTGGCCGACCAGGTGGACGGGGTAGTTTGGGTGCGCCCTCCGCGCCTCGCGCACCGCGGGCAGCACGAGCCCGCGGGCCATGCGCCACGACGCGAGGAAGCCCATGTGCACGGTGCAGTTGTTGCACTTCTCGCGAGACCCGGCCGGGCCCGAGCCTCGGCCGTCGTCCTCGCCGGGGTCTGCCGGGTAGGGCACGTACTCCTGCGGCACGGTGCTGAGATCGATGACGGTGTTTGTGATGCTGTAGGTGCCGCGGAACGCGACGACGATGGCGCCGGGGGCCTGCTGCTGCCGCCGCCGCCGCCGCTGCTGCTGCTGCTGCTGCTGCCGTCCGTCGCCACCGTTGTTGGCCGTCCCCGCGCCGTCCGCCGTGTGGTCGACGGCGACGTAGCCGCAGCTGTCGGTCAACAGGGCGCCCGTGTTCCAGGTGGTGACGAGCTGGACGCCGGGAAAGTCGCCGCAGCGCGAGGCGCACGTGAAGGGCGGCGAGATGCCCGTCGTGCCGACGCAGTAGGTGATGTCGACCAGCCGCGCGAGGCGCTCCAGGCCCGAGAAGAGAGCCTCCGAGATGCCGCCGGCCTCAGCCTTGGCGACGGAGTCGCTGCCGACGCCGCTGCCGTGGAGGACGTGCTGCTGCCCGGAAGTGGTGGTGTCATCGGCCACGGCGCCTATCCAACCACCACCCGCCAAGAGCAGGCGGTACAGCTGCCCCGAGACCCGCATTGTTTTGCTTCTCGCGGGCGAAACAGGATTGTCGTTGTGTTTTTGTTGAGGATCGAGTTCTTATCCCTCTTTTCTCACTGCCTAACAATGCATCGCGGCTGGCGCTCAGCAATGGAGAGGCTACACGAAGTTCCAACGTTGCAAAAAGTCATAAATCAAAGAGGTGACACGACGCCTAAGGTGTCGCGTAGAGATGGTAGATGGAGTTAAGAAAATGATGGGACAACTAAAAACAGAGAGGAAAGAAGCACGCACGTCGCCGCCCAAGCCAAGCGCCAACTGCCGGCTTCAACAGTCAAGTGACGTGCCCGTTTCCATCTAAAGTTCCAGCGCCGGCTGATGCAGGGACTGGTCTGCTGAAATTCCAGTGGGGTCATGCCGTAAACATGGTGTTCCAATGGGGGCGTGGCTTCAACTCCAGGGACTTCCCAGCACCAGAATCAAAAGACACATTAGATTGAATAGCTTGTCNTTTACCCTCTCCAGTCCCCCTCTTTTTTTATTTTTTATTTTATTTTATTTTATTTTTAATTTTTTTTTTTTTTTTTTTTTTTTTTTTTTTTTTTCTGGCGGACGATCACTTTGCCATCGGATGTCCAACACCAAAATCTATTGCTTCTCAGTCCGAGACAGGATAATAGGCTGGGAAATCACACCACGGGGATATTTACCTCCCGCCATCTAGTGCCGTCCCAGTGGGAAGGGTCGTGGTGCGAGACTGGAGAATGTGGCATCAAAGTTGGGAGATTTGCACTCCCGTCCAGGCCCACGAGTGCCATTGCCTGTGCTCTCGGTGCAGGTCATGTTGAGGAAGACCAGTCCGCTGGCCTCGATTCCCCGGCGTCCTTGAGGATCACTACGAGAGTCTAGGGTTAGTCTGAGGTGGGAAAAAGAAAACAAAATGCGCAGGCGATACTAGGTGTGGCTCTTACGTCACGTTGGGAGGAGGGCACGACGCCTCGATCAGTGACAGCTGGTTCTTGCCCAGCCAGTTCTCAGCGACCCACGAGAACTCGACCAGTCTGTTGTCGCAGGGGTACCGCGCGAGCGTGCCCGGGATCGGGTACACGGGCGCTCTGGAGGGGTCCCGCCGACAGGTGGTCGAGATCCCGGTGCCTGCGTCCGCGTAGCTGAAGGACATGGTCGTCTTGTTCTCGTCGCCGTCGGCGGCGAAGTAGGCTGCAAAGTCGATGACGTGGGCCGACTTGGGCGTGTCTCGGCAGTCGCTCTGCCGGGGCCTCAGGAGCCGCGGCGGCGGCGTCCAAGATGGCAGGGCCGACGCCGTCCAGATAGAAATTGCGAACAGGAGTAGGCCGCGCATGTTTGCGTTGGGAGGTTGGAAAGAAACCTGGGCGGTGTGGTGTAAGCGACTAGAGGACTCCGGTGCAGTTCTACCGCGTATTGGACATCCAAGAAGGGCGTGATTTCTTTTTCCCTAGATCCGCTGCTGGTCGGGCAAGGACTTTTATATCTCTCCCATACTCGTCACGGCGAGAATGTTAAATCGCCGTTTGTGAAAGAGACGGACACCCCGTGGGGCATTGCAGGGCCCCGAATACCCTGACATCCATGACGAAACACACCTCCCGTCCATTCCCCAAGGGTACCTGGGTCAGCGTGGACGGGAAAGGCAAACGCGGCTTCTTGGCAGGAGCATCTCGTCCCTCTTGCCCTGAGGATCGCTTCCCTGCGGGTGTGGCTGGCGACATTTTTTTTGCCGCTTCCTGTGGGACGCTAGGAGGCTCGGCATATGCAAGAACCCGCTGAGGCAGCCCTTTCTGAGCGATCTTGATCGTCGCCCTGTTACAAGTAAGAATGCGCCTGTCCAATGGGGGACGAATGCGAGCGACGTCGTCCACGTGGGCCGTGTGCCATCAACTCCCGACGACGGGGGCCTTCCCAGATTGGCTGGGCGAGAAATGCCTCCATGTTTCGTTTCATTGCCTTGTTTACCTGCCATTTTGCCTTGCGTCCACTGCAGGTCCGTGGAGGCCGGCGTGGCTATGAAAGTTTAGCAGACACGGCTGGAAAGCCGAGTCTGGATGCCTCTTCCGCTGTGACTTGCTGCCGTAGCCCTTAATTACACCCCATGCACTGCACGGCCACGGCTGCAAAAATGCGCGGATGGAACAGGATACTGGGCCCCCCAAAATATGGACCCCATCCTGGTGGCCATCTGCCGATCGGAATGTGGCAAACCAGGCGTGGGGTTTGAGTTGCTTACTGGCTTGGTGCTGAGGACTGGGAGCAGGAGGAAGAAACAAGAATAGAAATCAACAGGTATGAATAGCCGAACTCGGTGGACGCAAACGTGATAGGGGCGCAAAAGGACAGAACCCGAGGATCAAATCGGTACGCCCTCGTGTCGTGGCGACAGAAATAGGCATGCGCATGCTTCGTATGCTGTTGAACGGCGCACGTAAAGGCCGTGCACGCCCAGGTCGTACAATACAAGGCCGTGACCCTCACCGAGCGAAGATGACAGCTTCATGCCGTCGTCGAGCCCGCGCGGTTCGAGGCTCTGTTTGGTTCACGAGGAACGTCGTTCCAGGACAGGCATGACTTGATCAATATACGGCATTGATCAGAGACGCTGAAGTCGTGATCCCGAGGGTGTCTGGGATTGTATCGAGCTTGCCTTGTGGTCCGGTGGCTGAATCGGCAGGTAGGTGTGTGAAAGACACGGCTGTCACATTAGCCGCGAGAGTCCCATCTATACTACACAACAAGCCAAACACCGAGGCTACTCGCCCTCCACGGCATCTGGATTGTTCGTATCTGTCCGCTGTCACACGGCTGCGCCGGCATCCCATGCCGGGTCTATGCTAACAACAATAATAACCGATAAAAAAGACACGCTGAACACCATTGCTCTCGTAGGACAAAACTAGGGGAAAATACACATCGTAGCGGAAATGCGCTTGCTGCGGCCCGGCTGAAGCGAGACGTCACCGAAAAGGCCAAACCTCACTTCTTACCGGGAAGCTTCAGCCACTTCGGCATCTTCACCCCTGACGACGACTTACTCTCGCCCCTGGAGGACTGTGATGCCGGCGCGGCGTCCTTGACCTCCCCGTCCGGCACCTCGACTGGCACAACAGGCACCGGTATCTGCTGGGCAAGCCTCGCCGCCTCTCCCCTGAGGAAAGGGGCCTTCCGAACGGCCTGGGGGACGCCGTCGGCCCAGACAACTGTTGCCACCACGCGGCCCTCCAGCCGGTGGTCGCGCACGAGGTTGTGTCCTGCGCCCCGCGCATCCTGGAACTCGCCCCGCTTGGAGGCCGGGCTTACCAGCCTGAAAGGCTGCGACGGATCCTCCATGACGGAGCGCACCTCGGCGTAGACTGCCGCGGCGTCGTCTCCGGGACCAAACGTCCACTGCGCCGACGTGTTGTCGGGGAATCGCACCTTGATACTCACCTCCTTGACCGCCGCCACCTTGGCCGCCTCTGCCGCCGCCCTCTCCGCAATCTCCTTGTCCGACGGTAGCCGTTTGTTGTGCGAGTTCGCTTGTAGCCGCTGCTGGTGCAGTTGTGCGTGGGCGATAGTTGGCTCGTAGGCAGCATCCGGGTCCTGTGTCAGCGCCGCAGCGGGAGTGGCCGAGGAAGGCGCCGCAAAGATTTGCACAGCTCTTCCGGGACCAACGTGATCCTGGGCACCATCAGCGTCAGAGTCGATCACCGCCGGCGCCGCCGGCGCCACCGGCCGTGGGGCTGTATCATCGCCAAGGTCGATGAGATCCTCGGTGGGTTGTGATGCGTGCAGTTCTGGCTGCTGAGGAGCATTGCTCTGGTCTGGGGCCGATGGTGGTGATGCCGATTTCTCGGCTGGTGCCGAGGGTGCGGGTGCTGATGTTGCTCCGGGCTCAGGTTCGGCGAAGAACTGCTCTATCTGCTGCATGGCCTCGTGTAGCGTAAAGCCGGACTGCCTAAAGGAGAGGCTCATCAGGACGTTTCCCGAGATGCCCAGCTGAGAAAGCGTCTTTTGGAAGTCGGCGAGGGACGAGATCTCACGGCCAACAACCAACAGGACGGGCCCCTCGTGGTACAGCTGGCCGGAGCCGCTGCCCCCGATGGCTTGTGGAATTGCCCTTGCGGTGAAGTTGAACTGGCGTTTTGGGCCGGGAGCGGAGGCGCCAGCGGGGGATGTGGAAGCTCCGCTCTCGAAGTGCCTCAGCATCTTCCACAGCGTGGTGTCGCTGCGGAACTTCTCGACCAGGCGGCCATTGGGAATGCCAGCAGCTTCGGTCTCGGGGAGTTTTAGGGCGACGGTGATGATGGATGGGCTGTTGGACTTGACGACAAGCTCGAGCTTGGCGCCGGGTGTGAGGTTGTAGGCTCGGACCTGGTTTGAGAGCTCCAGCTGCCTATTGTTGTGTCTGCAGAGACGCACCACACGTGCACCGTCAGCGCCCCTCGTCGTAGTAGGAGGCGCACAAGGGATGCGCGCGCAGCTCACTTCAACATGTACTTGTCGCTTCGAATGGAAAGCTTCTTGCACGCTTCTTCCAGCACATCGATCAGAAAGGTGCCCGGGCCAACCTTGACAGTAGCACGTCTGAAGTCGGTCGAAATGACCACCACGCTCATGGACATGGTGTCGGGTTGGGAAGCGAAAAGCCGGAAAGAGATGTCCGATAGGGATGGAGGGGAAAACAGCTCCCTTTAAATAGTAAAGCAGATATGCAAAGTATGGCGGGTTCTCACGTTTGCTTTGTAAATCAGCGCGTCGGCTTAGCCTTCTCTGGCCGCGGAGTGCGAACAGCTGTAATCCGGGCAGCAGGATGGTGGGGTCGTCGTCAGTGCTGCCTCCGCCTGAAGCTCCAAAGCTCGGACAATAATTGGTGCGTCACAGTGTCAGGACCGCTTAGCCAATCAGAAGCTAAGAACCTGGTTCGCGGAGCTGGGGACAGACACGCCAGCCAGGCGTTGCCTTGCGCTTCCACTTTCGCCTTGCAGCGCCCGCAGCTGTGAGAGCTCCCGCAAGAGACGGCGCAGCCACAACGCGAAAACGACGACGACGACGGCACGCTTTCCCGCCCTTCCAAACCCAGACGCAAGACGTGTCCCAGCCGGCAGCCGACTCTTGAGAACCACATATTTTTCACGCCTCTGAACAGGCGCAGAGTCTCGAGGACATCGCGACTGGAGCCCTCAATCCCGCCGCCTCCGCTAATCGCAGCTCCGGGAACCACCTCCTCCACCAGGGGAGCTCACCACCGCCGTCATGGTAAAGAGCCCCGCCGCATATTTCTCTGTCTACCTATACACCCTGCGTCTGTATATTGGACACGAGCTAACATGTGAACTTGCAGTCGTCTCCGTTCTCAATAAGTCAGTCTTTCCCTCCCTGCATTCTCGCTGGTGGATATCTGTCGACCTCGAAACCGTCACCGTGATCTAGACTAGACCTAAACGGCCTCCCCTCCCGGCCGGATAAGGACTACCTCTCGCTGACACAGCACCTTTCAAACACCCCAAAACAGACGGCGGCGCCTGCGTCGCCATGGTGGGCAAGGATTGCGTCGCCATCGCCTGCGACCTCCGGCTGGGCATGCAGGCCCTGACCGTGTCCAACAACTTCCCCAAGATCTTCCAGTACGGCGACGTGTTCCTGGGCCTGACGGGCCTGGCCACCGACGTCTCGACCGTCTCGGACCTGTTCCGGTACAAGGTCAACATGTACCGCCTGCGCGAGGAGCGCAACATCGCGCCCCGCACCTTTGCCAACCTCGTCTCGAGCTCCCTGTACGAGCGCCGCTTCGGCCCTTACTTTGTCAGCCCCGTCGTCGCCGGCCTCGACCCCAAGACGTCGCTGCCCTTCATCTGCGGCTTCGACTCCATCGGCTGCATCGACTTTGCAAAGGACTTCATCGTCAGCGGCACCGCTAGCGAGCAGCTTTTTGGCATGTGCGAGAGCCTGTGGGAGCCCGACCTGGTATGTCTCCCGCTGCGTCGCTATGCATGACCTTTCCTTCCTTCCCATGATGCGTTGATTTTTCTCCCGCAGCTTTTCTTTTCGTTTTTTTTTTTTTTTTTTTTTTTTTTTTTTTTTTTTTTTTGCCGCACGTGTATGACTTTGTAGCTGACCATCTCCCTCCTTGCCCTTTGAATTCAGGAGCCCGAGGATCTTTTCGAGACCATCTCGCAGGCCCTGCTGAGCGCTGTCGACCGTGATGCTCTCTCAGGATGGGGTGCTCACGTTTACATCATCGAGAAGGGCAAAGTCACCAAGAGATTACTGAAGGGCCGCCAAGACTAGATAGAGAAGTGACTGTTTTGGGAGTGAAAACGTGGCAAAGCGTGTGGCAATGACATGTCAATGTCATTATATGGGCCGAAGCAGCAATTCGGAAGAAGGGCACATTATTCGCCCGGTTTTACGTGGGAGAGACTTGGGCAACTAGCTACCAGAAAGTCCCACGTGGGCTGGGTATTTGGGTCCCAACCTAGCCTCCTTGGCATGGCTGCACTGCACCAATAGACATCAGCTTGAAATGACGTCTTTTTGCCCTTGGTGCATTAGCATGAGAACGTGTATGCAGAGAGTGGCCACCCTATTCACAACACATAACAGACACGTTAGCACCAGGCTTAGCCAAGGACGTGGGTGCCTCGGCAGTCGGGCAGCCTCGTCTCCATGAGTTAACAGATTAAATTCAGCGACAAAGACGCCATGTGCCCTAAATCTATTTTTAACGGGTTCGTTCCCGACCCGTGGCCAGCAATGTACAACGAAGTAGGTGGCTAAATGGGCTCTAAATACCCTGCTACGAGTTTCTATGAGTCTAGTATGAGACCACGTTATTCTCGAGCATGCAACCCCTTACTGCTCCTTCTTGGCAGTCGTGACAGTGCGCGTCGTCTTCTGCATGAAGCATTGGCGCTCGATCAGCTTGAGGACCTCATCAATGAGACTGTGTATGGATTGTCAGCAAAATCGTTATGACACAAGAGGGAGAAAAAGAGGAGGATCGGACGGCAGTCGAGAAACGTACATAACCGGAGCGCTGATGTATAGCACCGCCTTCCACTCGAGCCAGTTGAGAGGAAGGATCGAGAAAAGGGTCTGAAGTATCGGGGTGTACAGCAGAGCAAAGTGCAGCGCCATGGACAGAGCGATGGCGTAGACAAGAATCATGTTCTCCCAGAGGGGAAGGGTGAGCAGCGACTCGCTCGAAGACAGCGCGTTCATGGCGTTGAACATCTCAATGACCACCAGGATGGACAGAGAGACGGTGGACGCCGACTTGGCCATATCGTTGGTGAACATGGAGCAGCCAATCTCGGGGAACTGCGATGAGCAGCGGTGGAAGTTGGACAGCTGAGAGAAGGTGATCTGCGGGCCCTCCGGGTTGTACATGAACCACCAAGCGTAGCCGGCCACGGTGGCCAGGCCGACATAGGTGCCGATGATCAGGTAACGGAAGAACAGCCAGCCACCGATCAGCGGCTCGTCACGCTTGCGGGGCTGGCGCCTCATGATGTCGTGGTCGGGAGGGTTGAACGACAGGGCTGTGGCGGGAAGACCGTCGGTGACCAGATTGACCCAGAGAAGCTGCACAGGAATCAGGGCCTCAGGCATGCCAAGAGCCGCCGTGAGGAAGATGGAGACGACTTCGCCGATGTTGGACGAGATGAGGTAGCGGATGAACTGCTGGGTGTTGTTGTAGATGGAACGGCCTTCCTCGATGGCAGACTCGATAGTGGCAAAGTTGTCGTCCGCGAGAACCATGTCGGCAGCCAGCTTCGAGACGTCAGTGCCAGACCCCATGGCAACGCCAATGTCGGCCTTCTTCAGAGCGGGAGCGTCGTTGACACCGTCACCAGTCATGGCAACAACCTCGCCGAGCGACTGCAGGAGATCAACCAGCTTGGACTTGTGGCTCGGCTCGACACGGGAGAACAGCGACGCGTTCTTGGCGGCCTCGAGCTGCTCGCCCGGGCTGAGGTTGTCAAACTCCCTGCCGGTGTAGCTCTTGCCTTTGAGGTCCTCAAACTCGCCAAATACTCCGATCTGGCGGCAGATGCTCTCAGCCGTGTTGCGGTTGTCGCCAGTGATGACAACGACACGAATGCCTGCGTCCTTGCACTGCTTGATAGCGCTAGCAACCTCGGGCCGCGGGGGGTCGAGCATAACAGCCAAGCCCAGGAGGGTCATGTTCTGTTCCAGTTGCGCATACTCGGACGTCGACTTGGCCTTCTTGATCAGCGGGTGACTGGAGACATCGTCAACGGCCGCCAGGGCGATAACACGGAGGCCGCGGTTGCCGCAGTCGACAACCTCCTTGAGGAGCAGGTCGGAAAGCTTCTTGTCGAGCGGAACCTTCTTGGCATCGGCACCCACAAGAGTGTGCGTGCAGCGCTCGAGGATGGACTCGGGCGCACCCTTGACCAGGAGCCGGGGGTCACCGCCGTTCTTGACCAGGACAGACATGCTCTTGCGGTCGCGAGAGAACTCGTAGGTGGCGAGGCGCTGGTTGTTCTTCTCGTACCAGGCGCTGGCGTAATGAACACGATCCTCGGGGTGGCATTCCGGGGGCGGGCAAGGTCCAAGCTTCTCAACCAGAACACGGAGGGCGCCCTCTGTGGGCTCACCGACGATGGAGTAAGCGCCAGAGCGGGAATCATAGGCAATACGGGCATCGTTGCAAAGGGCGGCGACCTCGGCCATGCGCGCGACCGTGGCAGACTGCTGGGGCAGATCCCGGACAACCTTTCCGCGCCGGCTGACGTCGCCGCGGGGAGCAAAGGTGGTGCCTTCGACATCCAGCTCCTCGAAGTCCGAGCCGTCTTCCTTGATGTAGACGAGCTTGCTCACGCTCATCTGGTTGGTAGTCAGGGTTCCGGTCTTGTCAGAGCAGATGACGCTGCAGCTGCCCAGGGTCTCGACCGAGGGCAGACTCCGGACGACGGCGTTCTTGGCAGCCATCTTGCGCGTTCCCAGGGCCAGGCAAGTGGTGATGACGACGGCCAAGCCCTCAGGGATGGCGGCGACACCGAGCGAGACGGCGATCTTGAGGTAGTAGATGGCACCCTTGGTCCAGTTACCGTGGCTGGGGTCTTTGAAGTGAGGAATGTTGATGAGCCAGACGAGCACGCAAATGACGGTGATAACCTTGGCCAGCTGGTCGCCGAAGTCGTTGAGCTTCTGCTTCAGCGGCGTGGGCTCCGAGATCTGGGCCGAGATGCTCTCGTGGATGTCGCCGATGGCCGTGTTGGAGCCTGTCAGAACCACGACCGCCTTGGCGCGGCCTGTCACGACGGTGGTGCCCGAGAACAGCATGTTGATCTGGTCCTGCTTGACGGCGCGCTCATCCTTGACCACGGCGGATGCATCCTTGCCCACGCTCTCGCTCTCGCCGGTCAGGATGGCCTGGTCAACGGCGAAGCTGTTGCTATGAATCGACAGCAGGCGGCAGTCGGCCGGGATGCGGTCGCCGACAGAGACGGAGATGATGTCACCGGGGACTAGCTCTTCGGCCTTGACGCGCGACACCTGGCCACCGTTGCGCACGACATTGGCCTCGTTGGCCGAGTACTCTTGGAGGGCGGCAATGGCCTTCTCCGCACTGCTCTCCTGAGAGACTCCGACGACGGCGTTGAGGATGAGGATGGTGAGAATCTGGAGCGAAAGAGACACGCGCACCATTAGCAAGCCATTCGCAGAAACACCGTCTTTTCCATCGAAAGTATTGCCAGATTTGTTTGTTGGACGGGCATAGCACTTACGACGGCAGGATCGACAAAGGCGCTCCAGCCCTCCTCCTCTTCAAAGAGCGCGAGGACGAAGGACACGGCAGCCGAGCCCAGCAGGATGATGACCAGCTGGTCCTTGAACTGCTCTAGAATAAGCTCCCACAGGGGAGTTGGCGGCTCCTCGGGTATGGCTGTATCGAAGGGCTTGTGGTTAGCAGGTCGCGCAGGTGTTCCATGCTTTGCGCTTCAGCTGGGAGGCGGCGCAAGAGAGCCAGCCAGGCTCCCGCTGCGCGGAGGAGGGCCAACGCGATTCTCACCATTCTTGCCGTGCTTGGCTCTCAGCTCGACGACCTGGTCCTCCGTCAAGCCAGCCACGGGATCTACGCCGAGGCCAGCAACGACCGAGTCGGTCGAATGCGTGAAGGCGTTTTCCATTTGCTTGTTGCTATTCTTGCCAAGGCGGGCGCATCCAGGGCGGGTAAGATTTGAGCGGAAACGTGAGGCTGAGACCCGGGCTTTTCTCTGCTCCCTCCGCGGGCAAGAAGCAAGTTCTCAAGAAGAACAAGGGGAAGGAAAAAAAAAAAAAAAAAAGCTAAGTGAACCCCCAGGGCCAAGTGTCCAGTCCTTACTTAGTCTGGTCTTCTTGTCGCTTACGTGTGTGACGACAAAACAATGCCTCACTTCCAGACGAGGCGCAATGTGATGAACTGTAGACGGGAAGGAGAATGGAAGAAGAAAAAAGTTGGTGGCAGGATCAACGCCGAGGGGGGAAAAAAAAATGCACCCCAAAGCTGGACGCAAGTGAAGGACAGAATGGGTACGCAGAGTCAAGCTTCCCCAGCAGTTGCGTCGTCGCCCTTTCAAAACGTGTTAACTTCCAATGGCTGGAAGCGCCGCCCCGCCCAATTGGAATTCTGGATGCGCGTGTAGCCAGTGCGGAATTGCGGCTCTTGGCCCGCAGGCGCGGATTGGACCCCCACCCTGACTCCATCTAGCTTCCAATCTGGCCTCTGCAGGAGCGTGCCCGGTTCCAGCCAACAACCTCCACACAGTATGCGAGAGGGTGAGATTTGCCTTCCCATTTTGCTGTCCTTTTCGCATGCGTTTCCACAATGACTGCATCTGGCTTGCAAAGCAAACGCCCGTGCGTTCCCCCAGGCCAGATCCATGACCTTCCACCGAGGTCCCACAACGGCTCTCGGCACTGACACCGAAACCTCTCTGATGCTTACGGAGCGGGGGCCGCGTGTGCTCGGTCCGTCGCTCTGAGTGGCCGGGACCTGTCTCTGATCGAGCAGGGCCAGCTTGACAAGCCTGGCGCGTGAGTCGGCCTTGGGAGTGCGCAAGTCATAGAGTATCAGCCGGGCCGCCCGTTGTTATGTAACATCATCTCCTCTCTGCATCCTCTGCTGTAGGATTCCAAATTTAACTATGTAGAATGGCTCTCTTCTTTTCTGTCTATGTGTAGGTAGCTAACGCAGAGTCTGAATCAAATCACTTTCAAGAGAACACTTACATAATGCAGGCGACATCGAGACCATTGGCCACCAGCCTCGAGTAAGGCTGCCGTGCTAGCAGCAAATGTTTCTGGCCTCACGCAATCCTGCGCCGTCGAATGTGGGGATCCGTCATTGTGCTTTGCAGCTGAGAACGCGACACGAAAGCGGTCTCGATCCGTCCGTTTGGCCCCACACTTTACACGTATTGCCTTGTACCTTTTTTCCGGTTCTCTCTTTCTTCATGCACTTCGTCTGGTTTTCACATCTTGCTCTCCGACGGTTTCTTCGCAGAAGGATTTCATGTGTATTTAGATCTCAAGATTTCGGCAGGCACCGTTGAATCTCGCGGGTTTGGGGATAACGCGGAGAAAGTGGGCCGTACCATTCAACCCCGGGTCCCTCGAGTCCCTAAGATGATGTGACAATGCTTCTTAGTTCGGTTGCAGGTGGAAACCCCAATAAAAAAAAAAGAACAGACTTCGTCCAGCCGGGCCACAGGCACAGCTACGCACACTGGCGAGGAAAAGCGGCGTCTGCCGCCAATCAACAAATACTACTCGTTCCTTAGATGCAAATTAGTGGTGTCTCGGTGTTGCCGAATCGGCTGTGGGGACCAATCGCGCCAAATTTCCCGAGACTAATGACGGATCCGGTGACATCATCGTCCGAGACTCGATGAATACACCAAGGTACGGAACCTCATGCCTCGCACCGAGAAGTAAACAGTCACTCCTTGCATGGAGTAAGCTAGACAGACACCGAGACTTCTCCGATTAGGGACGTATTCTGGCACCTGAGCCTAAAGGTCGGTCAAATAGGTTGATTTCACATATATGGATGTGGATTATCCTCTTGGGTGATTGCCACCAAATGCCGCGCAATTCAGAGCAGCCTTGGTATCATTTTGATTAACTGGAGTATCTCCCACCCGCGATCGCCGTTCCATCCCATCTCATGCCCACAACTCCCAAGACGCCTCTGTACGAACAAGAGAGGTACCGCTAAGCTTGGCAAGTACATAAATGAGCTGGCAGGCTCGAGCCCCATGTATAGCAAAAAGAAACAAGAAACTGTCGCCAGATGAAAAAACAAAAATGTCCTTTCGTCACAGCCCCGCAAGCACGCTCTGGATGCCGACGCTGCTTGCGTCGTCTCTCCGCTGCACGTAGGCCTTGAAATCCGCCTTGAGCAGTTTCTTTCCTTGGCCCCCCGGACCCGAGCCCAGACCTCTCGATTTCTCCTTGAGCGCCTCGGGCCCGATGATGAAAAGGTAGCCAACTTCGGTAAGAACCTCGACGATGTTCTCCACTTCCTTGGTCAGCGGCCAAGCCTTGAGCGTCGACACATACTTGGAGATGTCCTTGGTCACCATCAGACCACCCGTCGCGTTGACGGAGAACTTTTTGAAATGATCGAAAAGGAGCTTCTGTATCGATAGCGCAAGCTCGCTGCTGAAAATCTCCAGGTTGTGTCCGTCCACGGCGTTCTTTGACAGCGACGCGACCTTGTCCAGGAAGGTGCAGATCCCGAGGCAGGTGGGCGACTGAAGCGAGTCCATAATCCCTTCGTCCTTTGGGCGGAAGTCTGTCTTTTTCTGGTTCGCCAGCGACTTGGCGACCCAGTTGACCACCACATCCGTCGTGCTCTTCATGATCGCGTTGGTCTTCTTCTCGATCGACTCAATCCCAGACCTGGCGTGCGCCTCCATGCCCCGACGCACCGTGGTGTTGGATTCGGCAAGCCGGATCAGGACTGTGTTGATGAAGCGGCTCATTATGTTGGTGATGAAAACAGCCGGCCGTATCTTGGGCAGATATGATAGATCCGGTTCGGTCTTGATGTTTTCCTGGGACGTCGCCTGGTCGAGAGCGGCATCGAGGGCTGTCTCCACGTACATCTGCCCCATGGTAGCCAGCAGGAGGTTGAGAAGCATGTTGACGTCTTTTGGCGTCTCGGCGGCCGTCCCGATCTCCAGGGTCCTGCGCACACTCTCGGCAAGCCACGTCATCATCCGCTTCGCGTTGGCGACGCTGAGAACACCATCTTCCTCCGACACCTCGATTTCGTTTTTCTTGTCGTCGTCCTGTATCCCGGCAACCCGAAGCATCATGGCCTTCTGCGTTGGCGTCAACTCGGACGAGTCGAGCTTCTCCACGTATGCATCTTTAGCGGACTGGAGCAGCTGGTTGCCTTGTTGGGCGATGGCGGCCATGAAACCACTCGGCGCCTTCTTCCTCCTCGAATGATAAACGGTAAACTTGAAGAGCAGGGAGCTGTTCAACTCCTCCAGGCTCCTTTTCTCTCGGTCGATATACGAGTTCCCCACAAGATATGGGACGAACAGCTCTTCCAGCTGCTGCTCCAATGCTTGCGCGACGGGAGCCGTGCACGGCTCGGGGTGTTCGGTCAGTCCATGGGTTTTGAGATCTTCCACAAGCGCGTTAATGTAGTTGCGCGACGCGTGCAGCGAGCGCAGAAAGGCCAACGAGGAGACGGTGCTGGCCTTCTCCAGCACCATCTCGAGTCGCTGCTGGATGGACTGCTGAAACACGCGTTGAATGAACTTGATCAAGACGGTTTCGTAGTATGGGAAGGCCCGCTTGATGATGAAGGACTCCTCCAGCATGACGAGCTTGACCTCGTCGACGAGGGACTGCAGGCTCGATTCGACACCGGGGGGCTCCGAATCCGGGTCTGCCAGCAGGTCCCACATCTCACTGTCGACCGTCACCTCGTCTGTGATCAGCTGGTCTCTGTTGATGAAGAATTGATGCTGGTTGACGAAGACGGCTATAACACTCGCACCGCCGTTGAAGTCGTGCAGCACCCTAGCGCACTCCATCATGTTCTCAAAGTTTTGCCGGCGGTAGCTGTTGTTGAACTGCGTCAGGAGGTCTTGCTCCAACGTCTCGGAGAACTTCTCCAGCACCTCTCTGGTGTTGAACTTCCGGCTGTTCCCGGCCACTCCGTTGGTGACGCCGTTGCCACGGAAGCCGTTCGTCTGGCCCCAGGAGGTCGGATCCAGCCTCTGGCTGATGCGCATCAGCTGCCGGGCAATGACGGCACATCGTACCTTGTTCTCGGCACCGCCTTGCCTCTGGATATCCTGTAGCGAAGTGAGCTCACCCGTCTCGGTGACTTCCACCCAGCACTGGATCAGGAAGTTGGCGTCCTGCGCCCGCCTCCTCTTCCTGTCCAGCTCCTCGAGCTTTTCGCCGATCTGAACGGCAATATTGCCGCCGCCATCGGGTCTGCCCGTCCTTTCGGAGCCATTGATGGCGTTTGGGTTGTTGAGGGAGAGATCGAGGGCTTCGAATTGGGTCATGGACTGATCCAGCTTGCGACCTAAAGTGTCGAGAGTCTGGTCGTGCTGGATCTCGGCTCGTCTCACTTGCGATAGAATCTCGGACTCCTTCGCTTGCAGCTCCTCGGACAGAGAGCTCAGCTGGGATAGCGAGTCTGGGAGCAGGCATGGGCGGTCAGTGTCAGTGACATGTGCTTTCTTTTTTTTTTTTTCTTCCAGTAGGGGGCACAACCCGGCATGTTTCAAACGGGGGACGCACTCTCGAAAGTTCTGATCAGGGGCTTCGGATCGAATGGCTGGTGGGCAGGCCCGGATCGGCGGTTGGCAGGGACGGCATTTTCGGCGAGGCCATCGACAAAGTCGCGGACGATAAAGTCCTTGCTCGAGAAGTCGTCGAGGCTGAAGCTGGGACCCGTCGGGAAAAGAGCCTTGGAGCCCGAGGACGAAGCCCTCTCCATTTGGAACCTCAACCGAAGCTCCGACTACCGGCGTCCCATGGAAAGGCGGCGGCTATGTCCCACCAAGAAGGCGGTGGTCAACAACGAGGGGCGGATAGAGCACGGCCAGACACGTATTCGGTGTCTCTCGGGCGGGGGAGGACTCTGGTTCGACGCGGCGGGGGCGGTGCGCAAGGAAGATGGGGTTCGGTCGGGCCGATGGGATGGATCGTGAATCTTGCACGACCAAGATGGCGGGCCGTCGCAGCGCCTTTCCTGGTGGAAGCTGCGCAGAGGCCAAGAATGGTCGGTCGCTATCGTCGGCTGTAGTCGCGGACTCGTGGTGTCGTGCGTGGACTGGTGTGGCTGCGAGCAGCTGGGCGGCTCGCGATTGGGCCGACCCCTGGAGCGTGACTGTGCTATAGGTGAGTGAAGGGCGGTGAAGCGGGGCAAGGAGCCCATCGAGGCTGCTGCCGGCTGTCTTCATTCGGTGTTAGCGCAAGCAGCGACCCCTGGTCTGCGACGGCCAAGAGCCAAGGACACCTCATGCCAAAAACCCATACAGCTTGCTCCAATTGATGTTGAGGCCGGAGGATCCATGAACCTGGTCTGACTTCGCACCACCTTGGAAGCAGGCCGGACGCCATGGCATCCCATCATGCTACGTAACTCCCGCAGCCCATTCTTTAAGATCTCGCTCATTTAATTTCTCGCCAATTCATTTGTATTCGCACGCGCAGACATTTGCATCCAGCTCCCCGTCGTCACTCTGCGCAATTTCTTGATCCGTCTACACTTCTTCTTCTTCACCTGCACCTGGAGGGCTGCCCGGCGCTACCTCCTCTTCTTCCCAACATGCCCACCAAGGCTGAGGATACTGCCCGCTATCGGCGCGATGACCAGGCCGGTGGCAAGTTGATGACCGCTCAGGAGCGACTCAAGCTGATCGAGGTAAGCTCGAGCTCCCGTCAGTACACGGGCTGGGCTGCAGGGTTTCCACGCACGCCAATGTCACGTCAAGGGACGCAGCCGCAGAACTGACGCTCGCTCGCGCCCTGGCGCATACGCGCATATAGCCGTATCTCCCTAAGAGGCCCGCGGACACTCTTGATGCAAGGAGCAAAGCTAGGCGCCCGTCGGTCCTAGGAGTTCGCCGCTTCCTTGCCAACCAGCTGCACCTGTTCTTTTACGTCTTGATCCACACGGTTTTCTCCCTCTACATTAGGACTCGACAGGTGTACCATTTCCTGAAGGACCGGACGCGTTCTATTCTGTCGTACCACCACCACACTCCAGAGATCATCGAGGGTGACGTCAAGGGCCTCCAGAGGATCCCCAAGCATCTGAGCGTAATCCTGCGCCTGGACGACAGTGCGAGGGGTGCTTCTGAGCTTGAGCGGTTGGTCAATGAGGTTGCCGACATTGCGGCCTGGTGCGCATGCGCCGGGATTCCGCTACTCTCTGTCTACGAGCGAACAGGTGCGTTCTTTCTTTTCGTCTCTGGCTCCATCACATGCTGCTCCGACCAGGTCTAGGCCCCGAAACGTACGAGGCCACTCTAACTCTGAGCGTCTTGTTCTTGCAGGGGTCCTGAAGGGGTACATGCCCCAAGTGCACCGCGTCGTCTCGCAGAAACTCGCAGCATACTACGGGCGAAACCACCCAGCCCTGACCCTCCAGGCGCCACACACACAGGCCATCGAATCGGCCCCGCTCGCCGAGAGCGTCGGCAGCCAGGACGCTAAGCATCTCTCGGTTCTTCTGCTATCGGCTGAGGACGGGCGTGATTCGATTGTCGACCTGACCAAGACTCTGACGGAGATGGCGCAGCGGTCTAAGATGTCGCCCGCCGATATAAGCATCGATCTTGTCGATGCGGAGCTGTCGGAAAGTGTTATGGGCGAGCCCGATCTTCTCATCCTCTTTGGCCCTCACGTCGAGCTCCAGGGCTATCCCCCGTGGCAAATCCGCCTGACCGAGGTTTTTCACGTGCAGGACAACCAGGGCGTAGGGTACCAGGTCTTCCTTCGCGGCCTGCAGAACTACGCCAACGCTAAGATGCGATTCGGCAAATAGGAGACAGGCGTCTCGACGTTCTGGAGCTCCAAGCGCGCCCGGCGTGGCTGTACATATAGACTTAGACGCACACCCCACTGACTGCTTCGCCGTCACTGCTCTTTCATTACTTATACTCGCGCATTTCCTTACCAGCCTTGTCCCACAAGTACATAGAGCCACTGCCAACATTATAGTTGTAGTAGTTGTCTGTTCCAGCCTTGACCATGGCTCTCCGGAAGGTGATGTTGATCCGGCCCCCGTCCAGCTGGTTCTTCTCCGTGCGTTTGGGGATTGAGTGCAGCCAGTTGGCTTGCGTCTTTCCCCTCATTAGGATCATGTCCCCGCTGGCCAGGGGAAGCTTCAGCTGCGCCGCTTCCGGGGCCTTTCCGTCTCGATCTCTCGCTTTAGGCGCGACTGGTTTGTGCTTCAGCAAAAAATCCCTTTGAGCCCCGAGGCTCAAGGAGGCTATGGCCGGTTCAGGACCAAGGAAGCGCTCGTCGTTGCTGTGGAAAGAGATGCTATCTGCCCCGGACGCGTAGTAGTTGACAAGGCAGAAGTTGAAACTGCAGTCGGTGGCCGCCTCGCATGCCACGCGGAGGTCATCGAGGCATTTGGGGATCGGCCGCGGCGCATATCTCGCATACGCGCCTGGGGGGATATCCACCCCCGTCTTCGTATCGACCACGTTTCCATGCTCGTCGAAACGGCTTGTGTCGTCCAGGCCAAAGACGGTCGTGTATCTGCGGGGCAGCCATCAGAGGTTAGGTAGGTTCGCAAAGCGGGAACGGCGCTCAGGTGGCATAGGCATCTACCTGGGCGTGCGGATATGTGCCTGGATGCCACCCCGTTTGGTGTCGTACTCGACCCTGTAGAAGGGAAGATTTGCCCTCAGAAACTCAAAGAGCTCCTTGGATGCGCGTGAGGGAATGTATGGCTGGAAATAGAGCAAGTCCGGTTCCGGCTGGTCACTGATGATCCGCGGTGGTTTGGCGGGCAAGGACCCGGGCTCTAGGCTGATGGGCCGTGGGAGTTCGGGGATTGGAAGCGGATAGGTTGGATGCTTGGAGTACCGTACATCCTTGGCCTGATATTTTGGTGCCTTAGCTTTTTATCTCGTGTCTCTTCTATGATGGCCGGTACTTCACTTGCAGGATTCTGATCCCCTACCTCATCGGTCTTTCGCTGCTTCTTGGAGGCCGAGGGAAAGAAGGAGTTGATGGTGCGCTTCTTGGACATGGTGATTAGCATTTGTCTAGCATGGCCATATCGAAAATGCAGCATCGATCGATATTATTGCAGCCCTAGCACATAAGAACAAGTACAAACTCAACGGACATTCTGTTTGATCGCCAGATCGCCATCACACCAGCCGTCTCAGAAAGTGACATCATCACCCATTCAATCGCCCTAGTCTCAGCCTTGTGCTTTGTGAAAAGCTGTGATTGGCCTTGTCGGCAGCGCTGAACGATGGCTGATGTTCGATGTGGGTCCAAAATCTTCCGGGCTTGCCTCACGTAGTTGGCAGCTCGGGCGCTCATGACTCTTCTGCTGTCGAGGTTAAGTCTGTGTCCCCTCACCCCCACAGCTCTGCGATGGCCGCCGCCGACGACCAAGCCGGCACGGGAGCAAAGGCAGGAGATATGAACATCTTCAAGCCGCCAATAGTCCGGTCGGCTGGCCGGCTGAACAAGGCCCTGTTTGACAAGACTTTCAACCTGGCCGCCGCCGCCGTGAAGGAGCCGAAAAAAATTGGACCATACCAAAAAGCGCTGGAGAAGAGCAAGGATCTTCTTCGTCTGCCAAGACTCGCTTCTATCTGCCCGGATCCGGACCCAGCACTGGCCGCGGCAGGAGGGAAATGCATTCTCCTGAGGCCAGGCATCAGCGCAGCTGGTATGATTGTACCGATTGAGGGCTCCTTTCCAAGAAGCACTCGCTTCTCTCTATACGTAGACTTTATTCACAACACTAACTCGATTCTCGCAACCACAGCGCCCGAGACCTGGGGCGAAGTCTTGAAAGCGGGTGTCGAGCAGCATGATTTGAACGTGGTGCCTTATGAGCTCAAGATGAGCTACGATTTCTGGAATTCTCGTGAGCCACGGCACTCTCCACATCAGGTAGCGCCGCAGCGGGAATGATGGCAGTCGAGAGAAAGTGCTGATGAGCACAGATGAGATCCTCAGCGCGGTACTCCCCGAGGACTACGCTGATGATATCCCCACTTCCTATAATTGTGCAGGCCACGTCGGTAAGTGGCCCTCCCCTCAGACCATAGGGCGGGAGACCCTCTTGGTATATGCTCCTGCGTATACAGCTGTCCGTATTCCGAGCCGAAACTTACAGGAATACTGTAGCCCACCTCAACCTACGCAAGGATTTCGAGCCATACAAGCACATTATCGGACAGGTGATCGGGGAGAAGAACAACCACATCCGGACCGTCATCAACAAGATCTCCAATGTGGGCGATGAGTCCGAGTTCAGGACCTTCAACTACGAGGTCCTGTTTGGACCGGACGATCTCAATGTCGAGGTAAAAGAGGCCGGCTGCACGTACAAATTCGACTACAGCAAGGTGTACTGGAACAGCAAACTCGACCTGGAGCACAAGCGGATCGTCGAGCTCGTCCAACCAGGCGAGGTGCTCTGCGACGCATTCGCCGGTATTGGGCCCTTTGCCGTCCCGTCGGGCAAAAAAGGCGTTTTCGTCTGGGCAAACGACAAGAACCCGGAAAGCTTTCGTGTGATGGAGCAGGCAATCAAGCAAAACAAGGTCAGCTATAGCTGCTTGAAGCTGCAGATCCCCGACACGTGTCGCCCGCCCTCATCCGCACCTTGTGCTGCGGGCAGCACTTCATTCTTCTCGTGGCACCCGGACGGCTGACTGACAGACCTCGCCCCCCAGGCGCACCACTACGTGCGGCCGTTCAACCAGGATGCCAAGGACTTCATCAGATTCGCAGCGGACGATGTCATTAGGGCGTCCTTCCAGGGCGAGGGCGCGACGGTGACCCTTCCAGGACCCAGGGTCCGCCGCAGCGAACGGGCGACGGCGCCGAAACCGAAGACGAGGCACATCCCCATACCGCCGACGATCTCGCACTACGTCATGAACCTCCCAGCCCTGGCCATAACGTTCCTCGGCAGCTTCAAGGGACTCTACGCCGGGCACGAAGCACTCTTCTCGCCATCGACGAACACGAAGCTGCCGATGATACACGTGCACTGTTTTGACAAGATGTGCCACGAGGATTACGACATCCCGAACATCGAGGAGTCCATCTGCAAGAAGGTGTCGGAGGAACTGGGGTTCCAAATGAGGCCCGGGGATGCCAGCAGTGCCGGTGAGGTGTCCATCCGGGATGTCAGGGCCGTTGCGCCAAACAAGTCCATGTACTGCGCGAGCTTCCGTCTTCCGCACGAGGTCGCCTTTGCCCCGAGGGGTGAAAGATAAGCCAACAGCGGCCGAGAGCAGCCGGATATCTCCAAACAATGAGCGCGAAGCAAGGGCCCACGAGGTTACTCTGTAATGTATGCGGTGTCGTGTGAGTCCCAGAGTCCTGCCGGCAGCCGCGAGCCACCAGCCTCTTTCGAGCAACACAGCGACCTCAACTGTGTGTATCCATGTTGTGCACACTCCATGGCAGGTGATAGGTGACTTGCAGATCGTTGTTTCCGCGCGCCGTCAAACGCAAGTGTTTGGTCCACTCCGATACGAGATAGGCCCCGTGGCGAATTCGCTGGGTTCACGGCGGCCCGGTTGGGGAGATGCAGTGTCCCCAAGCACGGGAAGTTGTTGTCTATTGAGAACCTGGCGATGCAGCTCGCCGTCTGCACATCCAGAGTGGGAGGGGTTGAAGTAAACAAACCGGTCTGGCGCGGGGCCGCCAAGAAGGCATTCTCCGGTCCGTGCAGAGCTTGCTATAAGAGCCGGCCGGGTAGAAAGGTGGCAAAAACAGAAAAGGCTGCCTACCTGCCGATAGAAGACCGTGAAGTGACGCAATATTAACGTGTGTGTGCATGTGCGTGTGCGTGTTTTTTTTCAGCCGGCCTGCCGTCCTGCACCGCGCTGCAAGTGCTACTTATGCAGGCTCAGGTTCCCCTCACTTGGCAGTCCAGTAGGAACCAGATAAGGAACCAGGGGGAGTTGCTCTGCCAAGGAGACGAAAAGAGATACGACGAGCGAATGAGCGTTCCTTGCGTGTGCATACGCAAGACGCTGCGACGACAGCTAGCCACCTATCTACCTAGGTACCCACCTAACCACCGAATATCAAAAGCCGGCCGCCATCTATGTACGTACGGCACGGTTGGATGCAGGACGGCAGGGGAGGAGGCGACGAGACCCCATGGTGGGATGCACTGGCAATTTTTTCCTGCCTTAGCACGCCGCCCGTCAGTCCCGAGATCGTTTCGCGAATCTGCAGGCAAGTGGAGGACGAGGAGGAGGGGATGGGATCGGGATTCTTGACCTGAACGGGCCCCCTGCCTTTGGGTATCCATGGGCATACTGCACATTATATCACGAGCACCTCTAGCAAGGTTGCCTAGTTTGGTGGTTGGAAGGCAGGCAGGCAGGCGGGCTATATCACACGAGTGTCGTATCTATAGTCAGCGTATGCGACCATATATACGCTACCCATACATGACACATACATACAGGCTGCCGCGGCTGCTTCTGCACCACACCAACCGCCATAAGCGAGACCCCCTTCGCTTCCATGACGCTAGGCGGACCGGTGAAGCTGTGGCTTGCAGCATGCCCTCCCTCCCTCCCTTGCTTCTCGAACCGCGCCGCAGCGGGGCAGGGGATGATGGCCAAGACAACCAAATGCAGCGACATGGCATGCATGCAGGTCAAGCGACTGCGTTCGTCCAACCAAGCAGGTTCGTGGGCCTGTGGCTTGCAGCAACCGTTGAAGGATCGCTTTTTAACGGGATGGATGGTGGTAGTGGGCGTGAGTAAAATATATTGCGTACACAGTAATTGGTGTACCGAGCAGCGAGGAAGCGGAGATGCGTACCCTCCATCCCATGCATCTATCTATCAGCCGAGGCAGGCGGGCAGGCGGGCGGGCGAGCGGGCGGGCGAAGCTGCCGGCCCCGCCGACGCGAAAGCCATGGAAGGTACAGTATGGTGTGCGGAAACGGCCGGCGGCATTGGGTAGCCAAAGGCGTATATTGTTGTCCAATACCAAGCCTCCGCGCCCTGGTCGATACAGCAACCGGTCGAGCTTTGGTGATCGGCGAAAAGATGACCAGGGACAGCAAAGCCGTTACTCCCGAAGATCCAGGGGTCCTTCTCCCCGCCCGGGACTTCCGGATGCGGTAACCCTGGCAGGCGGGCTGAACTCGCCGCACCGCGCGCCGTGAGGGGCGGCTACAAGAAATAGGCAGGGAGGCAAAAGAGACGTGTAATATGTGGAGGACGACATTTTCTAGGATGCAGCGCAGCATGGCACATCACAGGTCAACCATTGGCTTGGCTCGACTTGGCTCGGGAAGGATATGGAGGTAGATATCTACTGCCTATCTGCCTATCTGCCTGCCTGCCGGGAGCATGGAAGCCATGTCATGTCATGCAGAGCCCATCTGTCGTGTCGCGGTGAACGACTTTCTTTTTCATTACAATACACATAGGTAGACACAAGCCCCGGTGGCTATCCGCTGTGTTTCCTGGCGGAGGCGTGCATGACGCGAGCGATAACGGCCTCCATCGACGCTTTCCTTGTCTCCCCATTGGCACAACCGCCGGGTGAGGCCTTCGGCCGTCTTGAGCAGCGCTGCCGGGTGGCCCCCGGCGGGTCGACGTCGGTCAGCCGCGGCCAGCGGTTTGAGGAGCGCCGGCTTATCTCCCACAATGCCCCGCAGCCCCTCCCCTACCTACTATACCTGGCCCTCCCGGTGTGCGTTGGGCTGTGTGTATCGGCCGGGACGGATAGGACGAGGAAACCTATCATAAACCATGTAGACTGATAGGGACCCGGCCTATCAAAGCCGGGCGGGGTGGCTTGGGCGCTAGAGCAGGGCCTGCGGAGGATGATGCCGTAAGTGTGCGATGGCAGGGCCAAATATCGAGAGGAGAAAGCCAAAAGCTGAGGGGCCTAGGAGATGCCGACATCAACTCTAAAATCTTTTCCTGCTTTCGGATGCTACTTCCGTTTTGTCCTCCTGTTCCCCATCCCATCAGCCCTGAGCCTTGGCATTAGCAATTCGAGATACAACGGCTGTCTTCCCCGGATGCGGCGGTCTCGAGACTGGGTTGGGCAAACTTCTACGAAACCCATGTCTTGGGTGGGCGGTGCCAGAGTGCTGCCGATAGTTTCGGCTTTGACCTAATTTTGAGGGCGCCAGCGAAGCATGGTTTCCCCGCCTGTCTCCAGGGACTGCCCTGGAGCCTCGGGCTGGTCGTTCACACATCCAAAGCAACGCCTGCGAATCCTGCTGCTATCGCTTCGTCACGTCATATCATCGAACGTTGTTGCAGACAATACAGGCAGCAAGCCATATAGAGGATCCGACCAAGGGTCCATCAATTGACCTGGGGGAAATAAAAATCAGGTAAAACCAAAGAAACAAAAACCTGCTTGGATGGTTGAGAAGGCGCTTCAGCCGCCGCCGTTCATGCCCGGCCCCGAAATCGAAACGGTCCCTGTGAAACCCCACCACTCCGCAGGTGGGCCAAAGCCTAGAAGCCACCCAAAAGGGAAAGAGAGCACTGTGTGTAAATATGTGGTGGAGGGTCGGAAAGGTTAGCCGGTCGAGCGGCGTCTGCGAGACAAGGACCGGAAAAGTAAAGGAAAGAAACAGGCTGGAGGAAGGCACTAAAATGCCACAGCCCCAATCTCCATTAGCGCACACACTCTTTCTCTCGCACCCACGCGCACGCACAAACACACACACCAAATCACTCCATCCCCTTAGCCTCATTAGACTGGATTAAGCGTCTGATAGGGCCGGTCAACGTACCGTATGTGGTAAGAGGCCAAGGGGCGTATGCATGTCCTCGCTCAGATGTCGAGATGCTACGAGAGCCACAGCGTAGCACGAGTCATCAAGGTCCGTCAAACAACGGCCCCTCCGAATCCCACAGGGTCGGGCCTCTGGCGCATTCTTCAATACATGGAAGGCCAGTCTGGATCAAGAGGCGGCGCCTTTGCTGGAAGGGCCCGGTGCTGAGGCGGCTCTGTCCAGCCACCCACCCCTTCCCGCTTGTCGCAAAAGAGGCGGGCAACTCCGTCACATTCAAAGGTTGTGTCCTGCAGGAAGCAAGGGCTAATCACGCATCCTGGTTCCACAGCGGTGAAGGGGAATGGGTGCGCCTCAAAATGACCCGTCACATTTGCTATCACCATCCATTGCGCAAGAAACGAACGCAAAGGAGGAACCAAACCGAGAAAAGAAGAGGAAACACACCAAGAGGGGCGTGTCTGCCTCGAGCTCCCCCGCCTTGGACCCACATACCGGCGTGGGAAGTGGGGTGCTGGCGTTTTCCGTGGCGACCGGGATTCCCTTGCATGCCGCCAACCCCACTTGCAAACCCCCACACCCCCATTCTTTCGTTCTTTCCACTGGATCCAGGACCGTTCAGGACGGACACACACGGCCCTCCTTGATTTTTTTTTTTTTTCCTGGTGCCTCGCGCTGACACCAACGAAAGCTCCAAAGGCCGCTTCTCGTGGTGCCTCTCGTGCCTTGCCTGACATGTAACGCTTTGGTGTATTTGTGTGTCAAGGTGTCCTCCAGAGGCCTGCTCAGACAATTGCCCCATTATGCCCCGCAAGCTATTTCCCTCCCCGTCCGACCGTCCGACCGGCCGACCTCCCGAAAGCCATTGGGCTTCCCAGGTGGCGGCGGGATTCCCGGATCGTCCATGTGTGAAACCCTGCTTGGCCCCACGTCTGAAATGCCGTGTTCCTTTAACTGCGGGAGATCGGCTTGTCAAACGTTCTAGCCATATCTCCTCGAGACCACGGAACATGCGGTCGGTCGCCTATCGGAACGCATTGAGCCTGCTGAGACGTTCCTCGCGTAGGTGGGTGGCCACGAATAGCTTCTGAGGACAAGCCCACGTCCATCGGCGTATCAACATGGCCAGCGCCATCTTCCTTTTCGCCCGGGGCCGTGCGTGGTCCTTGGTTAAAACAAAAAAAAAAAAAAAAAGGTGCAGCCTGGCCCTCGGCCGTCCGCTGAAACACACACACACTGTCAAAGCCTCTCCGATCCCCCGAATGTCGGGGTTGGGCGGGATCAACGTGGATTGGGGGAGTGTGAACGCCGAGTGCTGATCGACCCATTGACAAACCGCGGGCTGGGCTGTGATTTGCTACCAAGGGAAGATGACAGCAGCTAATCAGAGGCAGACAAGCGAAAGGAGGAGGATGATGCCAAGATAAAAACTAAATTCGTAGATTGCTACCTCATCTGCTGGTCGGGCTCTTGGCAGGCAAGCCTGGTGAACACCGACATGTCAGATATCAGCATCAGCAAACAGCAAACAGCAAACTCCCGACGGCGGGAAACTTGCGTCCGCGGGGCATCCATCCCACCAACCAAACGCGCGCCGCTCATTGCTCGTCTGGAACTTAAGCGAAAAAAAAAAAGCGATAAGGGGCGGGCGAGGTCAGCCTCGAGTCCAAGACTTGCATCGACCCGCCGCGAGCCGTTCGGCCCGTCCTGGACTGGACCCTGGCATCATCGAGGCCTCGGCTTTGCTTCTCGGTACCGAACTCGGACCAAGGCATCGCGCCATAGCCTTTGTCGCTGGTGCCAGCCGCGTCCTTTTTTTTCCTCCTTTACTTTCTTCTCTTCTCCGTGGCGGACGGACGGGGCAGGTTTGAAAATGTCTATTTTAAACACCAAAAAAGGACGCCATGTGGGGTGGCTATACCGCCAATGAAAAATCTTCACACTAGCACGTTGGGAGATGGATCAAGCCCCCGACCCGAGGGCATGCAGAAACGAGAGTGCGAGAAGGAAAAAAAAAAAAAAGCCAGACCACTATCACAGCTCGGAAGATGTCGGGCGGGTGGAACAGCGCAAGCAAGGGGCTGGGCCAAAGATGCGAGCTTGACCCGCAGCCGGCTCGCCGAGGACCTCCATCGACTGACATCAATGATCTCCGGCACGCCCTTCAAACACACACGCCCCTCTGGACGCAGCACGCACGTCTGTCCAGGCACAAAACGACCAGAAAAAAAAAAACACCCCGTGGGCCACCAGGTAGCCGGTAATGTTCCGGACCAGCGCTTCTTTGCTGGGATGGGCCATTGGCTGTTGCCCATTCTTGGCTCTCCATTCTTCCTTGGATACATGACAGGCGGCAAGGTACGCATGCACATGGGTTGGCAGTGACTTTCTTCCGGGCGCCCGATCACGGAGACGTGGGCAGCTAGATGCGGGTACTAGGTAGTCGGAGAGAGAGAGAAAAAAAATGGGCTACGGGCGTCGGGCGGCGTAGATGGATCGGCGGACGGGTGAAGCTTTAGCCCTCGCAGCAGCCAGCGGGTCACAGACCGGGCGGCTATGTAGTGATACGTGGTCCCTGGGACAGAGAAAAAACAGAGACCAGAGGGCGGCAGGCCTAGCTGCGGCTCCTTTATCAGACTTCAGCGGATACCAAATGCATGTGGGGATGCGAATGGCGGTATCGAGATCGGGTGAGTTTGTTTCAATGACGCCTTTTTTTCGTGTTCGCTTCGGGGGTTTTTTTTTTCTTATTCTATCTCGGGCATCTCCGTGTTCCCCCCAGCAATCTGGCGTCTTTCTTCCCTCTTATCTTGCTCAGAAAGAGATGTGGGATTGAGTTCCGAGGCCGGCTGTCCGATGGTCTTGGCTTCGTGCGCCGCCAGACCCTGGCTCGAGATGTTCGGGCCACTGACGCTAACTAACTGGGGCACGCACCACTGACCAGAACCCTACTTGTGCCTGTCTCCTTGACCACACACATCCATTAGGCAGGTGGATAGGTATTCCCTTGCCAGGTGGGCTCGCCCTGTCCGTCCTATGTCTATCTGCACTACTGTATTGGACCATCCCTACCATTCCCTTTCCTATTTTTGTTCTTTTATCTTTTGCCCACGAAGCCGAGTTTTCAGCCCGAGTGACGTGACTTGGGGCGGCTTATCTTGCGCGGTCCACGTACAGTGCATACCTACCTCGGTATGTAGATGGGTCTCGATGTATCGAGTCTGGCGTAGGTGTAAAGAGCTTGCCATGTCAGTACCGGGAATGTTATCTATGCTCGTTGTCGTCAGAGTTGCGGCAGGCAACTGACTAGGGCCATCCTCGATGCGGCGCAAATTGCGACATTTGGAGTGTTGCTGTCGTCTACGAGCGGGCACAGTGACGGTGCCACGGCGTCCCGCCTCGCGTCTTTTGGTCTTATTTGTGTGCAGAATGACATGTGCCATGTTCGAGTATTCGAACCGGGATACGAGAATTCAAAGTGGGAGGACGGCGATGACGGCGACGGGCCACACTGGGGTTGCCAAGTTGAATTGATCCCTTGCTCATCGATTATGTCTTTTTCACTTTCCTGTCATCCTGCCGCACACTCACCACGGCGACCCCCGCGCCGGGGTCACCCTCCATCCCACCTGATGGGTGCCAAGTGCCTCTCTTTGCCCCGATCCGATTTGTCTTGTCCGTCTCGGTAACAAAGGGGATTCGCTTCGCGTGACTTTCTCACTGGTTTCATTGTCGTTGCTTTCGCATTCCTTTGTTGCTCCTTTTGGCTAGGGCCGGGCGTCGTGGCAGCATTGTGTGACGGGCTCTTCCCTGGACGTCGTCCTTGGCCCTCCCACGCCGCTCACCGCCTGCGATTTGCCGGCATCCTGGGCAATCAGCCCGACCTCTAAGAATCGACCGAGGCGTTGTCCACCTGATCGTCTTCCCCGGAGGATGACGACCGCCGTCTGTGCTGGGTAAACATGCCCCTCCCTCCCTCGACCAAGCAGGCGAGGCCAACTTGTCATCCGTTTTTCCATGTTCGAGTGCCCCGAGGACAAACTGCATTCCACCACGCCGCCCGGCTGGGCGCCCGTGTGGACAAAGCCACCGCGTCATTTTGCCCTGGAGATGGGGAGGTGGGCATGCTCATTCCTCATTCGATACATCATCAAGCAAGCCATCCCATCCAACCCCTGGCTCCACGATCACGGGGTCACCACACGCCCCCCGCGCGGCTGGCCCCCAGCTGACCGGCTGCGAGCCAGTGTTGCGTTGTCCTCTCTGCTCGGTCGGAGGTCTTGTTTTTTTGCCCCTATCTATCTCTACCTGCTGTGGCTTCATTGGAGGGAGGAGCCTGCCCTCTTTTCCACGTCCCTACGGCGACCTCGGCCCTTCGGTGGTCGCCATTTGATCCGTTGCACCCGTGCTTTACCCACCTGGTGAGGGATGATGCGTCCCTAATGGAAAAGAAGAAAAGAGAAAACTCTGGGGATGTCTTGTAATCTAGTGGCACGGGGTTTGTCTCGGGTCGGTGACACTTGGGCGTGATGTTTTTTGCAAGTGTGGCGGAATTTCGTGGTTGGAGGCGGGCGGTATTCCGAGTTCCCCAAATAAAGGCTGCGCTGCGGGCTGTATAAACTTTGAGGTGAACGACTGGTTCGTTGGGATACGTAAGCGCTTTTGATTGATAACCCCAAAAATTTACGTATAAAATACAACAGGACACGGGAGGGGATAGGCGGTATCGATGATGAATATGAAGACATGCTTCTGTCCGCGACGCCAACTCCATCACGGAGGTAACTGACCGCTGACGGATGGGATATCACTTCCCGCCGTCCAGGGATGCCACTTTTCGGTCGCGACGGATGAGCGGCCGGCCGGCGCGTTACGGTAGGTATCTAGCGAGGTGCGTGTGCAGGCGTGTTGGCATCGCCTTGTCGTTCGTAAGCCCATGATGCCCTGCCCCTTGCGTCGTCGCGCCCCAGCCCCTGCCAGAGGTGATAGGGGTGTGTGATGAGAAAGGCGGGAGTCCCCTTGCCGCTACTCGATTCCTCATACATCCATGCGCGGTTCCTGTCCCTTGTCTACTGGCTGCGGCGTACGCCTTTTGATTCCCGCTCTTCAATCATCACACTGCCCGGCTCGATGATGTGACGATGGGGTGGACTGCACAAGCGGTGCCCAAACAACCCAAAAACCCCTCGCCCCTGCTGCCTTGAAAACGCCAAAGCCGTCGCTCTGGGATGCCTGACACCGGGAGGGGAAATTGAGGCTTTGGGCTCGCCGTCTGGTCTTTGGCGGTGCTGGCTCCGCCTGCTTGCATCCAATGCAAGCTGAGCAACCGGTCGCCTACGTCGCCCTTGATTTCCGTGCCACTCTGCGCCTTTGTTACGTCGTATCCGCGGTAGCTGCTCTTTAGTGCCACACGCCTTGCCGTGCGTTTTTGCGGCCTGGGTGCGGGCTCCACGCTGGAAGGTTCATGGTGCTGGGTATGTGCTTACGAGTGCAGCCGTCTCCACCCCGCACCCGCCGCGGCCAGAAAGATAGCGGCATCTAGGCCTGCGCTTAGGTGGCCGCAAACCTGCCCGGTACCTTGAGCTTGGTGTCCAGTGGAGGTTGTCGTTAAGTAACAGAAACGGAAAATAACAAAAGCCAAACCAAAAAAGGCATACACACACACTGACTGCAACACTCGCTGCAAGCACAGGCAGGCGGATGAGACCAGACCTTTACTAGGCATCCCTCCCACACGCCCCTCCCCGCCTCGAGGGAGGGGAAAAAAAAAAAAAACTCGAGGTGGTGGTGGGTGGCTCTGGGGGTCTTCCTAGCCGTCGAGCTCAGTTCGAACGAGTGTTTGTCGGCACCGC
The DNA here is from genome assembly GCA_003049425.1 of Magnaporthiopsis incrustans. NCBI lineage: Eukaryota > Fungi > Ascomycota > Sordariomycetes > Magnaporthales > Magnaporthaceae > Magnaporthiopsis > Magnaporthiopsis incrustans. The sequence goes on along the minus strand of PYSR01000030.1, from coordinate 25,237 downwards.
ACCGGCTCCTACCCCCTGTCGAGTTGCCCCATTCCACGCTTGTGCACGCCGGCCGTTCAGACTGTCCCGTCCCCTCTCTCCAAAAGGACGAGCCAAAGGTCTTTGCCACACTAGCCGGGAGTGTGCTTCCTGCCTGCGCTGGCTGGGGACAGACTGCTCCATACCTATGGAGGACCTTGCTCCACCTTCTTCTTTTCCATCTGCCCTCCCTCCCCTCGGCGTCTCCTGTCTTTTGATCATTGTTTTCCCTTTTTGTCCTTTCCCAAAGAGCCGGACCATTCAGCCGTCCGTCACCCACACCTGTTGCGAGCAGGCCAGATCGAGAGCCGGTCGAGGTTGGTAGGTACCAGGTAGCCACCCACCCACCCTCCTGCTAAGCAACACCACCTCCCAGCGCCCCCAGACCGACCCTACCTCCGTGACCACAGCCCGGTGCTCCCCACCACCACCGCTGCGTGCCGCTCTACCGGACAGGCGAGACGCCTTGACCGGCGTTCCACTCGCTACTTCCCACCCATAACCCCCAGCAGGACCTCTCTGGATGGCCCGCCCTGGACCGTTGTCTTCGCCAGCAGTGCACTTTCTTATCTTGCCTCCCCTCCTCGTCTGACTCGCTCCTTGCCCTCTTGATTCCGGCCTAGCCAGCTTCTGCCCGCTCGTCTGCTACGCCCCGTCGAACAAGAAACCGCAAGAGCCAGGAAATGAAAAGGGAGAGCACCACCGTCACCACGGCCTTCTGACCAGCTTCCCCACCACAGAGCACCAGCGTCGAGAGTAAAACAGCCGATTCGAATTCCAGCTGCTGGGACCAGCCAGCGATCGCCCCCCGGTCCAACCACAGTCCGCCAGCCAGCCTGGGCCATCCAATTCGCAACATTCCCCGCGGACGAGTCACAGCGGCCCCAGGGCGCCCGGTCGTCCAACCAGCGCAGGCTATTTCGGCACAAGCTTGGAGACAGCGCCTGAGACCACCCTGGCCCCCGCGTCGTCACCGCCCTTGTCGCATTGAAAACCACAGCCGGGTCTGCCACCACGAGAAAATTTCCTGCTTCGGCCGCCGCAGCAACTGCCAACAAGCTGCCTCGCCGCCCACCCGCGCCTTCCAGCGCCCGTGCCTTCCAGCGCCCGTGCCCTCCCTCACCAGACCACGCGCCACTGCACCCCACAGATTCGAAGAACGTCCAGAACAACCCCCAGTGGAGAAGCACGATCCAGTTGCGAGGCGCAAACGGGGCCACTGCAAACCCGCTGGTGCCACTTTTATTTGCTTTCCTCCAAGAGAAATTGATCCCCCCCGTTTCTCCCAAAGGTCCAAGTGTAAACTTTCCGGAGAGCAAAAGAGAGAGAGAGAAAAAAAAAAAAACACAAAAGAAGGGAGCAAGAAAAGCCAGTCGTCCATGACGAGTTCTCGTTCATCTCCGCCCCGTCCACCGCTCGACGACTACCGCAAACTCTTGGGCTCGCTGGTTCGATGAGATTGGGCGCCGCTGTCCTTCCTCTCGCACCCATCCGATTTCGCCCACCATGGCCGTCGTCCTGCAGACCGACGACAACAGCTATTTCCAGACCTCCTCGTTGCGCCGCTCACACTCGCAGCCCAAGTTTGGCAGCTCACACTCGTCGTTCCACTCCTCTGCGTCGGCATCTCGAATAGGCGACGCCTATGCCCACCAGCCCGTCAAGGTCTACTCGGACCCGGCCCTCTCGTCTGAGACATTATCACCTCACATCCTGAACCCCGACTCTTCCGACCCGTCGTATCCTTCCACGCCCACCACTCCCACCTCGAGCAGCGTCAAGAGCACATCCTCCCAGAACCTCGCCCCACCCCGTCGCACAACACGGCACCACCACCGGCCCTTGCCCGACGACGACGACAGCGACTTTGCATATCCGGGCTCGGATGCGAGCTACCTGAACGAAGTCGAGGACCTCGAGCCGCCACCGAGTCCCAGGACGGGCGACTCATATAGCGTCTCCCCGAACGACGGCGAAACGTCGACAACCGAGGAGTCGTCGCATCCTGTCACGCCGGACTTTTACGACCACGCCGATGATGACATTGCCGTCCGGGCACTGCCGTCGCGCCACGTGGACTACCTGTCCCACAACTGGCGCGAGGAAGATATCTGGGAATCGTGGAAGTACATCGTCGCCAGAAAGGCCGACTACAGCAATGCTGCGCGCCTAGAAAACGCCTCTTGGAGGACATGGATGAAGTCCAAGAATAAGCTTCGGACGGTTTCTCCAGAGACTCTGAACTGGTGCGTTGCCCGGAGAGCATTTTCTCCAACCTTCAAGGGCCTCTCCTACCCAGCTTTTTGTGGTGGTGATCTCGCATGACTTGTGCGGAACTGTATTCTCTAACACTCGGGGACAGGCTCAAGGACTGCGACGTAACATGGCTCTATGGGCCGCTGCAGACCGGTTTCACCGGGCTGGACCCCAATGCCGCAGGGTCGTCCGAGACCACGCTGCAAAAGTCGCCTTCGCACGTCAAGAAGCCTATCCTGAAGAAGCGGAGCATGTCGGAAGTCATGCTGCAGAGGTCAATATCAACCTCGTCGCTCGTCAAGCAGGCAGCTGCAGCAGTCCAAGCGCAGCAGAAAGACGGGGCTGGCGGCCGGTTACTGCGGCCAAGGCTAGAGAGGGCGGCGACTGATTATATAACATTGCCGCTGTCGTCGCGCCGACATAGCCCTGGGAACTCGAGCCGCATCACCTCGAGCTCCTCGTCGAGGCTCGAGTCCCCCGCCGGTGAACGGAAGCACATCCACTTCAAGGAGGAGGTCGAGCAGTGCATCGCCGTCGAGGTCAAGGGCGAGGAGGACGACGATTTTGATAACTATAGGTACCCGGCCGGCTACGACAGCGACTCGGACAACGACGCCATCATGATGAAGCGTACGGCAATCAAGAAGAAGCGGCCGGTGCTCAGGAGGAATAAGAGCTCAAGCGGCGAGAAGACCATTGCCATGCTTCCCTCGACCACTCTCAAGTACAGAGAGGACACTCCCGAGCCCCCGGACGCGTCCACGGCCATGAAGCACAGCTACAGGAGTCCGACCTTGACCCCGTCCTCGTCGCAAGAGACGCTCAAGCCGTCGAAGCCCAAATCGTCAGGCAAGGGCGTGTTCTTTGCGGATGACGACGACGACGACGATGACGACGACGATGATGAAGAGGGGCAGCGGCATGTGGAAAACCGGGACCAAGAGGATGACGATGACGATGACGATGACGACGGCATCACCATGGGGTCTTCGAGGTCACGGTCAGCCGTGTCCTTACTGGGCGGCGGCAGCAGCTCCTCCAGAGGTCTCTCGGACTCGTCCGGATCTTCAGGGTCCGGACTGAAGCGAACGACGTCGTCAAGCAGCCTTTGCGCAGAACCGACCGGGATGCGACGAACAGAATCTGGTATGTTAATGCCCTACGAAGAAGGCGACCCACCGGCCGCCAATGGTGGGCTTGTCGGACGGGTCATTGATACGGTCAACACAGCCCGAGATATTGCTCATGTCATTTGGAACGTGGGCTGGAGGAAGTGAGAGGGACGCAAATCTTTTTTTGTTTCAGCCCTTGCTCGCCTCACCACCACCACTACTTCCTCATACCATGATGCGAAAGAGACACATTTTCTCAAGCCACCGCCATCAACACACTGCACACTCTGTCCTGCATTCAACCCCCTTGGCTTTCCGCTTGCTACCCGGGAGCGTGCTGCCGAGGCACCAGGATACGCGGGCGCTCGAATTCCGATGGGGCATCCATTCTGGACACCGACCTCGGTTGAAACCGGACGACCGGCACACCCTGACATCTGTCCGGTTGGAAGGGTCGGACGAGAGGGAGAAATCGGCTCACGCCCTTCTCTAGCACCGTGTCAAGCATCTTTCCAAGACATGGTCCCCTCTGACAATTCAGACTCTACGTTACCCCGGCGGGACATCACCAACCGACGAAGTCTACTGGCGCTCCGATCTCCCGGAGCTTGATACATACATACGAACCCACACTTCGATGCCGCGCCCGCACGACAATGGCATCTTGAAATCATCAACCCCCATGGCGTTGGAACATATTCTGGGCTTCTGACCCTGTTAATTTCGCAATCACCGGCCTGATACCGGCATCTTACCGCACAGCCACCTAGTCTGTGTGCTTTCCTTTTATTGTTACCACGTTCCGATTCATTTTCGTGGGCCATGGTTCCGGCCCTTTTCTCTCTTTCATATACTTTGCGGGCTAATTGGCCGTCAGGTTTTGGCCTGCCTGCCTGCCACGTCTGTGGTGTTCCCGGTGCTTGATTTCCTTTCATTATTCTTTCATTCATCCACCCAGGTCTGTGTGGTGAGAACGGCCAGATCCGTCATACGACTACCGCATACATATTGCCTCGAAAAACAGCCCGTCACATCTTGTTCTTGTTATTTGCGCAAAAAGAAAACCTTTCACTAGGAAGGGCCTTGCGATCGATCTATTCCCAGGCGCCGTCACTCATGCGGAGGTGGAAGGCGTCTTCATACACGAGGGGAGATAAGGGAAAAGTTCTTTCGGAAGGGGTGGGAAAAGTTAAAATCCGGGGTATCGGCGGCGTTAATTCTTGTCTCTTTTTTTTTCTATCGCTTTTTTTTTCTGCCCGTCTTCGCCCCTATCTCTTTGGTCCCGTCATGGCTGGTCGCAGCAGACAGGGTTGCCAGCCCTCGCTACTCCAATTTTCTGCCAGTTATCTTTGCTTGCGGGGAATACCTACCTACCTTCCTGTCTATATCCAGGTCAAGTTTGTGCCAGGATGGGATGGAAGCTGATCATTGATTGGGCTGAAGTTATGATGGTTTTAATCACTTTTTCGTCGAATCCAGTCGGTTCATTCGCTGCCTGGTTTCCTGTTACCAATTTTTTTTCTCTTTTACGTTTCTTCGTCTTTTTTTTCCCCCCTCACGAGGCGGTGAAGATGGCATGCAGACAACGCACCTTCTTGTCAAGGCGGCATTTGATTTTTACCCTAGCCGAGAGGAGCCCATCGATCGAGTCAGCGGAAGCGAGCGAGCAAGCAGGCAAGCAAGCAGGCACTGCAACAATGGGCAAGGCCATCTGCAAGCGGGGAGGCGGGCATCGCGCCTTCTCTCGGTACCTTGGGGGCCGGCCAGACGCATTGGCCAACTGATGGCCCGGTGCTACCGCGCTAGTGGCCTGTTTTTATTCGTCATTTTATGGTTTTTTTTTTTT